>CM036754.1:63687499-64289999 GCA_020796225.1 Arion vulgaris
GAAGAGATTAGGCTGACAAAAATCAGTTATTTTTTTGCCAGAGTTTGCAGGTAAAAGGGGAAGTGAACACACCGATCAGCTTACAGGTATGGCTGCTGTAAAATGTGGGTAAGCAATGTCCCCAGGCTGATATTCTAAATTCCCTAAAGGAGAAAGGATGTGTAAATGATTCAAGTAATGTAGGTCAATCTACAACACTAACCAGGCTGCAAGAATACCCAGTCAGTTGTGGTGCAGCTAGACAAGAGCACTATACTGGTAGTCAAGAAGAATAATAAACCAACATAAAACTGGTGTGGCTAGTTGCCACATGCTGAGATACATAATGAGGAAACTACATCTGCTGAAAATGTTCTCATTCACAATAAGCCACCGCTTGTACATGTGTGGTGGCGTCTGTGGCTTAGGGGATAGTGACTCAGTCTATTAACCCGACATTCTGAATTTGAATCACGCTCGGACAGTTTGGTTGCAAATTGTTTCAGCGTGGATTTTACAAAAGGATGATGGCACCACATGTTCAGAAAGCAATGGAAAACTACTGAACGTAATAATGCCTAGAAAAATCACAAACATCGTTTAAAAGCTGGGGTTGATTCGCAAAGTCCTGTAAAGGATATGCAATTAACTTGTACTTATGTACAATAAATCAATACACAACAAATCGATGAATGGATTTAATAGAGGTGATTGAAAATAAAAAAACCTTCAGTCTAATGTGTCTGCCTTCAGCATACATTTATTTGGGGCTACTCCTCTAACCTTCACAACTTCACAACATACAAGTCCCAATTTGCCAAAATAGCAGTGGCCTATGTGTACTGATAAACTCACTTGCAGAGTTGGCCCAGTATTTTGAGCCATTGGAATATTTTTCCAGAGATCCCTGATCTCAGAGTAGGTGTGATCTTGTTCTTGGTCCTATCGGAAATGGATGATAAAATGTAAGTCCTGTGTTCAAGTTGAGCACATAAAAGAACCTTTGGCAGCTCAAAATCAAGAAGAGCAGGCTGAAAAGCCGCTGCCTTTTCACAGTTCTTTAGGATGATTTTTTTAAAGTTCCTGCAAAATATTATCACCATCTTTCAAATTACATTGTGGACCCTCACCGATGCTGTGGAGTTTGTGCACTGCCGCTGAGATCTTCCTTTGTAAGAAAGAGATCGGATCACACATGGTTACTCATCAAAATGCAATGATGATGGTCCAACCAATCAATGTGCCATCGAGGCTTGTAAAATATTTCTGAATGCTCTCTATTTCATTTGTTATTGACCATCTGTTCCACAGTTTATATCAAATATGCTATGATCAAAGGTGACAAGTTGATTTTGGTGCATGTCTCGGAGTACACATCCATGGTTCAAGCTCGTAAGTAGTCTCTCCCTTTTCATGTGACATCCAGTGTCATAGGTCAGACATGGACTAACTGACCACAGCAAAATAGGTCAGATATGGACTAACTGACCACAGTGGCATAGATCAGACATAGACTAACTGACCACAGTTACATAGGTCAGACATGGACTCGCCCGAGTGGTTACCGGTGCCCAAATTTGGGGTGTAAAGAATAGAACCACTGTTACCTGCCACACATGTTGTAGAGGCGACTCAGGAGGTTTGGCTGAAATCGGATGCACATGTCCTAAACGTGTAGAAGTCTATGCGTTTAGGGCCTACCAAACCAATGTACAACGTATACAGTTCTTGGCAAAGATCAAACATATTACAAAGAGTGATTAAAATTGGTTGTATAGAACAAACGCAAAGAAGAAGACATAGATCAGACATGGAATTACTGACCACAGTGATATAGATCAGATATGGACTAACTGACCACAGGGACATAGATTAGACAAGGACTAACTGACCACAGTGATATAGATCAGATATGGACTAACTGACCACAGTGATATAGATTAGACAAGGACTAACTGACCACAGTGATATAGATCAGATATGGACTAACTGACCACAGTGGTATAGATTAGACAAGGACTAACTGACCACAGGGACATAGATTAGACAAGGACTAACTGACCACAGTGATATAGATCAGACATGGACTAACTGACCACAGTGATATAGATTAGACAAGGACTAACTGACCACAGTGGTATAGATCAGATATGGACTAACTGACCACAGGGACATAGATTAGACAAGGACTAACTGACCACAGTGATATAGATCAGACATGGACTAACTGACCACAGTGGTATAGATTAGATATGGACTAACTTACCACAGTGATATAGATTAGATATGGACTAACTGACCACAGTGGTATAGATTAGACAAGGACTAACTGACCACAGTGATATAGATCAGATATGGACTAACTGACCACAGGGACATAGATTAGACAAGGACTAACTGACCACAGGGACATAGATTAGACAAGGACTAACTGACCACAGTGGTATAGATCAGACAAGGACTAACTGACCACAGTGATATAGATTAGACAAGGACTAACTGACCACAGGGACATAGATTAGACAAGGACTAACTGACCACAGTGGTATAGATTAGACAAGGACTAACTGACCACAGTGATATAGATCAGATATGGACTAACTTACCACAGTGATATAGATTAGACAAGGACTAACTGACCACAGGGACATAGATTAGACAAGGACTAACTGACCACAGGGACATAGATTAGACAAGGACTAACTGACCACAGTGATATAGATTAGACAAGGACTAACTGACCACAGTGATATAGATCAGATATGGACTAACTTACCACAGTGATATAGATTAGACAAGGACTAACTGACCACAGTGGTATAGATCAGACAAGGACTAACTGACCACAGTGATATAGATTAGACAAGGACTAACTGACCACAGTGGTATAGATTAGACAAGGACTAACTGACCACAGTGATATAGATCAGATATGGACTAACTTACCACAGTGATATAGATTAGACAAGGACTAACTGACCACATGGACATAGATTAGACAAGGACTAACTGACCACAGGGACATAGATTAGACAAGGACTAACTGACCACAGGGACATAGATTAGACAAGGACTAACTGACCACAGGGACATAGATTAGACAAGGACTAACTGACCACAGTGATATAGATTAGACAAGGACTAACTGACCACATGGACATAGATTAGACAAGGACTAACTGACCACAGGGACATAGATTAGACAAGGACTAACTGACCACAGGGACATAGATTAGACAAGGACTAACTGACCACAGGGACATAGATTAGACAAGGACTAACTGACCACAGTGGTATAGATCAGACAAGGACTAACTGACCACAGTGATATAGATTAGACAATGACTAACTGACACAGTGGATAGATTAGACAAGGACTAACTGACCACAGTGATATAGATCAGATATGGACTAACTTACCACAGGGACATAGATTAGACAAGGACTAACTGACCACAGTGATATAGATTAGATATGGACTAACTGACCACAGTGGTATAGATTAGACAAGGACTAACTGACCACAGTGATATAGATTAGACAAGGACTAACTGACCACAGTGATATAGATTAGATATGGACTAACTGACCACAGGGACATAGATTAGACAAGGACTAACTGACCACAGTGATATAGATCAGATATGGACTAACTTTCATGTTCTCGGCCCAAACCACATGGATTATGAATAGCGGTTAACTTGGTTGATAAGAACGAACACAAACAGAAGGCATGTCAAGTTAAGAACCTCCTTAACTTTTTCTTTGCGTCGTTCTTTACGACCAATTCTAATCACTCTTTGTGATATGTTTGATCTTTGCCAAGAACGTGTATATGTTGCACATTTGTTAGGTAGGCTCCTAAACGCGCAGACTTCTACATGTTTAGGACACGGGCATCCGACTTCAGCCAAACCTTCTCAGTCGTTTCTTATGACGTGTGGCAGGTAACAGTGGTTCTATTCTTTACACCCCAAATTTGGATCCGGTAACCACTCAGGTGAAGTTGAGAACCAATTTTGTCATACCATGTGGTATATTGGGGAGCATGGTGGTAGACATACAACTTTATTTGTAACCAGCAGCCGTGGATGGTTGAGCAGCAGCTGATGGCTGGGTGATGTGAACAGTTGACCAAACTTTAAAATAAACACACACTGTACATATTACTGGTAAATACAGTTAGTTGAGATTTGTGATAATTATGTTTGCTATGTTTCATCAAATAATGAATGTTTCAGAAGAATCTTACCAATATTCCAGCCAAATACAATAGCAAATAGAATTTTTGAAAATGAACAAATTAGGATGTTTATATATCACATTAGAATGAAAAAAATGGCCATAACCCTTTAGCTGCTAAGGACGTATATATAAGTTTTCCCCATTCGCTTCTAAAGACACGTTAACACGTCTGTTATTATCTCTCCTCTGTGGGCTAAAGACGTGTTAACACGTTAGACATTGCTACTGTCACTGCTATAGGCATACATTCACGTTTGTGACCTAGAAACAAAGAGTAGCTATTTTTAGCTCAGCCTTCAGAAAGTATGTAGCAGCGAAAGGGTTAAGAACGATCGCCAGAAGAAAATGAACAAACTATGGATCATTGAAGGCCATCATTAAAGATGAAGATTGGTCATGTATGCCAGTATGAACATCGGCTAGAACAGTTCTTTGTTGGACAGCTGATGAGAAAATAAGGTCTGGGCGTCCAAAGGAAACATGAAAAAGAACTGTGGAAATAGAGTTGAAAGATTGTGACCTGACGTGGGAAACAATTTGTAACAATTGAATGTCAACAATAGAAACCTTGTGGAAGCCGTATGTGTCAAACAGGACACCAAGAAGATATATATAGATAGATATCTAATAATGTTGATGATGTTCTGTATATCATCTAGTTGATCTTGTGTTGACAGGGCTGTCAAGGAGCAAAAGATATAGATAGATAGATAGATATCTAATAATGTTGATGATGTTCTGTATATCATCTCGCCCGAGTGGTTACCGGGCCCAAATTTGGGTGTAAAGAATAGAACCACTGTTACCTGCCACGCATGTCGTAAGAGGCGACTAAGGAGGTTTGGCTGAAATCGGATGCACGTGTCCGCTAGGGAATGCTAACCCGAAAGAAATGATTGCAGAAAACGGATGCACCAGGCCGTAAGGCGAATAACATGGTGCAACGACCCTCACAATGAGGAATGGGATAACGGATTCTATGGTCGCCAATCTGCCTCGGAGATTTAGCCATGCAGTAAGAATGTCAGACCTACCATCATGAGGGTGGCCAAAACGTACTGCGGGAAGAGGTCAGCACAAATGGGGAAGCAGAAATCATAGGAATTATATCCTACAGAACTGCCCCACTATGCAGACTTGATAAGAAAGAGGTGGCCCACTTACACTATCGTCCAAGACAAACTGTCTGGCATGGCTGATAATCTGAGGCTGACGGCTGCCTTTATTAGAGAATCCGAAATCACAATCTAGTGAGAAAGCAGAATAAGAAGAAAGAAGTATATCATCTAGTTGATCTTGTATTGCAGGAGCTGTCAAGGGTAGCAAAGAGATATAGATAGATATATATCTAATAATGTTAATGATGTTCTGTATATCATCTAGTTGATCTTGTGTTGCCGGGGCTGTCAAGGGGAGCAAAGAATAGTAACACTGAGACCTACAAGGCATGTCGTAAGAGGCGAATGAGGTAGGTGCTTAGAGAAACTACCTTAGTAAATAAAAAGCGTCACAGAAATTGGATGTGCTGGCCTACTTGTAGGTGCATAACTAGCACAATGTACAATCGCTCTTAGGCTCGGATCCTATACAAATAAAAAAAGAGTGGTTAACAAGTATCCAAAAAGAACTCAAAATCAAAGAAAACTCCCTGATGATACAAATACGAAAGAGGAAATTGTGATATTTTGGACATAGAAAACGACATGAAGGGCTGGAGAAGACCATCATGGAAGGAGGCATACCGGCAAAGAGAAGAAGAGGAAGACCACGGAGAAGATGGATTAAGGATGTAACTGATGGCTTGAACATGACGGCTGCAGACGCAGGACATCTGGCCTTTGAGAGAGAGAAATTCCGGAGGACTGTTGGGGTGGCAAAGTTCTGCTCAGGACAAGCTATTTGATGATGATGGTTAACAAGTGATCGATATCTTGAGCCTTTGAAGAAGAAATCATCTAGTAATGTGGGTGACATTTTTAGTATGTGTGGTCTACCTGTAATTATCCATCGAGTTGCTGAATTAAAGAAGATTGTGTAAATTTTCAGCAACTCTTCTGACTGACCCAGTGCTGGTGACAGATTTGATCAGAGATGAGGAGGCCAAGGTCAAACAGGTTGTAGACAAATATAGCCAGAAAATGAAACAGTTACGGGTAAGTCTTATATTATTCAAAGTTCGTATTAAGGGTACAGTTATCACCATCAAGTAAATTTCAATTTTCTTAGACTTTGCCTGTGTGTTGTTGGGGCCTGCATGGGAAGCAAAGAATATAAACACTGTGACATACAAGGCATGTCAGAAGAGGCAACTGAGGTGGGGACCTAGGGAAGCTACCATAGTAAATAAAAAGCATTGCAGCAATCGGATGTGCTGGCCTACTTGTAGATGCATAACTCGCACAAAGTACAGTCGTTCTTAGGCTCAGTTAACATACAAATCACAGTGGTTGACAAGTGGTCGATGTGGAGCGTTCGAAGAAGAAGGCTCAGATCACATACAAATCACAAAGAGTGATTTTTACAAGTGGTCCATATGGAGCATTCAAAGAAGAAGAAGGTTAGACTATTGCCATTTCTCATAAATTTTCTTAGTAAATGACAACTTTCTTATATTTAGTAAATGACAACTTTCTTATATTTAGTAAATGACCACTTTCTTATATTTTAATTTTAAATAATGACAACTTTCTTATATTTAGTAAATGACAACTTTTTTATATTTAGTAAATGACCACTTTTTTATATTTAGTAAATGACCACTTTTATTATTTAGTAAAAGACCACTTTTTATTATTTAGTAAAAGACCACTTTTTATTATTTAGTAAATGGCAACTTGTTATTATTTAGTAAATGGCAAATTTTTTAGTATTATCCACTTTTTTAGTATTATTTAGTATTATGTAGTAAATGACCACTTTCTTATAGTTAGTAAATGGCAATTTTTTTATATTTAGTAAATGGCAACTTTCCTTAAATTCTATGTTAACAAATAATGACCAGCCTATAATTCTGTTAGTAAAAGATTTGTTGAAAGTTCAATAGTAAATGATAAATATATGTAAAACAAGTAAATTGATTTACCGTCTGAGCAAATGTTTCATGTAATCGTGACACAGGTGTCTTTTGTCCTCAGCTCAGAGGGAAGGTGAAACAGATGTCTGGTTACACAGGGAAGGCAATCTGTGTAGCTGCAAAGGAAGAAAATGCTGACCTCATTGTTATAGGAACCATGGAAATGGGGAAAATCCAACGTCAATTTATCGGCAACATCAGCGACTACATCATCCATCATTCTCATGTCCCGGTATTGATTTGTCCGGTAAAAGGTCAAATCAAGTAGCATAGATGATCTGTGCCTATTGCAACTTTATCACATTGAATGTAATCAATGTTAAATATTTTTGCTTGCATAATGCAACTAGTAGCAATATTTTGTGAAATTGTTGTTTATCGCAACTAGTAGCAATATTTTGTGAAGTTGTTACATAATGCAACTAGTAGCAATATTTTGTGAAATTGTTACATAATGCAACAAGTAACATTTGTGAAATTGTTACACAATGCAACAAGTAGCAATATTGTGTGAAATTGTTACATAATGCAACTAGTAGCAATATTTTGTGAAATTGTTACATAATGCAACAAGTAGCATTTGTGAAATTGTTACATAATGCAACAAGTAGCAATATTGTGTGAAATTGTTACATAATGCAACTAGTAGCAATAGTTTGTGACATTGTTACATAATGCAACTAGTAGCAATGTTCTGTGAAGTGACTGCATACAACAACATACTAATACTGAAATTCTACATTTTCAAGAACATAATGCTAAAATACTAGACCTACTAGAAAATATTGCTAATCTATAGAGTTAATGATGCAAGAGCCTCTATATAGACAGCCATTGTGTGGTTAGAACAAACACAGGTCTATCAGAAAAGTTCATTGTTGGGTCAGGAGTAAGAAACAGGATGCGTACTATCACCATTATTGCTCATCATATATATTGATCAAGTCTGTAAAATAGCTAACACCAGTGAAGGAAACAGCATTGGAGAAACTCTTAAACCAATTTCTTTTGGCTAAAGATGAGGCAATCATACCAACAGGTCTCAGAGAACAGTATACAGTCAGGAGACATGATCATATAACCAGTTCCTGGAGAGTTCCAGAGAACAGTATACAGTCAGGAGACATGATCAGATAACCAGTCCCTGGAGAGTTCCAGAGAACAGTATACAGTCAGGAGACATGATTAGATAATTTTTTCATCAATCTTCAAACAGTCCTATCTAAATAAGAAAAAAGTGAATCCATGACGATGTGGTTTAGTAGACAAATATTAGAGAACTTAATTACCAGGTTTCAAACTGTTGATCTTAGGCTAATCTATATTTTTAATCCTCAGTGGCAAGTTTGTTTACAAAACAAATAAATCAAGGGTAACATATTTATATCTGAGGATAAAGAAAAGATCAAAGCACTATCTTTCAGTTAAGAACAGGACATGTTGGACTGAATTACCACCTACACCGAATAAACCCCACACACCTACCACACTGTAGAAAGTGCAGTCACTCATGTGAGACAGTACAGCACATCTTGCTTGAATGTCCTGGACTACATAAAGCTAGACAAGAACTCCTCCCACCACACCCATCTGTTCATAATACCCTTACACTAGTCTTCCACAATTACAGAACACATGCAGATTCTACAAACTGGCAAGTTTTTGTGTCCTCTGCCAGTATACGATTTTTCTTGTGACCTCCGCAGTATAAGTTTTTGTGTCCTCGATTAGTATAAGTTTTCTATTTGTTGTATTTTAATACAATTTCTGCTGCAATAATATTTTATTGTATTTATCACATAAAGATTATACTCACTCATGACAATCTTGAAGTGGTAGCTGCCAATTTTTGGTGGGGGATATTTACACAGTCATCCAACATATTTAATGAGTTTGTGACAATCATTTAGTCACAGGGATTGGACTATTCTTATTGACATTTATGCTGTATATAATCCTCCTGCATACTCTCAGAAATGTGGCAGTTTTTTAAAAACATTTATTCAAAGCTAATATCCTTGACATACACTTATTGACAATTATTGCCATTGACATGCAGTTATTCAGACAGTTTGTGCTTTTGTCTATGACATAATTTATTGAAATCTATTGTCCTTGACATGCATTATTCAAGTGATTATGTTATTATCCTTGACATGCATTTATTCCGAGTGATTATGTTATTATCCTTGACATACATTTATTCAGATGAAACTTATTTTGATTATAAATATATTTTACAAACAATAACACTGAGTTCTCTTTTTCCTTCCTATACCATTTTGTTGAGTGTGATAACATTTATAATGTTGACAGGAAAGAGTTATTAAAACAGCCTTTTTTATTCACAGACAGACATAATTGTTAGTCTTGTTATTCACAGACAGACATAATTGTTAGTCTTGTTATTCACAGATAGACATAATTGTTAGTCTTGTTATTCACAGATAGACATAATTATTAGTCTTGTTATTCACAGACAGACATAATTATTAGTTTTGCTATTCACAGACATAATTATTAGTCTTGTTATTCACAGCATAATTAATTAGTCTTGTTTCGATCTATTTAGTTTATTCACAGACATAATTATTAGTCTTGTTATTCACAGACATACATAATTATTAGTCTTGTTATTCACAGACATAATTATTAGTCTTGTTATTCACAGACATACATAATTATTAGTCTTGTTATTTACAGACAGACAGAGATTAATTTCAGTCTCTTCATCCAACACCAAGAAATTGTAGGATGTCCGTCTATCAATCCCCACTGTCGAATTGAACCGCGACCATGCAAATAAGAATCTAGTTCACTAACAACTAATCTACTGCGTCTCTCCCTGTACCACATATTTCTTTAAATTGTTGGATAGTTTCAATATTTATTTTAGTGCCTTCAGCCAACAGACGGATGTCACGAAATCATAAGATGTCTCTCTATCCATCGCCACTGTGGGATTGAACATGGACCATGTGCCTAAGAAGTGAATTCATTAACTACGCACAGCTTCTCTCCCTGTACCACCTCTCTTTAAATTACTGTATAGATGCAGTATTAACTCTAGTCTCTTCATCCAACAGGCGGATGGCAACAAATAGTAGAATGTCTCCTTCTATACCCCTGTTTCCCGTGGGGCCCACGCCCCACAAGGGGGCATTTTCATCATTAAGGGGGGCAATGGACTCGTTTAGAGTTAACTAATGTTCATGATGTTGCAAAATCGATATATCGGCTTTTGGATGTCTGTTGACAAAAATGAATGGTGCTTCACAATCACGTTACTGAAGTTAAAAAAATAATAAAACAGAGGGCATACAATTTTGAAAAGATTTGGTGAGGCATGGCACAAAAAGGTTGGAAACACTGTTCTATACCATCTTCAACTTCCTGCCGAACTGCATATTAATGATAGTGTTGGAAAGAATTTCAGAACTATGTTCTATTGAAATCATAACATATCCTTTACTGGACTTCGTCATCAACCACAGTAAACGAGTCATCAATTTTCTAGGCACCACTTATACGCACAGCTTTCTGATCGGTGAGGTCTATTTTAACTGTTCTCTGCTCGTGTGGTGCCGGGGCCTACAAGGGAAGCAAAGAGTAGTACCACTGCGACCTACAAGGCATGTCGTAAGAGCAACTGAGGTAGGGGCCTAGGGAAGCTACCCTAGTAAAAAGTGCTGGACAACTTGTAGGTGCATAATTGACACAAGTTACAATCGCTCTTAGACTCGAATCACATAAAATCACAAAGAGTGGTTAACAAGTGGTCGATATGGAGCGTTGAAGAAGAACTTCTGAAGTCGAGAAGATCCGTCTGTATGGAGAAACCAATAAAACAGTAAACAGACTTTCCACAAAAATCAGTCAGAAGCGCCACATCAGGTGTCATGTCTGTGCCTGAATTCATAGCGTCCGAACGCAGAAGAAGAAGAAAAAGAAGCATAACACTTATTTTTTCAAAATCAAATTTTCGCGCGGTGGCAAATGCCCCCCAGTCTTAACTTGAGCGCCCTGACTGCAACTTTATAATCACCCTATACTTATCTAGCATCTCTCATACACTAAAGAAAACATTCGTAATATAACCATATTCAAAGTTAGAGAATACACGTAATATAACCATATTCAAAGCTAGAGAATACATTTGTAATATAACCATATTCAAAGTTAGAGAATACACGTAATATAACCGTATTCAAAGTTAGAGAATACATGTAATATAACCATATTCAAAAATAGAGAATACACGTAATATAACCGTATTCAAAGTTAGAGAATACATTCGTAATATAACCATATTCAAAGTTAGAGAATACATTCGTAATATAACCATATTCAAAGTTAGAGAATACACGTAATATAACCATATTCAAAGTTAGAAAATACATTCGTAATATAACCATATTCAAAGTTAGAGAATACATTCGTAATATAACCATATTCAAAGTTAGAGAATACACGTAATATAACCATATTCAAAGTTAGAGAAAACACGTAATATAACCATATTCAAAGTTAGAAAACAGTAATATAACCATATTCAAAGTTAGAGAATACACGTAATATAACCATATTCAAAGTTAGAGAATACATTCGTAATATAACCATATTCAAAGTTAGAGAATACATTCGTAATATAACCATATTCAAAGTTAGAGAATACATTCGTAATATAACCATATTCAAAGTTAGAGAATACACGTAATATAACCATATTCAAAGTTAGAGAAAACACGTAATATAACCATATTCAAAGTTAGAGAATACATTCGTAATATAACCATATTCAAAGTTAAAGAATACACGTAATATAACCATATTCAAAGTTAGAGAATACAATAATTTAACCATATTCAAGTTAAGAGAAATACGCGTAATATAACCATATTCAAAGTTAGGAATACCGTTAATATAACCATATTCAAGTTAGAGAATACATAATATAACCATATTCAAAGTTAGAAATACATTCATAATATAACCATATTCAAAGTTCGAGAAAACCATTCTTACTCACTATACCATATTCAAGTTAGAAAAACCTGTAATATAACCATATTCAAAGTTAGAAATACATTTGTTAATATAACCATATTCAAAGTTAGAGAACCTAATTCATGTAGGTAATATAACCATATTCAAAGTTGAGAATACACGTAATATACATATTCAAAGTTAGAAATACATTCTGTAATATAACCATATTTCAAAGTTAGGAATACACGTATATAACCCTATTCAAAGTTGAGACGAATCTTCGTATAAACTATATTCAAAGTTAGAATACACTAATATAACCATATTCAAAGTTAGAGAATCATTCGTAATATAACCATATTCAAAGTTAGAGAATACAGTAATATAACCATATTCAAAGTTAGAATACATTCGTAATATAACCATATTCAAAGTTAGAATACACGTAATATAACCATATTCAAAGTTAGAGAAAACACGTAATATAACCATATTCAAAGTTAGAGAATACACGTAATATAACCATATTCAAAGTTAGAGAAAACACGTAATATAACCATATTCCAATTTAGAGAAAACACGTAATATAACCATATTCAAAGTTAGAGAAAACACGTAATATAACCATATTCAAAGTTAGAGAATACATTCATAATATAACCATATTCAAAGTTAAAGAATACACGTAATATAACCATATTCAAAGTTAGAGAATACACATAATATAACCATATTCAAAGTTAGAAAACACAGTAATATAACCATATTCAAAGTTAGAGAATACACGTAATATAACCATATTCAAAGTTAGAGAATACACGTAATATAACCATATTCAAAGTTAGAAATACATTCATAATATAACCATATTCAAAGTTAGAGAAAACACGTAATATAACCATATTCAAAGTTAGAGAAAACACGTAATATAACCATATTCAAAGTTAGAGAATACATTCGTAATATAACCATATTCAAAGTTAGAGAATACATTCGTAATATAACCATATTCAAAGTTAGAGAATACACGTAATATAACCATATTCAAAGTTAGAGAATACATTCGTAATATAACCATATTCAAAGTTAGAGAATACACGTAATATAACCATATTCAAAGTTAGAAAATACATTCGTAATATAACCATATTCAAAGTTAGAGAATACATTCGTAATATAACCATATTCAAAGTTAGAGAATACATTCGTAATATAACCATATTCAAAGTTAGAGAATACACGTAATATAACCATATTCAAAGTTAGAAAATACATTCGTAATATAACCATATTCAAAGTTAGAGAATACACGTAATATAACCATATTCAAAGTTAGAAAACACGTAATATAACCATATTCAAAGTTAGAGAATACACGTAATATAACCATATTCAAAGTTAGAGAAAACACGTAATATAACCATATTCCAATTTAGAGTAAACACGTAATATAACCATATTCAAAGTTAGAGAATACACCTAATATAACCATATTCAAAGTTAGAGAATACAATATTGTTCATTCTTAACCTGTTCGCTCTGTAATTTTGTTTCACCTTTGAATGCATCTATATTGTAATGTATACTGGCGTTGCGTCATCTTAAATAAATACTGTTAGCCCGTAAATCGGTTTATAAGAGTGAAAGGGTTAAGTTCGTTATATTAGTAACTGATCAATAAATATACAGTGTGAAAGTGTTAGGAGTTTCAGGAAAAACAACAAATTACCCAACATAGGATTCGAACCACTTATCCTTATTTCTTACGGCACCTATTGCCTTCCCCTGGGACTCTTGCAAAAAACTCCTTATTCCAATCTTACATAGTCATCGTGTTCGTCTCTCTTGCTAAAGGTACCAAGTTTGCTTCCTCGTGGAAACATCTGGATATTGTTTCAGAGATACCTAATCTCAGTGTAGGTGACATCGAGGTCCCAGTCCCAAGGAGCGGGCTGGAAAGCCCCCGCATGGGCAAAATTAATTAGGAAAGATTAAAAATAAAATTCCTGCAAAATATCTTCATCATCTTCAAAATCACACCAGGGACCCTCGCCGGGTCTACGGAGTCTGTGTACTGCACTGCAGCTGAGATCTTCCTGTGTAAGAACTAGATCGGAATCACATAGTTACTCCTCACCGAAGTACAATAATGATGGTCCTATCGATCATATAATGGTCCTATCGATCATATTAACATCAATCATATTGGTTACTAAACCGATGTCATTGCACTCCGGACAGATCCATAGGTCTCTCCCAACAGATAAAAAAGAGTATGCATACTGATGGTTCCCGTGGCTCGCTGATTAAACACACTTATAACTCTGCCCCTCATACATCAAGTTCTACTTGTACAACGGGTAACTCCAAAATGCTTAAATCGTTGGTTCGATTCAACATCTATTTTAGTATCTTCATCCAATAGGCGGTCGCGAAGAGACCGGAGAACGCCCCCGTATCCATCTTCAACTTCTCAACAATCGATGCTATTGATGCAAGTCTGTCCGTTCTCTCATTACCGCGAACACCCGCATGTCCAGGACAGTAGATCAACGTAAGCCTCTGGAGGTTAGAAACTTCTATAGACGACATCCACTCATACCGAAACCTGCCTTTTGAATTTTGTGAGGCACCGACTGAGAGTCAGATACAACTTCTTCTTCGAACCCCAGGAATTATGAATTTTCACTCTTTTTCCTTAGAGGAGGGGTCCTGCTTTATACGACCTCAACAGCTCCAGGCGTGTGTGCTGTAGTCCCAGAAACCTCCAAAGCTCCAGGCGTGTAGTGTATGCTTAGTGCTGCAGAAACCTCCAACAGCTCCAGGCGTGTAGTGCTATGCTTAGTGCTGCAGAAACCTCCAACAGCTCCAGGCGTGTAGTGCTATGCTTAGTGCTGCAGAAACCTCCAACAGCTCCAGGCGTGTAGTGCTATGCTTAGTGCTGCAGAAATCTCCAACAGCTCCAGGCGTGTAGTGCTATGCTTAGTGCTGCAGAAACCTCCAACAGCTCCAGGAGTGTAGTGCTAAGCTTAGTAGCTGCAGAAACACGTCCATACAGCTCAAGATGAGTCAATGGAGGGCAGCAGTAACGGCCTTGGCCTCCATACTCATATTATTTTGCTAAACCAGTAAACATGGCTTAACTTCTACATCCACAGAAACCAAGCACGACACGTCGCTTAGTAATCCCATACCGTACATAGGATATGGAAACACGTTGCCATCGATAATGCATTTCAATAACAGGATCATATTGATACATTTTGATATCCGTGTATTTCATTTAATTCGACAGTCAATCATTCAAAGAGTTATAATTTCGAAAGGATTACGTATTTAAGTCTGCGTTGCGTAAAGAGACACCAGACAAGAGCTTCAAATGTTCATTCTCCGGTAGATAGCAAAATACGTGGCAGTTACAAAGTGTTAAGATTTTAGATCAAAGAAGTGGAAATGATGTGGTAACATATACATATTTATCTCATAGAAAATAACTGGATAAAATGGTGTTTTTTTCCGTACTTATTTGCCGCTATGGATGTATCGTTGTCAAATGAAAGTATTCACATTTATAGTATTCACTTATAATGGCAAACTACTGAACGTATAAGTGGTGCCTAGAAAATTGACAACTCGTTTACTGTTGTTGATGACTACGTCCTGTAAAAACGATATGCTACGATTTGTTATTCTCTTATTGAAAACGTTAATATGACAGAGAAAGAATTTTCCTCTAAATCTTGTATTTATGTCTACAGAAAGTATTCACGTAGAGAGAAAGTATTTATGTATAGAGAAAGTATTCATGTATATAGAAAATATTCACTTATAGGAAAGTATTCACTTATAGGAAAGTATTCACTTATAGGAAAGTATTCACTTATAGGAAAGTATTCACTTATAGGAAAGTATTCACTTATAGGAAAGTATTCACTTATAGGAAAGTATTCACTTATAGAGAAAGTATTTATGTATAGAAAAAGTATTCACTTATAGAGAAAGTATTCACTTATAGAGAAAGTATGCACTTATAGAGAAAGTATGCACTTATAGAAAGTATTCACTTATAGAGAAAGTATGACTTATAGAAAGTATTCACTTATAGAAAGTATGCACTTATAGAGAAAGTATGCACTTATAGAAAAAGTATTTATGTATAGAGAAAGTATTAATGTGATTTGTCTTAGTGAGTGAGTGTGATGGAGAGTCAGTGGTCTGTCTTAGTGATGGAGAGTCAGTGGTCTGTCTTAGTGATGGAGAGTCAGTGGTCTGTCTTAGTGATGGAGAGTCAGTACTCTGTCTTAGTGATTGATAGTCAGTACTCTGTCTTAGTGATGGAGAGTCAGTGGTCTGTCTTAGTGATGGAGAGTCAATGGTCTGTCTTAGTGATGGAGAGTCAGTGGTCCATCTTAGTGAAGAAGGGGGTAAGATTAGCAACCATATTCTACTGTGCGCTTATGTGATGCAGGAAGAACTGAAAGTGACATCATTGTAGGAGACATGACTAACATATGTGCTGCATGGTGGAGGAAATTAAAATGCTGTGAGTTTTTTCTTTTCATACATCATGATGTTAAGTGACAGATTCTTCGGTACATTGTCTAAACTTTGAAGTTAATCAACTTTAGTATCAAATTCATTAACTGTAGTGTTAACAGTGGCGGCTCGTCATTAAGGGCCAGTGACACCGGGCCCCGCCAAAAATAATGTGTAACGTGTATTTATTATTTTATAAGTTATTTGTTCATAATTATTACTTTTAACGTGATACTGATTAGCTTTGAAAGTTTATATATAACGCTAAAATATCATATACAGTTTGAAATTTATTATTTTATAAGTTATTTGTTCATAATTATTACTTTTAACGTGATACTGATTAGCTTTGAAAGTTTATATATAACGCTAAAATATCATATACAGTCTGAAATTCAGCGTTTTCCCTCCATAATTAGTATAATAATTTAAGTCTTTCCAGATCATAATTTTTTAGGGCCTGTAGAAATGTGGTATATTTAGACCGTCAGTTAACATAGGTACCACCCCTCTCTCTCTCGACTGGTCATTTAGGACAGACAAATATGTGATTGCCTTTCATTCAGTATATACATTCTTACGCGACCAAGCCAGTATACAGCTAAACGGTGTTATTGCGCTAAAAATTAATCAAGGTGCAGAAATGCCGAATGATATATAAAATAATAGAAAATAATTACAAGAAGATTTACAGCACATCATATGTCTGCCACGTATTTCATTGACTAGGGTTGCTTTCCTAGCCCTTACCCTAGTCAAAATTATTCACAATATGAGAATAAACATCGACAAAACCGAAGTAATGACATATGCTAGAGGGAAAAACACTACCAATATCCCCAACGAAAAACATCAATTAAAACAAGTCAAGGGCTTTACATACCTAGAAAGTATTTTCTCAGTAAACGGAAGAATAACTAACGAACTCCAAAATAGATGTAATAAAGCAAATCAATTAATATGACAAACGGCGCCAATTTTAAAATGCAAACATGTCAACATGAACATAATCTTTCTCCCCACATTATGCTTGCAGTGCCAAACCTGGAAGCTGACATCAAATGATAGAAGAAAACTAGTCACAACAGAAATAAAGTGTCTAAGCAGAATGCTGGGAGTAACAAGAAGAGACCACTTTAGCAATAAAGACATCGGGAAAAAAGTAGGTACAACATCAGTACTGAACTTCACCAAGAAGCAACAAATTAAATTGTTCAGCTACATAAGCAGATTACCAACAGAGCTCATCAAAGAATAATGCTACTTCAATACAGCGGATACAAAGCAAAACGCAGTTCACGAAAAATGTGGACGTCAAAGATAATAGAGGCAGTGAAAAACATTGTTTATGAAGCGCACGTAGTGATCTTGTGTGTGCTTTTCTTAAGGCACTTTGTAAGCTGATATTCATTTTCGTAAGGCTGTTATTGATGCCGTCGCTCCATCTTTTATGTTTTTATCCTTATGTAACTTATCTGTTATGTAACCTTATGCAACTTATCTGTTCTGTATCCTTATGTAACTTATCTGTTATGTATCCTCATGTAACTTATCTGTTATGTAACCTTATGTAACTTATCTGTTATGTATGCTCATGTAACTTATCTGTTATGTATGCTCATGTAACTTATCTGTTATGTATCCTTATGTAACTTATCTGTTATGTAACCTTATGTAACTTATCTGTTATGTATGCTCATGTAACTTATCTGTTATGTATGCTCATGTAACTTATCTGTTAAGCATCCTTATGTAACTTATCTGTTATGTAATTGTAACCAAATGTTTGTTAATTATTTCAGTGAGAAGATACAAGTTACTGAAACTATTGTTACTTCTAATGACCTTGGCTATATCCATCACCACAATCGGCTTGTATAAGAATCCAAGTTTATGGTTGTCAAGAAATCAGATATTTGTTGACCAGACCTCACAGACAGTAATAACTCAGACTGGAGATAGATCTGACAGAGTTACAAATAATCTGATAATAGATTCTATCAGAAAACTTGGAAACAATCTTCAGTTTTCTAACACGTCACAAACACAACAAGATGGAGGAAAGGTCAGTGAAAGTTCAGAGGTCAAGATCAGTTGTGATTTTCCTAATGTTGACCCTTTCGATCCAGCAATCATGGCTCTCACCAAATACTATGAGCCTATTACATGTGCTGGTGGCGTTCCTCACCTGGTTTACCTGAGTGATGATACCATCAAAGTGAATCATTCCAGAACTTCTCTAATTGGTGACAGAAATAATACATTTAAAGAATGCAGGTACAAATCTCTGGCAAAGGAACCAGGTTCTGATTTTAAGACAGTCGTCTTGCACGTCAGTGACCCATTTACCGACTCGATAACTCTGAGAGACAATGACGATAACTTGGTTGTAGAATGTTATGGTAGCAATAACACAGTGCTCTCACGATCCTACTTCAGCCTGATTCGTATAAAGAAAGATCTAGAACTCTTGTTGGAGAACAACTACCACAAGCATGTGGTCACACACTCTCCCAAGGAAACGTTGAGCGTTCTCATGATCGGTATTGATGGCAACTCCAAACAGAACTTCCAGAGACACATGCCTAAGACAAGAAACTTTCTTCTGAATGATCTGAATGCAATAGAACTACATAAATATAATAAAATACATGACCATACGTACACAAACATTGTACCACTTCTAACAGGAAAATCATGGGATGAGTTGAACAGCAAAAACTGGACACATCAAGAATTCTTTGATTACGTGAACGAAGATTTTATGTGGAGTGACTTCCACAAAGCTGGGTACCGGACTGGTGTCTTTTTCGATGACTCCTTCATCACAGCTTTCCACTTCAAGAAAAAGGGTTGGGACAAGCCACCTGTAGACTACTACCTCAGAGCTAGCTTGTTAGAATTAGAGAAGGACAAGCTGATGAAAGGTCAAGGTGAACACTGTGTTGGGGATATTCCTGAGATCACGCACAACCACGATTTCTGGATACAGATGGCATCAACCTTCAACAACTCTAAAACTAGGCCATACTTTGGATTCAGGTAAAAACGAAATTTTTACAGGTAACAGTATTTCACTCTTTTCCTATTAGCCAGTGCATTCATTTTGTTGACTATATTCAGCTTTACAAAAAAATAAACAACTAAAACAGTATAGAATGGGACTGACATGTTAACAAGACTAAGAATACTAAGAGCATGCATATTCCCAGTGGCAACGTATGGGTGTGAAGCATGGACGTTTAACAAGGCAGTGGAAGAACATATGTCTGCTTTTGAATAAATGTGTTACAGAAGAGTTCTCCGTATATCATGGACAGAGAAGAGAATAAATAGATCTACACAGAAAGAACTCAAAATCAAAGAAAACTGGCTGATGCTACAAATAAGAATGAGAAAATGGAAGTATTTTGGACATATTAAGAGACACAAAGAGTTGGAGAAGATCATCATAGAGGGAGGCATCCCGACAAAGAGGAGAAGACCACGGAGAAGATGGATTAAGAATGTAACTGATAACTTGAGCATGATGGTTGCAGAGCCAGGACATCTGACATATGGTAGGGACAAATTCAGAAGGACTGTTCGAGTGACAAAGTTCTACTCAGGACAAGCTATTTAATGATGATGACTTTCATCAACGCTTGAACTTGTCTCTACAACCATTAGATTTTCTTGTCTGCAATTTGGACAAGTTATTTAATGATGATGACTTTCATCAACGCTTGAACTTGTCTCTACAACCATTAGATTTTCTTGTTTGCAATTTCTATCAAGTTTGATACATACTGAAAACGATGCACTGTTTTCTTTTGGCACTCTTTTCGATTCTTCGCTGGGTTCAATGTCCTGACGTGAACACACCTGTTGAATACATTGCCGCCTGTGTGTTGCCAAGGCTCGCAATGGGAGCGCACTACAACTCTGTCATAGAGACGACTAAGGTAGGGGCCTAAGGTAGCTGCCTAGTACAAGTAAAGTCATAGAAATGAGATGTGCTGGCTTACTTGTAGGTGTATAACTGACATAACATACAATCCGCTTAGCAGTTCTCTTGCCTGCATGTCTTTCATTTCTCTGCATCTGCATGTCTTGAAGTTCTCTGTACCTGCACGTCTTGCAGTTCTCTGTACCTCACGTCTTCAGTTCTCTGTACCTGCATGTCTTGAAGTTCTCTGTACCTGCATGTCTTGCATTCTTGTAGTCTTCGTTCTTTGCATTCATTACAGTTTTCCTGCTTTAAGTTCTCTGTCCTGCATGTCTTATTCTCTTTGCACGTCTTCATTCTATGTCCTGCAGTCTTCAGTTCTCTGTACCTGCAGTCTGAAGTTGCCTCTGTACCTGCATGTCTTGAAGTTCTCTGTACCTGCATGTCTTACAGTTTCTGATCCTGCATGTCTTCAGTTCATTACTCATGTTTCATCTAATGTTTAATTTTACTTTTGATTTTTTATTGACAATTTTGAACTTTTATTCTATATTCTGTTAAGTTGTTATTAACGAATACAATAAACTGAAGTTGACCTCTTTACATCTGAACCGATTGGGAGAAATAAGGGTTAAGTTTGGACATGCCAGACAGTGTCTCAAACATAACATAGCACACATACATAACATAACATAACCTCTGAACTTTCAATGTTATAACTTGCCTCTTGTTAGTTTCTCTGTTCATCTGACCCACGGAGACCACAACAAGGCTAGTACTGGTGATCACCTCTACCATCGATTCCTACAGGAACTGAAAGATAAGAATATCATCAACAACACAGTCATCATCTTCTTCAGTGATCACGGACAACGTTTTGGACCAACCAGGTTAGTGTATATTCAGTGAGACTTTATTATTATTATGACTACACACATACATATTTATGTTTTTGTATGTGTGTCTCTGTGGCTAATTGGTTAAGCCTTACCAGTCGAAGGTCGTGGGTTCTAATCCGGACCTCTCCGTTCTGTTTTCCAGTGCTTTTTGGACAGAGACCCATAGAATTGTTGCCGGAGATACGGATTTTGTGCAATGCCCTTGGTAGGTGACGTGCCAGTTTCTGCGGAGATGAACCAAGCCATATGGGTTAGAACCTGGGGAAATCCTTCGGTTTTAAAACACTTTTGAAACCTTGATATGTGTGTCTAGTTCAATTTTATATTTTACTGTTTCTCTGTTTGGTTTGTTTTCTTCTCTTTCTGTCGCATTCTTTCATTAGATATGTTTCTTGTCTTCATTCATTTCACATGTATAGTGTATGGTATAATATCATCAGTATTTACTATTATCCGTTGCTTGACAAAGACATTTTCATTGAGACGTAGGTTAAGCCTGCTTTATGTAATTTTTGTGGAACGCCTGGCTGAATGGAATAGAGCTCAAACTCCCATGTGGGAGATCCGGGTTCAATCTTCGGTAAGACCAAAGAGTTTCTTTTTATGTCTGAAGCATAAAGAACAATCATAACATGATCAGTTTCGCTGTGACTGCACTAGCCATGCGACCATTCAATCACATAGGCACATGTCCCGCCCATCCCCCGTCATACGAAGCCTTAAAAAGCGGTATTGTGGGCAGGAACGAAAGTTGTTTGTTTTAAAAAAATGTAATTTTACAACTACTTTATTTCGAGTATTTTCCCTGATATTTCTTTCAATTACATTTTTATCCTTGATATTTCTTGCAGTTCACATATTTAGGTAGCAATTTTGATTGCACAGGAAATGTTAAAAAGAAATTATGATACGAATTGGTAAAGCAACATCAGCTTTTAAAAGTGTAAATAAAATATGGAACTGCAAGTTATATAGTATTAAAATTAAATTATGAATTTTCAATTCAAACGTTGTATCAATCCTAACATAGGCTGGAGAGAGTTGGAAAATGACTAAAGACATAGAAAGCAAGTTGAATGCATTGAAAATAGATGTCTGCGAAAAAATAATGAATATAAAATGGAACGAATTCAGGAGAAGTGATGAAATCAGAGAAATGTCTGGTCAACCACTAGTAACAACTGTTATACGAAGGAAAAGATGGAGATATGTTGGGCATACATTTAGAAGAAATGATCAAAGAATATCAAAAGCAGGCATTGAAATGAGATTGGAAGTCAAAGGGTTCCAGAAAAAGAGATCACCCTAGGGGAACTCTGAGACGAGCTTTGCTGAGAGAGGTAAGAAATATCGGACTCAATTCCATCAAAGAGAATGAGCGAGTTGACCAGGACAGAGAGGTAAGGAGAAATTACTAGCAGACACTATGTAACGTATAGCGGTCAAGTAGTAGCATGTCCCTTACGGAACGTCGCTTTCATTCTGGCCTGCCTGACAAAATCTCTTGTTTCTTGCAAGTTCCCCTCGCCTCGTCTCGCCTCGTCTAGCGTCATGTTCAAGGTCTCTTTGATGTCCTACTGCCATCTTCGTCTTGGTTATCCCCTGCCTCGCACTCCAGAAACTAAGCCTTCCATTACCGTTCTCTCAAAACCACTGTGACGTTTAACGTGGCTAAAATATTTCATCTTCCGGGACATGATGTAATAAGCCAATGCTTATCGATATGCATAACGTATAACGGTACGGGGTGAGCGTCTGTAACTCAAGCGGTAGTGAGCTTGATCACGAACCCAAGCGTGCCTGGTTCAAATCCCACGGTGGGCAAGTTTGGAAGCAAATTTGTTTCCGTGGGATTCTTACGAAAAGGTGAAAATAGACCTCACCGTTCAGAAAGCAATGGCAAACTACTGAACGTATAAGTGGTACCTAGAAAATCAACGACTCATTTACTGTGGTTGATGGCTACGTTCTTTGGGATATGCCACGAGTTTCGATTTTCGTAACGGTACGGAAGGAATGCATTTATTTCTTGCTCTCACATGTATATCCCTGATATTTCTTCAATGTAACTCTTTTCTATCACAGTAATAAGAGATTGATGTTGTTTCGTCTATTCCAGATACACCTACAACGGCATGATAGAATCTAGGACTCCGTACATGTTTTTGGTTTTCCCACCTTGGTTTTATCGGAAATATCCACATCTCATAAAAGTGCTAAAAATAAACCAAGAACGTCTCACCACGAATAGAGATATCTACGAAACTTTACGAGATCTTGTGAACTTTCAAGCGACAACAAAACTTGGAGACATCAACAAACGGGGAATTAGTTTATTCCAAGAAATACCTCGTGAAAGAATGTGTGAGCACATCAAGATCTCAGTAGAATACTGCCTATGTAACCAATTAACAACTACTAATATTAGTTCCAGTATGACTCTAGTTCTGGCTCTAACTGTTCAGTACAAACTTAAGAGTTTAATATCGACAGTACGCGATAAATGTAGCGTTCTTAACTTTAAAACGGTAATGAGCGTGATGGAAGTACAGTCTGAAACAGCTAGAGTCAATCAGACAACAGTTAACTCAACACGGTATCAGATCACTTTAATGACAACACCAGGTGATGCTGTTTATGAAGCTTCTGTCGAATATTTTCACACAACTAAAAAGTCAGATGTCGTGGGTGATATTATTCGACTCAACTTGTATAGAGGTCAGGCTGAGTGTGTTGAAGAGCCTAGACTTCGTAATTTTTGTTTTTGTAAAAACAAATAGTCGAATATAATATTATTATCTTAATCCTTATTCGATTTCAAACTTTCTTTTTAATTGTCAATTGTCTATTCCCAGATGGAAGATGGAGTTGGCTGTCCACTCTTGCCATTAAGAGTAGGGATGGGAGCTTTAATTTGCGTTCTAGGGCCAGATGAGTCGCCATTGTTGTGTTATATCCGTGTTTATGTAGTGTGGTCTTGATATTGTCTATACATCTTTTTCTTGGTCTTCCCTTAGCTCTAGTACCCGATCTCTTTTTATTGTATGCTGTTAAATGGTGGTTTGTTGTATTTCATTCTCATTAAAAGTCCAAACCACTGCATTTGTTGTCTTTCGATATATTCGGTGAATGAAATTATGCCCACTCTGCTTCTGATGTCCTCATTTCGTAGTCTATCTTTCCTGTTGACCCACCACTGCATTCCTCAAGCATTTCATTTCACACGTGGTGAGCTTTCTGTGATGTGTTGCTGTAAGAGACCAAGTTTGGCACTGGTAACAAAGTCTTGTTAATTACTTTCAGAATTCCGTATTATTTATTGGAAAAGTGTTAAGGCGATGTTCTTGTCTGGCGATGTTCATTTCTGGTATATGTTGTCCACGTCTAACTACCATACTGCAGATTGCTGATAAAACAGGTGTTACATATTTGTGTCTTGGTGTTTCGTGTGAGTGCCATATTTTCTTATACCCGCTTTGTAAATTTGAACATAGCTGTTAATGCCGCCCGAGTGGTTACCAGGGCCTAAATTTGGGGTGTAAAGAATAGAACCACTGTTACCTGCCACGCATGTTGTAAGAGGCGACTAAGGAGGTTTGGCTGAAATCGGATGCACATGTCCTAAACTTGTAAAAGTCTATGCGTTTATGAGCCTACCAAACCAATGTGCAACGTATACACGTTCTTGACAAAGATCAAACATATCACAAAGAGTGATTAAAGTTGGTCGTAAAGAACGAACGCAAAGAAGAAGAAGAAGCTGTTAATGCCTTTCCAAAGCGGTTGCTAATTTCATCATCAAGAAAGAGATTTCTGCTGATTTTAGTGCAAAGGTATTGACTGCGTCGAGCGTATGACTTCAAATGTTGATAGATGGGAGCTATGCTTATATCTTAGTGAACGACATTGATTTTATTTAAGCTGATGGTCAGGCCAAATTTATTGGGTGTTACAGAAAATATGTCCATGAGATATCGAAGCCTGTTCTCTGTGTGCGATGTTAATGCTGCATCGTCGACAAACAGAAGTTCCCTGATGGTGACACTCCAAACTTTGATCATTGCTTTAATTAAGTCAAGCCATATTAAATAGTTTTACATCTGATCTTGTATAGACAACTATTTAGTCGTCAACTGATTTCAAAGCCCGTGAGAACAATAAGGAGAAAAAGATCTTAAAGAGTGTTGGTACACGCCCCTTTTTAACGCAGCTTTTGATGAGAAATGAGTTGGAGGAAACGCCACCAACCATCACTGAGCCCTTCATGTTATTATGACATTATTATATCATTTTAAGTAGAGCAGCGGATCTTTTCCAGACAGCTATACTACTAGGTCAAATGTTTTTATTAGTTCTATGAAAGCAATGAGGATCATCTGGTCGAATGGATTAGAGCGGGGCTACCATGCGCGGAAGATCTGTGTTCAATTCACGGTAAAGCCAAGGATTTTTTCTTGTGTGGGCATAAATGAATAATCCTAACATGAACAGCTTCGCGGCGATTGCACCGCAGCCATCGTTAAATATAGTTGGCCGTGATTGCGCTAGTCATCGTTAAATATAGTTGGCCGTGATTGTACCGCAGCCATCGCTAAATATAGTTGACCGTGATTGCGCTAACAATGCGGCCATCAAATTCGTTAGGCTCTGGTCCCACCTGTACTACATCGCCATAAAAAGAGGTACTGCAGGCAGTAACGAAAGTTTACAATTTTTTTTAATGCAAGCAATAAATAAATGCATTTTTAATACGCGACATTTCTCACGTAATTGTCTCAAAGAGAATAACATGTCATTGGTGCATCTGTTGGATCTCAATCTACTTTGTGCCTTGGGGTATACTCAATTTGCTAGTTTCTGCATCATGTTTAGTAGAAAACTAGCAATGGCAAGCTTCCACGCAAAGCCAAGTGAAAATGTAAATAATTCAAATTGTGTTCTTGTGTTGAATTTTGGTTGAACATTTTTGTTTAATGTTCTTTATAATTAATTTTATTCATACAATGTTAGTATTTTTTACAGGTGGTTATTTCTGTGATGTGTTTAACTTTCTTTATTTGTTTAATAGCATCAATACATTATTCTTAACATTATTTTGTTATTCTACATGGTAAGCAAGGAGCTGAACGGTGTTTTATCTCTTTGTAATTTATACTTTTAAAACAATCTTACCTGTTAAATGTTCTTTGTTGCCAGGTTTACAGTGTTGTCTAATTTGCAATATCTCCAATGAATTCCATCCGATGCTACGGAGTTCATGCAATGTTGTCTGATCCTTCAGCAGATCAAGCAAGAAAATATGCATACAGAAGAAGGAGAAGAGAAGAGCACGTAAGAGATGAGCTGGACAAAGACGGTTTAGAAGGTAGACAGATAGACTTTCTCTCTCTCAAGTATCTACGCATTGGCTACTGGAGTTGTCGAAGTGCAAAACAGAGACCAATTCTACAGAAGCTAGTCTATGACTTCAATATTTTCATGATTCAGAAAAGCAACTTGCAGCAGAATAAGGTTATTTAGTGTCCAGGCTTCAATGTTATTTCACTGGCAGTGAACCTGGTGGAGGACGAGGACAGGCTATTTTGTGAAACATGATCTTTTCCAATAGAATCTTGATATAAACGACTCCTTACCTGAGGATGTGGAGTTACATTGGATTCATTTAAGAATTACGTCCGTGTATTGTCAGGGTTTTCAAGGGGAGCAAAGAATAGTAACGCTGCAACCTACAAGGCAAGAAATCAGAAAGTGCTGGTCTACTTGTAGTTGCATAACTGGTACAACGTACACTCACTCTTAGGCTCGGATCACTTACAAATCACAATGAGTGGTTAAGAATATGGAGCGTTCGAAGCTGAGAAGAAGAAAAGAATTCGTGATCTGGTATAGCTAATCTATAATGTGTACGACCATGTGGACCAACTTCTTATTGCAGAGCGAATCTATAATGTGTACGACCATGTGTACCAACTTCTTATTGCAGAGCGAATCTATAATGTGTACGCCCATGTGGACCAACTTCTTATTGCAGAGCGAATCTATAATGTGTACGACCATGTGTACCAACTTCTTATTGCAGATAACTGGAATTTTCTTGAAAAACTCTCGGGTGTTCCAGGCACAAAGTTTCTTATAGCAGGGAAGTTCAACGCTCAATCGGAGGAGTGGGGCAACGCTACCGAGAATAGACAGGACATCGCTTTGAGTCATGCTCTACTAAACTGTGACATGTCTATTTTGAATGACAGCTGTCTGGCTTGATTAGCGTCTAGACCTGAGGACACATATGATGTCATCGATCTGACACTTAGCGTCTAGACCTGAGGACACATATGATGTCATCGATCTGACACTTAGCGTCTAGACCTGAGGACACATATGATGTCATCGATCTGACACTTAGCGTCTAGACCTGAGGACACATATGGTGTCATCGATCTGACACTTAGCGTCTAGACCTGAGGACACATATGGTGTCATCGATCTGACACTTATCTTTGCTACCAATTCTACTGTTCTTCGATGGAATGTTCGAAAGGGATCATCTCCCCTTGCGTTGGGGATCATCTCCCTGCGTTGGGATCATCTCCTTGCGTTGGGATCATCTCCTTGCGTTGGGGATCATCTCCCTTGCGTTGGGGATCATCTCCCTTGCGTTGTTCTTCTTAAACAAGATCAATACCTTGCGACACAGAAGACCCAAATCTGTCTTTCAGTACACGCCATATCCCACTGATCATAAAAATACATTACCTATATTGCAGCACAATGTCAGAAAGAAGACTGCTAGGACTTTTCCCCTGCAACCACAGTGGTGGAATAAAAAGGTTGAAAAGGCATGGTTTGCAAAAAAAAAAGCTGCTACAAAGTCATGGCAGAGAGTCTTACACGTTGATTTCATAGAAAAGAAGAATGTTGTAAATACACTCAAATCAAGTCACATCACTGCACCAGGGCCTGTATAATGTACACTTGTAAGGTGGACTGTACGGCAATTTCGTAAATATTTATAAGATCAACTGTATGAGCGAAAAATCATAACGCCGAAGATGAGGTGCATTAGAAGAGCTGCAGGAGTGACAATAAGAGACACAATTAGCAGTGAAGAAATCAGAAGAAGACTGGATGTGAAACCAGTCATGCAATTCATAAAAGAACAACAGATTTGGGTACCTGACAAGAATTCCCTGGTATCGCCTTCCACAGAGAGTCACACTGAAAAAAGTATAACGAGTACAGAGCAAGAAGAAGAACACGCAAAAGATGGAGCGACGACATCAATGACAGCCTTAAGGATATGAATAACAGCTTATAAAGTGCATTAGAACAATCACACACAAGATCACTACACTCCTCCCCCCACCCACACTTCTATAAAGAAGTAAATGGTAGAAGAGACGAAGAAGAAGAAGAATTGTATGGTCACTTCTTGTACATTTTGTCAGATGGACTGTATGTTAATTGTATAACGTATTCTAGAATATCATTGATTGATTTATTGATTGATTGATATGACCATCATCATTGCACTTCGATGAGTTACCATGTGTGCTCCGATCTCTTTCTTACACAGGAAGATCTCAGCTGCAGTGCTCGTACTCCGTAGCACCGGTGAGGGTATCCGATATAATTTTGAAGCTGGTGAAGACATTTTGTAGACATTTTATTAAAAATTTTTTCTAGTAAATTGTACCCAGGCAGCGGCTTTCCAGTCTGCTCTTCTCGATTTTGAACTGCCAAGAGTTCATTTACGTGCTTAACCTGAACATGGGACCTACATTTTATCGTCCGTCTCCGATAGGAGTAGAAACTCAATCTCACCTACACTGAGATCAGGGATTTCTGGACAAAATCTGATATTTACAACTGTGTCACATCAATCATTGAAGTTACATTCATAGCTTGTGTTTTCTGACATATTCAGTTTAACATCTTCATTTAAGAATTCTTTCAAAGCATGACATATATCTTGGGAATATCTAATAGTTTAATGAGGTTAAGTTATTTTTATTTCCTATTTTACACTTGTTTCTCTCTCTCTCTCTTTAGCCTGTTACGCCCCTGGCGTTTAGGGCAACAACAAACGTACACCATTCTTCCCTGTTCATGGCCTTCCTCTGTATTGTGTTCCAGCTATGATTCATTTCCTTCAGCTCTTGCTCTATCGTTCTCCTCCAGGTTGTCTTGGGTCTTCCACGCTTTCGCCTACCCTCTGGAGTCCACCTCAGTGCAGTTTTCGTGTCGGAGCCAGTCTCCATGCGCATCACATGTCCAATCCATCTCCAGCGTCGTCTTCGGATGATAGTGCCCATATTCTCTTGTTGGCATCGTGCAAGCAATTCTTGATTCGAGATAGTAGTCGGCCAGTACACGCGTAAGATTTTTCGCAGACAAGTTGTATGAAAGGCGGAGAGTCTGGACATATCCTGTTCTGTCATTCTCCAGCATTCCGATCCGTACAGCAAAGTTGACAGCACACAGCTGTTATAGATACTAGTCTTGGTTCTGATGCTGTATTGGGCAGATTTCCAGGCGGTCTGAAGGGTCATGAATGCACTGCGTGCTTTACTCAGTCTGTTTTTAATGTCAGATCCAGCGCCTCCTTCATTGCTAATAACACTTCCAAGGTATGTGAAAGCGGTTGTATCTCGGAGGTTTTACCTTCTAGTTTGACTGGTGCTGGGGTTGCTATGTTCAGAGTCATTACTTCAGTTTTCTTCTGATTTATTTTCAGCCCAACCATCTCACTATATTGGTTAAGGCGGCAGGTCTTTTCCTGGATATCTCTATGTGTATGAGATAGGAGTGCGATGTCATCTGCAAAATCTAGGTCTTCCAGAGTGGTTGTGAGCGTCCATCTAATACCTCTTGCCTTATCTTCCGTTGTTTTACGCATCACCCAATCTATGACAGTGTTGAATAATAGGCTGACATAACACATCCTTGTCGCACGCCTGTTTTTACTTCAAACTTTAGTTCTGAAGTTTCAACACTGCATGCAAACTTGCTGTAGCAGCTTTTTATAATATTTATAAAACACAGTGGGATTCCATACCATCTTAAGATACGCCATAGACTTTCGCGGTGTATGCTATCAAAAGCCTTTTCAAAATCTACAAAGTTGATATAGAGTTTGCTTTGCCATTCTGTGCATTGTTCTATGATATTTCTAAGAGCAAATATTTGGCCTATACAGCTCCGTCCTCTGCGAAATCCTGCTTGTTCCTTTCTCAGTTTCTTATCAACAGCGTCAGTAATACGTTGTACGATGATTTTGCTTAAGATTTTACTTGGGACAGAAAGCAGTGTTATTCCACGCCAATTATTACAATCGGCAAGGAGCCCTTTTTGGGTATCTTGATGATGACTCCTCTGTTCCATGCATCAGGTATTATTTGGGCATTCCATATAGTAGTAAACAAGGGTTGCAATATATTAGCTGCAAGTTCTGGGTCTATTTTGAATAGTTCTGCGTTTAAGTTATCATTCCCTGGTGCCTTGTTATTCTTAAGAGATTTAATTGCTGTAATGATCTCATCCTGGCTGGGTGTTTCAATGCCAATTTCTAACTCCTCTGTTGGTTCTGGTATGTCTGCTACTACCGTTGGAGGTGGTCTGTTTAGCAATTCTTTAAAATGCTCTGTCCATCGTATTTCTTGTTCCTTTTCCGTTGTCAATAGTATTCCATTCTTATCCTTTATAAGAGTATTTGATCTTCTGTAATGTTTCCCGCTTATTAGCTTTGTAATTTTGTACACTGTTCCCTGATCACACTTTTTGCTGCTTCTTCTGCCTGTACTGCCAGGTCTTCAACATACATTCTTTTGTCGGCTCTCACAGCCCGTTTGATTTCTTTACTTGCGCTTTTGTACTGTTCTTGGTATCTTGCTTTCAGTCTTTCGGACTTTGCTTCTAACAATTTCTTTTTAATATTCTTCGGCTGTCTATTATTTTCCATGTTGTTGGTGTTATCCATTCTTTTCTTTTCTTTGTGCAGTACCCTAGACATGTTTCACTGATCTTGCTATATATAGATGCTATGTTGTCCCATGTTCTATCTATGTTGTCAGTTTCATCCGTAGTTTCATTACTTTCTAGGGCTTGGAATCTGTTCTTTATCTGCATTATAAACTTATCCCTTACTTCCGTGTCTTTTAGTCTATCCACATCGAACCTCTTTTGGAAGTTTTCTGTTGTCCTGTTTTTCTTAGTTTAAGTTTGACATAAGCTGTGACTAGGTGGTGGTCACTACCAACATCTGCACCTCTCTTGACTACAACATCTAGCAGCGAGCGTCTCCAGGGTCCATTGATCATTATATGGTCTATTTGGTTTTATCTCTGCCATTAGGGAATACCATGTTAATTTGTGGATATCTAAATGTTGAAATAGGGTTCCTCCTATAACGAGATTTACACTTGTTTACCTTATGAATATTCAGAAAATGTTATTTGCATTTTTGAGGATTTTGATTCTTTGAGTTTTGTGACTTCCCTTAGTTCTGTGAGTTTTGTGGTTCTGTGGGTTCTGGGAGTTCTGTGAGTCTTGTGGTTCTGTGGGTTCTGGAAGTTATGTGAGTTTTGTGAGTTTTGTGGTTCTTTGGTTTGATTAATTTTTGTAACTTCTGTTAGTTCTGTAACTTCTGTAGATTTGTGGGTAATGTTGATTCTGATGTGGGAATGAGTGAAACTGATGCTTTACTAAAACCAAAACACTGAAAAGGCAACAGTTATTGAAGATGTATGCTGGGACATCATATGGAGAAGACTAGGATACTTTGAGAAAGGTTTGTATCTTGGTAATGTACAATCTGTAATATAATATAGAAAAGACTACAGTTATTGAAAATGCTTTCTGGGACATCACGTGGAGAAGACTAGGATACTTTGAGAGATGTTTGTATCTTGGTAATGTACAATCTGTAATATAATATAATACTGCAATCATTAAAATCTGATCAAGAGCTAATACAGATTCTTTAGACATAATTCAGAACACTGTCGTTCATCATTTTTATTATTGAAACAATATAGTCAACACCAACTACTGCATGTGACATACATACAAATGTTATGTTACTCAATCGACGTCATTGCACATTGGATATTCCCATGCGTGCTCTGTCCTCCATAACAACAGCCATACCAAAGTCCACTTGCTCACCGTACCCACGAGAGGTTGATTAGTTTATTTTCTCTCTCTACAGAAGATGACACTGTCTGGCAAGTCTAATCTTAACTCTTAATTGTAGTACTCGTTCCAGTGTCAGAGACTCGCACATATCACATCAATTGAGAGCGTACCACATTGATGACATCGGCTCTGTCCATACTTCTTCCAGCTTGAGTTGGGTCATTGTTTGCAAGAGCGTTAGCACGTCTAGGTGTGTACAGCTAAGTCAGTGTCTTGAGATGTCAACATGCGAATGCCGTCTACCCATTCCGCGCGCTTACTTCCAGATTCAGTATTGGGAAATATATTCATCGAGTGATATTATAATCGTATGGAGGGCTGGGGAGGGGAGGGGGCTTGTTGTTCAGCCACTCACAGGAGAGAGAGCCCTTGAGGCAGCGGTGATCTCCATAGTCATGCTCAATGTTGTTGTCTTGAAGGCGCCGCAGTCATAATTAAGTGTGCTTTCGTTGTGCTGAATAAGCCCACGCTGATTTAGGTTCTCGTTTGACAGAGCCATCAGTGTAAATAATGATATCACCTGGATGGGAGTGCTGATCCACGAAAGCCATAATCTCCAAATTGACGACACCAGGGGCCCATACCCTACAGCAGCGTCTAAGTGGACAACCCTGACAATATCTCCATCGACAAACATCAGTTAAAACAAGTGGTTTTTATTTACATATCTGGGGAGCATTTTTTCATCAACTTGAAGAATAAATAACGAAATCTAACATTGATGCAATAAACAAAATCAAATGATAGGACATATGGCACCAATTTTGAAACGCAAACATGTCACAATGAATACAAAAAGAGCATTGGATAACACAATCTTTCTCCCAACACTATACTGGACGCTGACATCAAATGACAAGAAAACTAGTCATGACATAAATGAAGTGTATACGCAGAATGCTGTGAGTATCAAGAAGAGACCGGTTTAGATATGAAGACATCAGGAAAGCAATGGGTACAATATCAATACTGAACTTCATGAAGAAAACACAAATTAAATGGTTATACCACATAAGCAGATTACCAACAGACAGTGCGTCTCAAAGAGCAATACTACTCCGATACAGTGAATACAGTGAATCATCATCATCATCATCATTAATCCTCTCCGCTCCTCGTGGAGCATAGGGCCTCAACAGTTGTTCGCCACTCTTCTCGGTCTCTGGCTGTTCTTTTTATGTTCTCCCAGGTCAATTGAGCACTCTTCAGCTCCTCAGTAAGACCTCGTCTCCAAGTCTGCTTAGGGCGTCCTCTTTTTCGTTTTCCCTGCGGTTCCACTCGAGCACCTGTCTAGTGACACTCGACTGTGTCTTCCGCAAGGTATGGCCTATCCATCGCCATCTTCTCCTCTTGACCTGTGTCATCATAGGTTCCTGCCCTGTTCTTATCCACAGATCCGTGTTTGTAACTCTATCATACCATCTCAATCTGAGAATCCGCCGCAAACATCCGTTGACAAAGGTCTGGATCTTATTTGTATTTGCCCTAGTGACTCGCCAAGTTTCCGAGCCATACAGCAACACCGACTTCACATTTGAGCTGAGGACACATATGGTGTCATCGATCTGACACTTAGCGTCTAGACCTGAGGACACATATGGTGTCATCGATCTGACACTTAGCGTCTAGACCTGAGGACACATATGGTGTCATCGATCTGACACTTAGCGTCTAGACCTGAGGACACATATGATGTCATCGATCTGACACTTAGCGTCTAGACCTGAGGACACATATGGTGTCATCGATCTGACACTTAGCGTCTAGACCTGAGGACACATATGGTGTCATCGATCTGACACTTAGCGTCTAGACCTGAGGACACATATGGTGTCATCGATCTGACACTTAGCGTCTAGACCTGAGGACACATATGGTGTCATCGATCTGACACTTAGCGTCTAGACCTGAGGACACATATGATGTCATCGATCTGACACTTAGCGTCTAGACCTGAGGACACATATGGTGTCATCGATCTGACACTTAGCGTCTAGACCTGAGGACACATATGGTGTCATCGATCTGACACTTAGCGTCTAGACCTGAGGACACATATGGTGTCATCGATCTGACACTTAGCGTCTAGACCTGAGGACACATATGGTGTCATCGATCTGACACTTAGCGTCTAGACCTGAGGACACATATGGTGTCATCGATCTGACACTTAGCGTCTAGACCTGAGGACACATATGATGTCATCGATCTGACACTTAGCGTCTAGACCTGAGGACACATATGGTGTCATCGATCTGACACTTAGCGTCTAGACCTGAGGACACATATGGTGTCATCGATCTGACACTTAGCGTCTAGACCTGAGGACACATATGGTGTCATCGATCTGACACTTAGCGTCTAGACCTGAGGACACATATGGTGTCATCGATCTGACACTTAGCGTCTAGACCTGAGGACACATATGATGTCATCGATCTGACACTTAGCGTCTAGACCTGAGGACACATATGGTGTCATCGATCTGACACTTAGCGTCTAGACCTGAGGACACATATGATGTCATCGATCTGACACTTAGCGTCTAGACCTGAGGACACATATGGTGTCATCGATCTGACACTTAGCGTCTAGACCTGAGGACACATATGGTGTCATCGATCTGACACTTAGCGTCTAGACCTGAGGACACATATGGTGTCATCGATCTGACACTTAGCGTCTAGACCTGAGGACACATATGGTGTCATCGATCTGACACTTAGCGTCTAGACCTGAGGACACATATGGTGTCATCGATCTGACACTTAGCGTCTAGACCTGAGGACACATATGATGTCATCGATCTGACACTTAGCGTCTAGACCTGAGGACACATATGATGTCATCGATCTGACACTTAGCGTCTAGACCTGAGGACACATATGGTGTCATCGATCTGACACTTAGCGTCTAGACCTGAGGACACATATGGTGTCATCGATCTGACACTTAGCGTCTAGACCTGAGGACACATATGGTGTCATCGATCTGACACTTAGCGTCTAGACCTGAGGACACATATGGTGTCATCGATCTGACACTTAGCGTCTAGACCTGAGGACACATATGATGTCATCGATCTGACACTAGCGTCTGACCTGAGGACACATATGGTGTCATCGATCTGACACTAGCGTCTAGACCTGAGGACACATATGGTGTCATCGATCTGACACTTAGCGTCTAGACCTGAGGACACATATGGTGTCATCGATCTGACACTTAGCGTCTAGACCTGAGGACACATATGGTGTCATCGATCTGACACTTAGCGTCTAGACCTGAGGACACATATGATGTCATCGATCTGACACTTAGCGTCTAGACCTGAGGACACATATGGTGTCATCGATCTGACACTTAGCGTCTAGACCTGAGGACACATATGATGTCATCGATCTGACACTTAGCGTCTAGACCTGAGGACACATATGATGTCATCGATCTGACACTTAGCGTCTAGACCTGAGGACACATATGATGTCATCGATCTGACACTTAGCGTCTAGACCTGAGGACACATATGATGTCATCGATCTGACACTTAGCGTCTAGACCTGAGGACACATATGATGTCATCGATCTGACACTTAGCGTCTAGACCTGAGGACACATATGATGTCATCGATCTGACACTTAGCGTCTAGACCTGAGGACACATATGATGTCATCGATCTGACACTTAGCGTCTAGACCTGAGGACACATATGATGTCATCGATCTGACACTTAGCGTCTAGACCTGAGGACACATATGATGTCATCGATCTGACACTTAGCGTCTAGACCTGAGGACACATATGATGTCATCGATCTGACACTTAGCGTCTAGACCTGAGGACACATATGGTGTCATCGATCTGACACTTAGCGTCTAGACCTGAGGACACATATGATGTCATCGATCTGACACTTAGCGTCTAGACCTGAGGACACATATGGTGTCATCGATCTGACACTTAGCGTCTAGACCTGAGGACACATATGGTGTCATCGATCTGACACTTAGCGTCTAGACCTGAGGACACATATGGTGTCATCGATCTGACACTTAGCGTCTAGACCTGAGGACACATATGGTGTCATCGATCTGACACTTAGCGTCTAGACCTGAGGACACATATGGTGTCATCGATCTGACACTTAGCGTCTAGACCTGAGGACACATATGATGTCATCGATCTGACACTTAGCGTCTAGACCTGAGGACACATATGGTGTCATCGATCTGACACTTAGCGTCTAGACCTGAGGACACATATGGTGTCATCGATCTGACACTTAGCGTCTAGACCTGAGGACACATATGATGTCATCGATCTGACACTTAGCGTCTAGACCTGAGGACACATATGATGTCATCGATCTGACACTTAGCGTCTAGACCTGAGGACACATATGGTGTCATCGATCTGACACTTAGCGTCTAGACCTGAGGACACATATGGTGTCATCGATCTGACACTTAGCGTCTAGAACTGAGGACACATATGGTGTCATCGATCTGACACTTAGCGTCTAGACCTGAGGACACATATGGTGTCATCGATCTGACACTTAGCGTCTAGACCTGAGGACACATATGATGTCATCGATCTGACACTTAGCGTCTAGACCTGAGGACACATATGGTGTCATCGATCTGACACTTAGCGTCTAGACCTGAGGACACATATGGTGTCATCGATCTGACACTTAGCGTCTAGACCTGAGGACACATATGGTGTCATCGATCTGACACTTAGCGTCTAGACCTGAGGACACATATGGTGTCATCGATCTGACACTTAGCGTCTAGACCTGAGGACACATATGATGTCATCGATCTGACACTTAGCGTCTAGACCTGAGGACACATATGGTGTCATCGATCTGACACTTAGCGTCTAGACCTGAGGACACATATGATGTCATCGATCTGACACTTAGCGTCTAGACCTGAGGACACATATGATGTCATCGATCTGACACTTAGCGTCTAGACCTGAGGACACATATGATGTCATCGATCTGACACTTAGCGTCTAGACCTGAGGACACATATGATGTCATCGATCTGACACTTAGCGTCTAGACCTGAGGACACATATGATGTCATCGATCTGACACTTAGCGTCTAGACCTGAGGACACATATGATGTCATCGATCTGACACTTAGCGTCTAGACCTGAGGACACATATGATGTCATCGATCTGACACTTAGCGTCTAGACCTGAGGACACATATGATGTCATCGATCTGACACTTAGCGTCTAGACCTGAGGACACATATGATGTCATCGATCTGACACTTAGCGTCTAGACCTGAGGACACATATGATGTCATCGATCTGACACTTAGCGTCTAGACCTGAGGACACATATGGTGTCATCGATCTGACACTTAGCGTCTAGACCTGAGGACACATATGGTGTCATCGATCTGACACTTAGCGTCTAGACCTGAGGACACATATGATGTCATCGATCTGACACTTAGCGTCTAGACCTGAGGACACATATGGTGTCATCGATCTGACACTTAGCGTCTAGACCTGAGGACACATATGATGTCATCGATCTGACACTTAGCGTCTAGACCTGAGGACACATATGGTGTCATCGATCTGACACTTAGCGTCTAGACCTGAGGACACATATGATGTCATCGATCTGACACTTAGCGTCTAGACCTGAGGACACATATGATGTCATCGATCTGACACTTAGCGTCTAGACCTGAGGACACATATGGTGTCATCGATCTGACACTTAGCGTCTAGATCTGAGGACACATATGATGTCATCGATCTGACACTTAGCGTCTAGACCTGAGGACACATATGATGTCATCGATCTGACACTTAGCGTCTAGACCTGAGGACACATATGATGTCATCGATCTGACACTTAGCGTCTAGACCTGAGGACACATATGATGTCATCGATCTGACACTTAGCGTCTAGACCTGAGGACACATATGGTGTCATCGATCTGACACTTAGCGTCTAGACCTGAGGACACATATGGTGTCATCGATCTGACACTTAGCGTCTAGACCTGAGGACACATATGATGTCATCGATCTGACACTTAGCGTCTAGACCTGAGGACACATATGGTGTCATCGATCTGACACTTAGCGTCTAGACCTGAGGACACATATGGTGTCATCGATCTGACACTTAGCGTCTAGACCTGAGGACACATATGGTGTCATCGATCTGACACTTAGCGTCTAGACCTGAGGACACATATGATGTCATCGATCTGACACTTAGCGTCTAGACCTGAGGACACATATGGTGTCATCGATCTGACACTTAGCGTCTAGACCTGAGGACACATATGATGTCATCGATCTGACACTTAGCGTCTAGACCTGAGGACACATATGGTGTCATCGATCTGACACTTAGCGTCTAGACCTGAGGACACATATGATGTCATCGATCTGACACTTAGCGTCTAGACCTGAGGACACATATGGTGTCATCGATCTGACACTTAGCGTCTAGACCTGAGGACACATATGATGTCATCGATCTGACACTTAGCGTCTAGACCTGAGGACACATATGATGTCATCGATCTGACACTTAGCGTCTAGACCTGAGGACACATATGATGTCATCGATCTGACACTTAGCGTCTAGACCTGAGGACACATATGGTGTCATCGATCTGACACTTAGCGTCTAGACCTGAGGACACATATGATGTCATCGATCTGACACTTAGCGTCTAGACCTGAGGACACATATGATGTCATCGATCTGACACTTAGCGTCTAGACCTGAGGACACATATGGTGTCATCGATCTGACACTTAGCGTCTAGATCTGAGGACACATATGATGTCATCGATCTGACACTTAGCGTCTAGACCTGAGGACACATATGATGTCATCGATCTGACACTTAGCGTCTAGACCTGAGGACACATATGATGTCATCGATCTGACACTTAGCGTCTAGACCTGAGGACACATATGATGTCATCGATCTGACACTTAGCGTCTAGACCTGAGGACACATATGGTGTCATCGATCTGACACTTAGCGTCTAGACCTGAGGACACATATGGTGTCATCGATCTGACACTTAGCGTCTAGACCTGAGGACACATATGATGTCATCGATCTGACACTTAGCGTCTAGACCTGAGGACACATATGGTGTCATCGATCTGACACTTAGCGTCTAGACCTGAGGACACATATGGTGTCATCGATCTGACACTTAGCGTCTAGACCTGAGGACACATATGGTGTCATCGATCTGACACTTAGCGTCTAGACCTGAGGACACATATGATGTCATCGATCTGACACTTAGCGTCTAGACCTGAGGACACATATGGTGTCATCGATCTGACACTTAGCGTCTAGACCTGAGGACACATATGATGTCATCGATCTGACACTTAGCGTCTAGACCTGAGGACACATATGGTGTCATCGATCTGACACTTATCTTTGCTACCAATTCTATTGTTCTTCGATGGAATGTTCGAAAGGATCATCTCCTTGCGTTGGGGATCATCTCCTTGCGTTGGGATCATCTCCCTTGCGTTGGGGATCATCTCCCTTGCGTTGGGGATCATCTCCTTGCGTTGGGGATCATCTCCTTGCGTTGGGGATCATCTCCTTGCGTTGGGGATCATCTCCTTGCGTTGGGGATAATCTCCTTGCGTTGGGGATCATCTCCCTTGCGTTGGGATCATCTCCCTTGCGTTGTTCTTCTTAAACAAGATCAATACATTGCGACACAGAAGACCCAAATCTGTCTTTCAGTACACGCCATATCCCACTGATCATAAAAATACATTACCTATATTGCAGCACAATGTCAGAAAGAAGACTGCTAGGACTTTTCCCCTGCAACCACAGTGGTGGAATAAAAAGGTTGAAAAGGCATGGTTTGCAAAAAAAAGCTGCTACAAAGTCATGGCAGAGAGTCTTACACGTTGATTTCATAGAAAAGAGGGATGTTGTAAATACACTCAAATCAAGTCACATCACTGCACCAGGGCCTGTATAATGTACACTTGTAAGGTGGACTGTACGGTAATTTCGTAAATATTTATAAGATCAACTGTATGAGCGAAAAATCATAACGCCGAAGATGAGGTGCATTAGAAGAGCTGCAGGAGTGACAATAAGAGACACAATTAGCAGTGAAGAAATCAGAAGAAGACTGGATGTGAAACCAGTCATGCAATTCATAAAAGAACAACAGATTTGGGTACCTGACAAGAATTCCCTGGTATCGCCTTCCACAGAGAGTCACACTGAAAAAGTATAACGAGTACAGAGCAAGAGGAAGAACACGCAAAAGATGGAGCGACGACATCAATGACAGCCTTAAGGATATGAATAACAGCTTATAAAGTGCATTAGAACAATCACACACAAGATCACTACACTCCTCCCCCCACCCACACTTCTATAAAGAAGTAAATGGTAGAAGAGACGAAGAAGAAGAAGAACTGTATGGTCACTTCTTGTACATTTTGTCAGATGGACTGTATGTTAATTGTATAACGTATTCTATAATATCATTGATTGATTTATTGATTGATTGATATGACCATCATCATTGCACTTCGATGAGTTACCATGTGTGCTCCGATCTCTTTCTTACACAGGAAGATCTCAGCTGCAGTGCTCGTACTCCGTAGCACCGGTGAGGGTATCCGATATAATTTTGAAGCTGGTGAAGACATTTTGTAGACATTTTATTAAAAATTTTTTCTAGTAAATTGTACCCAGGCAGCGGCTTTCCAGTCTGCTCTTCTCGATTTTGAACTGCCAAGAGTTCATTTACGTGCTTAACCTGAACATGGGACCTACATTTTATCGTCCGTCTCCGATAGGAGTAGAAACTCAATCTCACCTACACTGAGATCAGGGATTTCTGGACAAAATCTGATATTTACAACTGTGTCACATCAATCATTGAAGTTACATTCATAGCTTGTGTTTTCTGACATATTCAGTTTAACATCTTCATTTAAGAATTCTTTCAAAGCATGACATATATCTTGGGAATATCTAATAGTTTAATGAGGTTAAGTTATTTTTATTTCCTATTTTACACTTGTTTACCTTATGAATATTCAGAAAATGTTATTTGCATTTTTGAGGATTTTGATTCTTTGAGTTTTGTGACTTCCCTTAGTTCTGTGAGTTTTGTCGTTCTGTGGGTTCTGGGAGTTCTGTGAGTCTTGTGGTTCTGTGGGTTCTGGAAGTTATGTGAGTTTTGTGAGTTTTGTGCTTCTTTGGTTTGATTAATTTTTGTAACTTCTGTTAGTTCTGTAACTTCTGTAGATTTGTGGGTAATGTTGATTCTGATGTGGGAATGAGTGAAACTGATGCTTTACTAAAACCAAAACACTGAAAAGGCAACAGTTATTGAAGATGTATGCTGGGACATCATATGGAGAAGACTAGGATACTTTGAGAAAGGTTTGTATCTTTGTAATGTACAATCTGTAATATAATATAGAAAAGACTACAGTTATTGAAAATGCTTTCTGGGACATCACGTGGAGAAGACTAGGATACTTTGAGAGATGTTTGTATCTTGGTAATGTACAATCTGTAATATAATATAATACTGCAATCATTAAAATCTGATCAAGAGCTAATACAGATTCTTTAGACATAATTCAGAACACTGTCGTTCGTCATTTTTATTATTGAAACAATATAGTCAACACCAACTACTGCATGTGACATACATACAAATGTTATGTTACTCAATCGACGTCATTGCACATTGGATATTCCCATGCGTGCTCTGTCCTCCATAACAACAGCCATACCAAAGTCCACTTGCTCACCGTACCCACGAGAGGTTGATTAGTTTATCTTCTCTCTCTACTACGAAGATGACACTGTCTGGCAAGTCTAATCTTAACTCTTAATTGTAGTACTCGTTCCAGTGTCAGAGACTCGCACATATCACATCAATTGAGAGCGTACCACATTGATGACATCGGCTCTGTCCATACTTCTTCCAGCTTGAGTTGGGTCATTGTTTGCAAGAGCGTTAGCACGTCTAGGTGTGTACAGCTAAGTCAGTGTCTTGAGATGTCAACATCCGAATGCTGTCTACCCATTCGCCGCTTACTTCCAGATTCAGTATTGGGAAATATATTCATCGAGTGATATTATAATCGTATGGAGGGAAGGGGAAGGGGGCTTGTTGTTCAGCCACTCACAGGAGAGAGAGCCCTTGAGGCAGCGGTGATCTCCATAGTCATGCTCAATGTTGTTGTCTTGAAGGCGCCGCAGTCATAATTAAGTGTGCTTTCGTTGTGCTGAATAAGCCCACGCTGATTTAGGTTCTCGTTTGACAGAGCCATCAGTGTAAATAATGATATCACCTGGATGGGAGTGCTGATCCACGAAAGCCATTATCTCCAAATTGACGACACCAGGGGCCCATACCCTACAGCAGCGTCTAAGTGGACAACCCTGACAATATCTCCATCGACAAACATCAGTTAAAACAAGTGGTTTTTATTTACATATCTGGGAGCATTTTTCATCAACTTGAAGAATAAATAACGAAATCTAACATTGATGCAATAAACAAAATCAAATGATAGGACATATGGCACCAATTTTGAAACGCAAACATGTCACAATGAATACAAAAAGAGCATTGGATAACACAATCTTTCTCCCAACACTATACTGGACGCTGACATCAAATGATAGAAGAAAACTAGTCACGACATAGATGAAGTGTATACGCAGAATGCTGTGAGTATCAAGAAGAGACCGGTTTAGATATGAAGACATCAGGAAAGAAATGGGTACAATATCAATACTGAACTTCATCAAGAAAACACAAATTAAATGGTTATACCACATAAGCAGATTACCAACAGACAGTGCGTCTCAAAGAGCAATACTACTCCGATACAGTGGATACAGTGGAAATATTCGTCTATGTAATGTCATCCATAAAATAACAGAGGAGGTGAAAAACAGTATTTATTAACACTATTAAAACAGTATTTATTATAACTATTAAAACAGTATTTATTATAACTATTAAAACAGTATTTATTATAACTATTAAAACACTATTTATTAACACTATTAAAACTCCTTAAAGACATAAACTCCCGTTCTAGAAATTTGTTCTTATCCTGACGCAGTGAGACAAAACATGATTAGAGAAAAGAAGAAGAAGAAGAAAGCAGTTCATAGAATTTATATTTAACATCCAGACAAAACATCTGATAAACTATTTGATGTTTGTGAGATTTATATTTTGTGACTTTGTTGATGAGATAACATCAGTTGCATAGTACTACTTGCAGACGGTGTACGTAAACCTACAAATCTGAGGTAGTCAGACCAGACCATTTCTGGAGACAACCGTGGGTAGGCTGCGGTGATACTAAGTAAATTTGAGTCTAAGGATGCCCGTGTGGTGCTGGGGCCTGCAAGGGAAGCAAAGAATAGTACCACTGCGACCTACATGGCATGTCGTAAAAGGCGTCTGATGTAGGACCTAGGAAAGCTAACCTAGCTCTTTCCACGCTATTAGCCGCACACTGCGCCATAGAGTTGCTTCCTTTATAAGAAGTCTTTCTCCCTAGCTCTTTCCACGCTATTAGCCCGCACACTGCACCATAGAGTTGCTTCCCTTATAAGAAGTTTTTCTAATTTTACTTCTACTATTTTACTTATACTACTTTTCAACCTTGTTATTCTATTAGGTTGTCCAGTTTTCTTAAATTTAGTATAAAATAATATATATAAGTTTATTTATTGATGAGTAGTTGTGATCGTTTTTTGTTTTCTTACTTCCCTTGAATTAACTGCTTAAAAATTGAGGAAATAACTCCGCATGGAAAGAGCTAGTAAATAAATAAAAAAACATCGCAGAAATCGGATGTGCTGGCCTACTTGTAGGCGTATAACTGGCACAATGTACAATCGTTCCTAGGCTCAGATCACATACAGATAACACAGAGTGGTTAACAAGTGGTCGATATGGAGCGTTCGAAGAAGAAAAGGAGGATAGATACTTTTAATAGTATCACATACCCCCCTCCCGATCCAGAAGCACTTGTGCTTTCAGCTCCTCGGCTCGGTGTCATGGACATCGTAATCCTTCGGTTCGGTGCCACGAACACCGTGAATCTGGGAGCCTGTGGCTTTTCTGCCAGCCCGCGGAATTGATCCCGCACTCACAGAGGGCTAGTCACCCGCAGTCCAACGCACTACGAACACGCTGGGCAGGCGGGCGATAGTATCATATAAGTAAGCAAACATTTTCTGTGTTTGATGCCGTCCCATCTAAGGCCAATAACAATGTTATCTCCACATCTTCAAATCCTAGCAGTTATTGACCCTTGTAAGAAAGCATTTACTCAAGTTTAGATTTCAAACATTCTATAACATTCCATTCATTGAGTAGTACGTTCATTGTAAAACTTTGATTTCATAAGAGAGCTCTATTCAAACTTATCTATTATATTTACCAGAGATCCATGCTTTCAGCATGGGCTAGATCGAGTTCCTAGTCCTATCGGAGACGGACAATAAAACGTAGGTACCGTGTTCAATTTGAGCGAACGAACAGTTGGCAGTTCAAAATCGAAAAGATCAGGCTGGAAAGCCGCTGCACGGGCAAAATTAATTAATTAAGATCTTCATGTGTAAGGAAAAGATCGGAGCACATATGGTTACTCACTGAAGTGCAATGATGATTGTTTTATCAATTAACCAATCAATTATCTCTCATATGTAAGATGTCCAACATCTTCTTTCATCCAATCCCGTTTTGCCTTACAGTGTCAGGATAAGAAGAGATTTATAGAACGGGCTTTTGTGTTCATAAAGAAAGGAAGGAAGTAATAGTTTCTAATAGACTTATATTTGTGTACTACAAGAAGTAATCAGTGGACGCCGACTCTTGATGAGAGACTTATTTAAAAATCGATCAAATTTGATGAATATTGTCATTTTAAATCATATTTTGGTGACTATGTTTTCCGAGTTCCTTGTCTACATCTGTGATAAAAAACAATATCACTATTGAAGATTAATAAATCATATTTTGGTGACTATGTTTTCCGAGTTCCTTGTCTACATCTGTGATAAAAACAATATCACTATTGAAGATTAATAAATCATATTTTGGTGACTATGTTTTCCGAGTTCCTTGTCTACATCTGTGATAAAAACAATATCACTATTGAAGATTAATAAATCATATTTTGGTGACTATGTTTTCCGAGTTCCTTGTCTACATCTGTGATAAAAACAATATCACTATTGAAGATTAATAAATCATATTTTGGTGACTATGTTTTCCGAGTTCCTTGTCTACATCTGTGATAAAAACAATATCACTATTGAAGATTAATAAATCATATTTTGGTGACTATGTTTTCCGAGTTCCTTGTCTACATCTGTGATAAAAACAATATCACTATTGAAGATTAATAAATCATATTTTGGTAACTATGTTTTCCGAGTTCCTTGTCTACATCTGTGATAAAAACAATATCACTATTGAAGATTAATAAATCATATTTTGGTGACTATGTTTTCCGAGTTCCTTGTCTACATCTGTGATAAAAAACAATATCACTATTGAAGATTAATAAATCATATTTTGGTGACTATGTTTTCCGAGTTCCTTGTCTACATCTGTGATAAAAACAATATCACTATTGAAGATTAATAAATCATATTTTGGTGACTATGTTTTCCGAGTTCCTTGTCTACATCTGTGATAAAAAACAATATCACTATTGAAGATTAATAAATCATATTTTGGTGACTATGTTTTCCGAGTTCCTTGTCTACATCTGTGATAAAAAACAATATCACTATTGAAGATTAATAAATCATATTTTGGTGACTATGTTTTCCGAGTTCCTTGTCTACATCTGTGATAAAAACAATATCACTATTGAAGATTAATAAATCATATTTTGGTGACTATGTTTTCCGAGTTCCTTGTCTACATCTGTGATAAAAACAATATCACTATTGAAGATTAATAAATCATATTTTGGTGACTATGTTTTCCGAGTTCCTTGTCTACATCTGTGATAAAAACAATATCACTATTGAAGATTAATAAATCATATTTTGGTGACTATGTTTTCCGAGTTCCTTGTCTACATCTGTGATAAAAACAATATCACTATTGAAGATTAATAAATCATATTTTGGTGACTATGTTTTCCGAGTTCCTTGTCTACATCTGTGATAAAAACAATATCACTATTGAAGATTAATAAATCATATTTTGGTGACTATGTTTTCCGAGTTCCTTGTCTACATCTGTGATAAAAACAATATCACTATTGAAGATTAATAAATCATATTTTGGTGACTATGTTTTCCGAGTTCCTTGTCTACATCTGTGATAAAAACAATATCACTATTGAAGATTAATAAATCATATTTTGGTGACTATGTTTTCCGAGTTCCTTGTCTACATCTGTGATAAAAACAATATCACTATTGAAGATTAATAAATCATATTTTGGTGACTATGTTTTCCGAGTTCCTTGTCTACATCTGTGATAAAAACAATATCACTATTGAAGATTAATAAATCATATTTTGGTGACTATGTTTTCCGAGTTCCTTGTCTACATCTGTGATAAAAACAATATCACTATTGAAGATTAATAAATCATATTTTGGTGACTATGTTTTCCGAGTTCCTTGTCTACATCTGTGATAAAAACAATATCACTATTGAAGATTAATAAATCATATTTTGGTGACTATGTTTTCCGAGTTCCTTGTCCACATCTGTGATAAAAACAATATCACTATTGAAGATTAATAAATCATATTTTGGTGACTATGTTTTCCGAGTTCCTTGTCTACATCTGTGATAAAAACAATATCACTATTGAAGATTAATAAATCATATTTTGGTGACTATGTTTTCCGAGTTCCTTGTCTACATCTGTGATAAAAACAATATCACTATTGAAGATTAATAAATCATATTTTGGTGACTATGTTTTCCGAGTTCCTTGTCTACATCTGTGATAAAAACAATATCACTATTGAAGATTAATAAATCATATTTTGGTGACTATGTTTTCCGAGTTCCTTGTCTACATCTGTGATAAAAAACAATATCACTATTGAAGATTAATAAATCATATTTTGGTGACTATGTTTTCCGAGTTCCTTGTCTACATCTGTGATAAAAACAATATCACTATTGAAGATTAATACAGAAAATGTAAACAGTTTTGGATTGTTGTACTTCGGTATCAGGAACGGAGTAGAGGCTAGGTGCTTGTCTCTCCTGTCAAAGGTTCGGTTGCTCCTCGTGGAGCCTTCTGGATATTTTCCAGAGATCCTAATCTCAGTTGAGTGTAGTAAGATCGAGCTCCTAGTCCTATCGAGACGGACGATAAAACGTAGTCCCATGTTCAATATGAGCTCGTAAAAGAACCATTGGCAGTTCAAAATCAAGAAGAGCAGGCCAAAAAGTCGCTGCCATGGAAAAATTCATAAGAAAAGATTGAAATTAAAATTTCTGCAAAAAATATGTTCACTATCTTCAAAATTACATCGGGTACCCTCGCCGGTGCTAAGAAGTTCGTGCACTGCAGCTGAGATCTTTCTGTGTAAGAAGGAGATCAGGGACACATTGCCATGGTTACTCGCCGAGTGCAATGATTATGATCATACCTCAATCAATCAATCAATACAGAAAGTTCAAGAGCTCTCAACATAACAACAAGTTATTTGGTTAGAATAACTATAAGAAGATTAAAGAACCCCTTGAGGAAGCAACAAAACCAATTAATATAATCAATAAATATACAGTGAACAAGTAAAAAAATGTCTTTCGGAAAGAAAACAAATTACCAAACACAGGATGCGAACCAAAAACCCTTATTTCTTAAGGTACCCATTGTCTAGACCTGGTGACCCTACAATACGAGCTTTTCTTAGAACACAACAACGAGCTAGCTCTTGGAAAAAAAGAGCGTTTCAACGTAGGGTCTTTCATAAACATGTTGTATGCTGAACCAGAGTCAACTATAAACTTATCTAATGTTGACTGTGGTTGAACACAAAATAATCAGGTCAGATTCAATCGAACAATGTTTGCATAATTTCCTTATTTGTTTAACATCAGATATATATGGAAAAGGTGAAGTGTCGATGGCACAGAGATTGTACGGCATGTCTTGTGTTATGAGTGTCGTGAATTCAAAACAAACTAATATCATCGGTTTCCGTAGTGTAGCGGTTATCACATCCGCCTAACACGCGGAAGGTCCTGGGTTCAAGCCCCAGCGGAAACAATTATTTTTTTTTAATAACCAACAAAATACCGCCCACTTCAATTAATTCCGATTTCGGTATTTTTGATGTCATAGATCAAATCCAGTCATAGGACAAATTGCATCAATTTACAGATGCAAACATGTTACTATGAGCACTGAAAGAGCATTCACCATCGGTTGTTCAATGCAATAATTTACTGCACTTCTCAATGTTGAATTGCAAGAGTTCTTTACGTGTTGCCTTGACTACGGACCACATTTATCGTCCGTCTCAATAAAACAGATCAGATATATGTTTCAACCATCGGTTGGCAGTACAATAAAACAGATCAGATATATGTTTCAACCATCGGTTGGCAGTACAATAAAAAATGGTCAAAAGACCACCCACAACACAACAGCAATGATGGGTACTATGGTCTGTCCGTAGTGAACAAGTTGTCATATTCCGCTTCCGTACCGGCCATAACAGACTCCGAGTCCACATGTTTAACAAGTTTAAAATCGGCTCAACTAGCCTGTGCCACTGTGAAAAGGCGGACATGACGGCAGAGCACATACTGCAAGACTGCCAGTTGTTAGCAACCCTGAGAAAAGAAACTTGGTCCGATAACACAGAGCTTCGCTAGAAGCTGTACGGAGGGAGGAAGTCTCTAAAAGCAACAGTAAAATTCATGATAAAATTTGGTTCATCAGTCTAGGCTGGGATCGCGAGAAAGAGATATATGTTTAAATATATCTCTATGGTTCCATGAGGGAGAGAATCGAGTACCTTTGGAGCGCGAGGCGAGCTCCTAACCTCAACGTTAACCTATATATGTATACTCAGGCACAGAAGTCCTGTCAAATTAAGAGTTGTTATTCTACATTCTACATGGCTAAACAACAGTTGATCAACAGCATCTTCATACCCACTCTATGTTGCCAATGTCAAACATGGACAATGAATAAGATACATGCACAGAAAATAGCAAAATCCGAAATGAGATGTCTCCGCAAAGTCACCAACAACACAAGAATCGACAGAGTTACGAATACCAGCATCAGATAAAAGGTTGGAACAAGACCGTGCTTGAATTATATAACGAAACAGAGAATGAAGTGGTTTGGCCATTTAGTAAGAAAATGAACATACCAAACTGCCTATGAAGCTTTCCACAACCGACTATCAGGAAGGAAGGAAGGCGAGAGACAGACCGAGGAAAAGGTGGACAGATAACGTAGTTGAATTCTGCAAGGGACTAGAAACCATCAAAAGTCACCAGAGAAATGCTACAAATACATAACCCGACACTGGGTTAGCAACCGGTAACAGTGTGCTGACAAGTCACAGGTCAGCAATCAAAACCTCGACACTGGGTTAACAACCCGGTAACATGGCTGACAAGTCACCGAGAAGCTCAAGACAAATACATAAAACCCGACACTGTTTAACAACCGGTAACAGTGTGCTGACAACACACGTCACCAGAGAAGCTCAAGACAAATACATAAAACCGCGACACTCGGGTTAGCAACCGGTAACAGTGTGCTGACAAACACGTCACCAGAGAAGCTCAAGACAAATACATAAAACCTCGACACTGGGTTAACAACCAGGTAACAGTGTGCTGACAAGTCACCAGAGAAGCTCAAGACAAATACATAAAACCACGACACTGGGTTAACAACCGGTAACAGTGTGCTGACAAGTCACAGAAGCCAAGACAAATCATAAAACCGCGACCTGGTTAAACGGTAACAGTGTGCTGACAAGTACAGAAGCTCAAGACAAATACATAAACCTCGACACTGGGTTAACAACCCGGTAACAGTGTGTGACAAGTCACCAGAAAGCTCAAGACAAATACATAAAACCTCGACACTGGGTTAACAACCCGGTAACAGTGTGCTGACAAGTCACAGATAAGCTCAAGACAAATACATAAACCACGACACTGAACAACCAGGTAACAGTGTGCTGACAAGTCACCAGAGAAGCGCAAGACAAATACATAAAACCGCGACACTGGGTTAACAACCGGTAACAGTGCTGACAAGTCACCAGAGAAGCTCAAGACAAATACATAAAACTCGACACTGGTTAACAACCCGGTAACAGTGTGTGACAAGTCACCAGAGAAGCTCAAGACAAATACATAAAACCGCGACACTGGGTTAACAACCAGGTAACAGTGTGCTGACAAAGAAAGAAGAAGATTCTACATTCTAAATTCTAGCCGTTCTGTTCATCATCATCATCATCATTAAATCGAGCAGAACTTTGCCACTTCAACAGTCCTTCGGAATTTCTCTCTCTCATTAGTCAGAAGTTCCGCCTCTGTAGCCGTCATGTTCAAACCATCAGTTACATCCTGAATCCATCTTCTCCGTGGTCTTCCTTTTCTTCTCTTTGCCGGTATGCCTACTTTCATGATGGTCTTCTCCAGCTCTCGTGTCTCTTTATATGTCCAAAATACTCAGGTTTTCTTATTTGTAGCATCAGCCAGTTTTCTTTGATTTTGAGTTCTTTCTGGATTAAGCTATTTGCTCTCTGTCGAAGTGGGAGTGACTGACATGTCGGACAGTGACTTATCACAATTTATCCGATTCGTCGGAGACTTCCATTCTTCGATCAAGTTTGCCTCTTCCGTCTCTTTCACGTCGATGAACTTCCTGGACATCACTGTCTCTATTGGCGTCTCCTCTCTCCGCACTACTGTGTTCTACAAACCCACTGATTCCCACAGGTATCTTCTTTATACCTCATCCCACCCCCCAGGCTTGCCGAGAGTACCATTCACTCAGCTCCTACCTCTCCGACGCTTGTGTCATGACAACGACGATTTTCGTCACCATACTCACGAGATGCTCGACTTCTTCCGACGCCGCCTTTCCACCAAGGAGGTTCTCGCCAACGTCTTTCGCCGTGTTCTTCCTATCTCTCGCCACTGCCCTCTCCCCGTCACACAGCCCCCTTTCGACTGCACCAAATTGGTTCTCACCTTTCATCCGCACAATGCTCCAGCTTTTAGGATTCTACTCCGGGAGCTGCGGATCCTCCGGGATGACCCGTCTTCCCTAGAGTCTTTTCTAGTGGCCTTTCAGCGGGACAAGAACATACGCGACCTTCTGGTTCGTAGTAGACTTCGCACCTAGGGTGGACACGTGGGAACTGTCACGTGCTCTAGGTCCCGTTGTTTCACCTGTTTTTACGTTTTTCAGGCATCCACCATTTCTTTTCCTAAGACACCGTTCACTATCCGGCATGACTTCTCCTGTGTCTCCCGCAACCTCATCTATGCCATTCTGTGTTAGCGCTGCGGAATGACGTACATAGGGAGACAGGCGTACGCCTTGCTGACCGCTTCTCCCAGCACCTCCGGGATATCTTCAACAGTGCATCGATACCTGTGGCGGTCCACTTCAATGGTTCTAGCCACTGAGGTAATCGAGATGTCTCGATAACCGGTCTGGTGCCGTGCTCCTCAGATGACCGCAGCCAGCTAGCGCTGGAATGTTGCCTGATCGTCCAACATAGTGTGTTGAGACCGAAAGGCATCAATGTGCGACTTCAGTACGCTTAGTGTTCTTTTTTCTCTGCCCTTCCCACCCCTTCCCTTTCACTTCGAAACCCCCCTTCTTTTAGCGTCCCACCCTTGATAAAGGTCTACGACTGAAACGTTGTTTTTTTTTTTTTTTTTTTGTTAGTCATCATTTTGTTACTCATTTTTGCTCGCTTGTGTGATACCATACATACGTATCTTTGTCCTTAAACGCCAATTTATTACGTATCTTCGCAGCCTCCCTCTGTTTCCTCCCGATCTGATCCGTTCTGAACTGACAAGATTTGTAGGTTTCCACACATCGTGTCCATGATATACAAAGTACTCTTCTGTAGCACTTATATTCAAAAGCAGATATTTTTTTCCCCACTGTCTTATTAAATGTTCATGATTCACACCCATATGTTGCCACTGGGAATATAAATGCTTTTAATCAGAGCCGTGCGGTATATTTTCTCAGTATGATGCAAATCACATACATCAAAATCGGAATAACATTGGCCAATATAGAAAAGCGTTGCGTAAAGATCTTTAATTATTAAATGGTTCAAATCTCCAGAGTGGTTACCGGGGCCCAAATTTGGGGTGTAAAGAATAGAACCACTGTTACCTGCCACGCATGTCGTAAGAGGCGAGTAAGGAGGTTTGGCTGAAATCGGATGGATCTGTCCGCTAGGGAATGCTAACCCGAAACAAATGCTTGCAGAAAACGGATGCAGCAGGCCGTAAGGCGCATAACATGGTGCAACGACCCTTCACAATGAGGAATGGGATAATGGATTCTACGGTTGCCAATCTGCCTTGGAGATTTAGCCACGCAGTAAGAATGTCAGACCTACCATCACGAGGGTGGCCAAAACTTACTGCGGAGGAGGTCGGCACAAACGGATAAGCAGAAATCATAGGAATTATATTATACAGAGCAGCCCTTAGTATGCAAATTTGAGAAGAAAGAGGTGGCCCACTTACACTAGCGTACAAGACAAACTGTATGGCGTGGCTGATAATCGTTCTTCTTTTCTTTGCGTTCGTCCTTTACGACCAATTTTAATCACTCTTTGTGATATGATTTGATCTTTGCCAAGAACGTGTATACGTTGCACATTGGTTTGGTAGGCCCTAAACGAATAGACTTCTACACGTTTAGGACATGTGCATCCGATTTCATCCAAGCCTCCTTAGTCGTCTCTTACGACATGCGTGGCAGGTAACAGTGATTATATTCTTTACACCCCAAATTTGGACCCCGGTAACCACTCGGGCGGCTGATAATCTGAGGCAGACGGTTGCCTTTATTAGATAATCCGAAATCCCAATCTAGTGAGAACGCAGAAGACAAACTGTATGGCGTGGCTGATAATCTGAGACAGACGGCTGCCTTAATTAGAGAATCCGAAATCCCAATCTAGTGAGAATGCAGAAGAAGAAGAATGGTTCAAATTGTATTTTGATTTTGCTGCTTATGTCGCTCCCATTACAGTTCCGCCTGATGAGGCAGCTTCTCTGTATCATAGCACAGCACGGTCCTAGTCTTAGTATTACAGCACGGTCCTAGTCTTAGTATTCTGATCGTTGTTTTCCTATCAGTTCCTTTCCATACTGTTTTTAGTTGTTTAATTTTTGTGTGAAGCCATGTTTGTTCTTCTTTTTAATGTTATTCATCCAATTTCCATCTCTTGTTAGTGGTGAACCAAGATATTGAAAACTGTTCACATTTTCTTCTCTCTCTTTGTTGATAATTTTTAAAAATTATTTTTGATAATGATTTATTATATTTTAATATTATTTTTGCTTTTGCCCCATTGAGATATAGATTGTGTTTTTCGCTTATCTCTTGTACTTCCATTATTAATTTTACAATCCATTTTTGTAATGTTGACAGCAACACTGTATCGTCAGCATATCTTAGTTCAAGTATTTCTCTTCCTCCGATTATAAAATGACCGTTCTATTAATCCTTGTCAAATATTTCTTCCACTACATTCTAAGATGATCTATTCTTCTTTGTCACCCTTTGATCCTAGGAGGCATAGGTCCGTAACTAAGGCCTTCAAGCCCCGTCTACGCCAGACATTCTTTTCCATATCTCTACACTCTCTCCCATTTGCATCGGGTCGTTTCATGAGTTCTACCTTGTGGGCCCTTCTTCTTTCTCGGGTGGCAAGGTTTATGAAATTTCTTGATTGTGGTTTCTGTAGCTATCTACTGTTTTTTATGTTGTGGGGTAGCTAGCCCCACCTACAACATCCTTACTCGTCTCTTACGACATGCGTGCAGGTAACAATGGTTCTATTCTTTACACCCCTAACTTGGGCCCAGGTAAGCACTGGCGTGTCATTCTGTCCATCCTTGCCAAATATTTCTGTCACCCCAGCATGGATTAAACCGATCAATGTTATAATGCATCATTGAATGTATTAAACTTTTGTAAACAGCAGCTGTGTTTGGCTTAAAACTTTTTCTGACATTTGAGGATTATTGATTTAAGATACATTGTATAATCAAAGGCCACGTCATTAACTGTTCTGAACATTGGACATCTTAAAGCGTTTGCACTAGTCTTCTTCTTCTTTGCGTTCATTCTTTACGACCAATTTTAATCACTCTTTGTGATATGTTTGATCTTTGTCAAGAACGTGTATACGTTGCACATTGGTTTGTAGGCTCCTAAACGCATAGACTTCTACACGTTTAGGACATGTGCATCCGATTTCAGCCAAGTTTGCACTAGTGACGTGCATCTCAATTACTTTTAAGTGTTTGTAATTATTTGCTTATCTTATCTTATCTTATCTTAACCACATTTGCCGTGAAGCGTCGTGGGGAGAGTTATTTTTCTACCTTGTGCCAGGTGTGTTGCGCTTGACGTTGTCAGTCCATGCTTTCGCAGGGACTCTGACATGTTATCCATCGATCGTGTTCTTGGCCTGCCTCGTTCTCTGCGCCCTGAGTGTCGATTATTGAAGGCACGTGATGGTGGTAAATGTAGTTCCATTCTCATTAGATGGCCGAACTACTTGATTCTTTGCTTCTCGATGTACTGTATGCATGGTATAGTACCAGCGATGCTTCTGATAGTCTCGTTTCTCACTCTATCTCGCCTTGTAACGTTGACAGCTTTTCGTAGACATCTCATTTCATATGTTGTAATCTTTCTTTCTTGTGTCTTAGTCAGGGCCATGTTTGGCACTGATAGCAGAGAGTTGGAATAAATATGCAGTTTATCAGTTGTCGTTTGACTGCCATGTTAATGCTTGGATGTTTTAATAGTGGTGACAGTTGGTATGTCACTGCGTTTGCCTTCTGGCATCTAGTCTCGATTTCTCTGTCCATTTTCCCATCTGTTGTGAATATACTCCCGAGATATTTGAATTATGGAGTCTGTTGTATTTTGACATTATACACGTGTATAATTATTAGCTACTTTTGCAATAAATAATCGTTACTTAATAATTCTTGGCTATTGACCTGTAATCAATATTATTAGGTGCCGTCTGCCCATCAGTGGTTGGCTACAATGGGCCCCAACAAAATTTGTCTCTTGCCATTTTGTTGCATTCTCCCGCTCCTGCTATAGCCTGTGATGCGCCGGCACTTAGGACAGCATTTATTGTTTATTTGAGGATGATCTTCACCGTACATCGGGCATGTCCATAATTGCTTCAGTCTCCTCCCAAGCATATATTTCAGTGTGTTTAACAACTCCCGTTCTGTGTTGGGAGATTGAACAAATACAGCAGGGCTGTACCGTGCTATGATACAGAGAGGCAGCCGCATCAGGCGAAACCGCAATGGGGCGGCACAAGCAGCAAAATCAAAATACAGTTTGAAGCATTCAATAATTAAAAATCGTTACGTAACGTTTTTCTATATTAATCTATGTTATTCTAATATTGATATATAATTAAGTGTTCGTACATTTTTTCCAGGTTTTAAACAAAATTACAATCGAAGGTTATTTTAAAGAAAAAAATCATAGCAGGGGCGGAATTTCAAAGATTTGCATCATACTGAGAAAATATACCGCATGGGACCGAAATATAGTATTACATAAGTAATAAAAAATTAATGATTAAATATGAAAATGAATAACACTCGACGTTTCGGTACTAGACCTTTATCAAGAACAAATATGTACAGAATACTTAATAAACTAAAACATAATTCTAACTAAGGATGTCAAGAAAGGGATAATAGCATATGACCTGTTCTCCAAGCACGTGTTGTCTCGGGGCCAGGAACAAACAAAGTGAAGTTCTGTGTTGATTGATGTATCGACTAGAGTATCTCTCATGGTGTTGATTGATGTATCTACTGAAGTATCTCTCATGGTGTTGATTGATGTATCTACTGAAGTATCTCTCATGATGTTGATTGATTTATCTACTGAAGTATCTCTCATGGTGTTGATTGATTTATCTACTGAAGTATCTCTCATGATGTTGATTGATTTATCTACTGAAGTATCTCTCATGATGTTGATTGATTTATCTACTGAAGTATCTCTCATGATGTTGATTGATTTATCTACTGAAGTATCTCTCATGATGTTGATTGATTTATCTACTGAAGTATCTCTCATGGTGTTGATTGATGTATCTACTGAAGTATCTCTCATGGTGTTGATTGATGTATCGACTAGAGTATCTCTCATGGTGTTGATTGATGTATCTACTGAAGTATCTCTCATGGTGTTGATTGATGTATCTACTGAAGTATCTCTCATGATGTTGATTGATGTATCTACTGAAGTATCTCTCATGGTGTTGATTGATTTATCTACTGAAGTATCTCTCATGATGTTGATTGATGTATCTACTAGAGTTTCTCTCATGGTGTTGATTGATGTATCTACTGAAGTATCTCTCATGGTGTTGATTGATGTATCTACTGAAGTATTTCTCATGGTGTTGATTGATTTATCTACTAGAGTTTCTCTCATGATGTTGATTGATTTATCGACTAGAGTATCTCTCATGGTGTTGATTGATGTATCTACTGAAGTATCTCTCATGGTGTTGATTGATGTATCTACTGAAGTATCTCTCATGGTGTTGATTGATGTATCTACTAGAGTTTCTCTCATGGTGTTGATTGATGTATCGACTAGAGTATCTCTCATGGTGTTGATTGATGTATCTACTGAAGTATCTCTCATGGTGTTGATTGATGTATCTACTGAAGTATCTCTCATGGTGTTGATTGATGTATCTACTAGAGTTTCTCTCATGGTGTTGATTGATGTATCGACTAGAGTATCTCTCATGGTGTTGATTGATGTATCTACTGAAGTATCTCTCATGGTGTTGATTGATGTATCTACTGAAGTATCTCTCATGGTGTTGATTGATGTATCTACTGAAGTATCTCTCATGGTGTTGATTGATGTATCTACTGAAGTATCTCTCATGGTGTTGATTAATTTATCTACTGAAGTATCTCTCATGGTGTTGATTGATGTATCTACTGAAGTATCTCTCATGGTGTTGATTAATGTATCTACTAGAGTTTCTCTCATGGTGTTGATTAATGTATCTACTAGAGTTTCTCTCATGGTGTTGATTGATGTATCTACTAGAGTTTCTCTCATGGTGTTGATTGATGTATCTACTGAAGTTTCTCTCATGGTGTTGATTGATGTATCTACTGGGGTTTCTCTCAAGGTTTTCCCATCTACTCGCATCATTAGGTATGTATAACTTGTGAAACCGAGATAGACGACATCCTTTGTCTCTTCATGGAAATCTTCAGATCGTATGCTTTCTTTTAGAACATTGATGATGTCTCTAGTGTCCATAGAAGGCCCATTCTCAATCGCAGCATTTCTCGCCAGTGCATCCGATATCTCATTGCCTTTCCCTCCAGAATGAACTGGGACAAAGATAAGGGTAAGTGTCTGGATTGTCACATTTTGTATTAATTGCATCCACTGTCTTTGTGCATGAACTTCTGTATCATGCTCATAGAGTCGCTGACAAATGGAGACTATTCTTCTCTATCTTGGATCTACTCTATATTATGTTCCAGCTGTGATTCATTTCTTTCAGTTCCTGTTCTACTTTTATCCTTCAGCTCGTTTTGGGTCTTCCACGTTTTCGTTTACCCTCTGGTGTCCATCTCAGTACAGTTTTCGTACCTGAGGTATTCTCCATGCGTATGCCATCTCCAATACGTATACTGTATACCCAAAACTCTTTTGGATGAGGATTTTCATATTTTCTTGTTGATACTGTGCAAGTAATTCTTGGCATACATTTTGCGGCATAAAATATCGATTCAAAGTAACGAATACTTTTTTGCTAATTTCCAATATCGAAATAGGGGGAAGACTACAGTAAAACTTGGTAAATAGTGAAACACGTACAAACAAAGTACTATAGTTTTACAAAATACATAAACAGTGACGATAAACAGCAACGTTTCGACCAACAAGGCCTTTATCAAGCAAACGAACAAACAGGAGTGACAAATTAAAATGAAACACAAATGGACGACCAAATACCAACGTATCTAAGGAAAATCTGAAATAAAAACGAATAACGAAATAAATGTAACACAAAAACACACATAAAACTAGAAATAGAACGGAAAAGAAACAATGAATCATCTAGTAAATATATAACTTGAATACATGCAACATATACCCATATAGATTATAAAGCATGGAAAGAGAAAGTACTAAGAAGCATAAGAATGTAATACATGCAACATATACCCATATAGATTACAAAGCATGGGAAGAGAAAGTACTAAGAAGCATAAGAATGTAATACGTTGAGCCGCGTGGTCGCAAGGTACCATACAAAGAAATCAACCGATTCTCCAGAGAAAATCGACTACGATCATCAGAGGAACATGATCGGATGGCTGTGACCTGGACATCGCAAGCTCCTGAATGGCCAGTATCATTGAAATGGGTAGCTACAGGGTCACAGAGCATTGGCGTATATCGCGCAAGTGTTGGGCGAATCGGTCACTGAGTCTTCTGCCGGTTTCCCCAATATAGGCCTTGTTGCACCGCTTGCAGATAATGGCATAGATAATATTACGGACTCGCACGTGAAACTGTCTTCAACAACGAACATGGCTTTTGGAAAAGACACCGTGCGGTCTGTATTACATAAGCACAAGTGTTGCAGCGCCGACGGCCACACTGGATGGTGCCAAAATGACTCTGGATATTAGGCTTGAGGCGACTGTGAACCAACATATCCTTAAGGCTTCTGTCTCGTCTGTACGCCACAAAGGATAGTGTTGGAAGATTGAACGTGTCTCAGGATCAGACTGAAGAATGGAGAGATGACGGAATAAGACTTTCTTCACAAGGGAACTATGAGGGTGGAAAGTTAAGATAAGTTTCACCCTGTCAGAATTGGAAGTTCTATGCTGGTTAGAGAGAGCCTCCTGGCGATAAATTTGCTGAACGCGCCGCATAGCAGAAGCAAGCACCTTATCCGGGTATAAGCGCTTACGAAAGAAATCCAGCATCTCGTGAGCTTTATCGAGAAAATCGTCGTCCTCGCTACAGAGGCGACGAAGGCGCAAGATTTGAGAGAATGGTAAAGAATCACGACAAGCCTGGGAATGGGAAGAGGTATAAAGAAGAAAACTATGTGCATCAGTAGGCTTGTAGTATACTGATGTAGTGATGGTGGATAGGCTGATAGTGATAGTGATGTCAAGAAAGTTGACACAAGAGGTAGAGATGTGAGATGTAAACCGAATAGCCGGATTGAAGACATTAATGAAATTAATGAAGCGTGACAAATCGGCTTCAGACATATTTCCAACAGATAATTACGAACAGTATTCGTTCCTTCTATTCGAACAGACATCTATCCAAGTAACAAAACTAAACTGTTGTTACTGACAGTAGCACCGCTTCTTAAGGCAATGTAGGACAGATGGGACGTGAGCCTGAGGAATTTAATGGCTGCATGGCTAGTGCAGTCACCGCGATGCTGTTCAGGATTTTTTATTTATGCCACAACAGAAATCAATCCTTAGCCATACCGTGAATTGAACACAGTTCTCTCGCATGGGAACCGCGCTCTGGTCCATTCGACCAGACGCTCGTCTCAAGCAAGTAGCGTATACTAATTTTTCTCACATCACTAATGTCGACACACGCATGCACCAACACGCACTTGAACTAAAGTTATGGTAATCAAGCTGTTTTCTTGAACTTGGCCAGCTGGCGGTAAAGTACATACTTAAGTTATGGTAATTCAGTTGTTTTTCTTGAACTTTGAACTTGGCCGCCTGGCGGTAAAGTACATAATTAATAAGGAGATTACATATCTATACGCTATAGATAATCAATGTTATATTTTCTAAATATGTTGTATAATCATGAGAGACCAGTTTGTGACTTGTTCCCGACATTTCACTATTTGGGATCTCTGTGGTTAAGTTGTTAAACCTTTGTCTAGCGTTCCGACTGTCGAAAGTTTGAATCCGGACCGCACCGTTCTGTTCACTTGTGAATTATTTCCAGAGACCCCTAGAATTGTTGTCGGAGCTACAGAGGTCATGTTTTGTGCAATACTCTCGGCAGATGGTGTGTACCAGTTCTGCGGAGAGGGACCGAGCATCATGGGGTAAAATCGAGGCAATGAAGTCAATTCTTCGGCTTTAGACCCTATTTTAAAAAAAATGTGTAAATTTATGTTTCAGTTGAATGTCAAGAATGAAATTCTTCATGAAACTTGTTGTCATTTTATTGTTTGTTGTTAAATATGCTGCGATCTAGAATGCGTCTTCTATTAACAAAAGCGACATCATCAACGCTCTAAGAGAAAACATACGATCTGAAGATCTCAACGAAGAAGTTAAAGGAAATTCTCTATCTCGGTTGCGCAAGTTATACATAAGTTAGTTATACCGATAGAAGCGGCAAGACGTGAAAACCATTAGAGAAACCACAGTAACAACACAGAACCAACATATCAACCAACACAGAACCAACATATCAACCAACACAGAACCAACATATCAACCAACACAGAACCAACATATCAACCAACACAGAACCAACATATCAACCAACACAGAACCAACATATCAACCAACACAGAACCAACATATCAACCAACACAGAACCAACATATCAACCAACACAGAACCAACATATCAACCAACACAGAACCAACATATCAACCAACACAGAACCAACATATCAACCAACACAGAACCAACATATCAACCAACACAGAACCAACATATCAACCAACACAGAACCAACATATCAACCAACACAGAACCAACATATCAACCAACACAGAACCAACATATCAACCAACACAGAACCAACATATCAACCAACACAGAACCAACATATCAACCAACACAGAACCAACATATCAACCAACACAGAACCAACATATCAACCAACACAGAACCAACATATCAACCAACACAGAACCAACATATCAACCAACACAAAACCAACATATCAACCAACACAAAACCAACATATCAACCAACACAAAACCAACATATCAACCAACACAGAACCAACATATCAACCAACACAGAACCAACATATCAACCAACACAGAACCAACATATCAACCAACACAGAACCAACATATCAACCAACACAAACCAACATATCAACCAACACAGAACCAACATATCAACCAACACAGAACCAACATATCAACCAACACAGAACCAACATATCAACCAACACAGAACCAACATATCAACCAACACAAAACCAACATATCAACCAACACAGAACCAACATATCAACCAACACAGAACCAACATATCAACCAACACAGAACCAACATATCAACCAACACAGAACCAACATATCAACCAACACAGAACCAACATATCAACCAACACAGAACCAACATATCAACCAACACAGAACCAACATATCAACCAACACAGAACCAACATATCAACCAACACAGAACCAACATATCAACCAACACAGAACCAACATATCAACCAACACAGAACCAACATATCAACCAACACAGAACCAACATATCAACCAACACAGAACCAACATATCAACCAACACAGAACCAACATATCAACCAACACAGAACCAACATATCAACCAACACAGAACCAACATATCAACCAACACAGAACCAACATATCAACCAACACAAAACCAACATATCAACCAACACAAAACCAACATATCAACCAACACAAAACCAACATATCAACCAACACAGAACCAACATATCAACCAACACAGAACCAACATATCAACCAACACAGAACCAACATATCAACCAACACAGAACCAACATATCAACCAACACAGAACCAACATATCAACCAACACAGAACCAACATATCAACCAACACAGAACCAACATATCAACCAACACAGAACCAACATATCAACCAACACAGAACCAACATATCAACCAACACAGAACCAACATATCAACCAACACAGAACCAACATATCAACCAACACAGAACCAACATATCAACCAACACAGAACCAACATATCAACCAACACAGAACCAACATATCAACCAACACAGAACCAACATATCAACCAACACAAACCAACATATCAACCAACACAGAACCAACATATCAACCAACACAGAACCAACATATCAACCAACACAGAACCAACATATCAACCAACACAGAACCAACATATCAACCAACACAGAACCAACATATCAACCAACACAGAACCAACATATCAACCAACACAGAACCAACATATCAACCAACACAGAACCAACATATCAACCAACACAGAACCAACATATCAACCAACACAGAACCAACATATCAACCAACACAGAACCAACATATCAACCAACACAGAACCAACATATCAACCAACACAGAACCAACATATCAACCAACACAGAACCAACATATCAACCAACACAGAACCAACATATCAACCAACACAGAACCAACATATCAACCAACACAGAACCAACATATCAACCAACACAGAACCAACATATCAACCAACACAGAACCAACATATCAACCAACACAGAACCAACATATCAACCAACACAGAACCAACATATCAACCAACACAGAACCAACATATCAACCAACACAGAACCAACATATCAACCAACACAGAACCAACATATCAACCAACACAGAACCAACATATCAACCAACACAGAACCAACATATCAACCAACACAGAACCAACATATCAACCAACACAGAACCAACATATCAACCAACACAGAACCAACATATCAACCAACACAGAACCAACATATCAACCAACACAGAACCAACATATCAACCAACACAGAACCAACATATCAACCAACACAGAACCAACATATCAACCAACACAGAACCAACATATCAACCAACACAGAACCAACATATCAACCAACACAGAACCAACATATCAACCAACACAGAACCAACATATCAACCAACACAGAACCAACATATCAACCAACACAGAACCAACATATCAACCAACACAGAACCAACATATCAACCAACACAGAACCAACATATCAACCAACACAGAACCAACATATCAACCAACACAGAACCAACATATCAACCAACACAGAACCAACATATCAACCAACACAGAACCAACATATCAACCAACACAGAACCAACATATCAACCAACACAGAACCAACATATCAACCAACACAAAACCAACATATCAACCAACACAGAACCAACATATCAACCAACACAGAACCAACATATCAACCAACACAGAACCAACATATCAACCAACACAGAACCAACATATCAACCAACACAGAACCAACATATCAACCAACACAGAACCAACATATCAACCAACACAGAACCAACATATCAACCAACACAGAACCAACATATCAACCAACACAGAACCAACATATCAACCAACACAGAACCAACATATCAACCAACACAGAACCAACATATCAACCAACACAGAACCAACATATCAACCAACACAGAACCAACATATCAACCAACACAGAACCAACATATCAACCAACACAGAACCAACATATCAACCAACACAAACCAACATATCAACCAACACAGAACCAACATATCAACCAACACAGAACCAACATATCAACCAACACAGAACCAACATATCAACCAACACAGAACCAACATATCAACCAACACAGAACCAACATATCAACCAACACAGAACCAACATATCAACCAACACAAACCAACATATCAACCAACACAGAACCAACATATCAACCAACACAGAACCAACATATCAACCAACACAGAACCAACATATCAACCAACACAGAACCAACATATCAACCAACACAGAACCAACATATCAACCAACACAGAACCAACATATCAACCAACACAGAACCAACATATCAACCAACACAGAACCAACATATCAACCAACACAGAACCAACATATCAACCAACACAGAACCAACATATCAACCAACACAGAACCAACATATCAACCAACACAGAACCAACATATCAACCAACACAGAACCAACATATCAACCAACACAGAACCAACATATCAACCAACACAGAACCAACATATCAACCAACACAGAACCAACATATCAACCAACACAGAACCAACATATCAACCAACACAAAACCAACATATCAACCAACACAAAACCAACATATCAACCAACACAAAACCAACATATCAACCAACACAGAACCAACATATCAACCAACAGAGAACCAACATATCAACCAACACAGAACCAACATATCAACCAACACAGAACCAACATATCAACCAACACAGAACCAACATATCAACCAACACAGAACGGAAGTTATTAGTCTAAGCCATAGATTCCCAAACTTTTTCGGTCCAACGTCCACTTTGCATGACATCAACTTTGTAACGTCTCCCACTTTGCATGACATCAACTTTGCATGACATCAACTTTGCATGACATCAACTTTGCATGACATCAACTTTGCATGACATCAACTTTGCATGACATCAACTTTGCATGACATCAACTTTGCATGACATCAACTTTGCATGACATCAACTTTGCATGACATCAACTTTGCATGACATCAACTTTGCATGACATCAACTTTGCATGACATCAACTTTGCATGACATCAACTTTGCATGACATCAACTTTGCATGACATCAACTTTGCATGACATCAACTTTGCATGACATCAACTTTGCATGACATCAACTTTGCATGACATCAACTTTGCATGACATCAACTTCATAACTGCATGACATCAACTTTGCATGACATCAACTTTGCATGACATCAACTTTGCATGACATCAACTTTGCATGACATCAACTTTGCATGACATCAACTTTGCATGACATCAACTTTGCATGACATCAACTTTGCATGACATCAACTTTGCATGACATCAACTTTGCATGACATCAACTTTGCATGACATCAACTTTGCAGCATCGACATGCATCAACTTTGCATGACATCAACTTTGCATGACATCAACTTTGCATGACATCAACTTTGCATGACATCAACTTTGATGACATCACTTTGCATGACATCAACTTTGCATGACATCCACTTTGTAACACCGTCCACTTTGCATGACATCAACTTTGCATGACATCAACTTTGTAACACCGTCCACTTTGCATGACATCAACTTTGTAACACCGTCCACTTTGCATGACATCAACTTTGCATACACCTGAAAGTCCACTTTGCATGACATCAACTTTGCATGACATCCACTTTGTAACACCGTCCACTTTGCATGACATCAACTTTGATGACATCAACTTTGTAACACCGTCCACTTTGCATGACATCAACTTTGTAACTTCCAGTCCACTTTGCATGACATCAACTTTGTAACTTAACACGTCCACTTTGCATGACATCAACTTTGTAACGTCTCCTCCCACCGTCCACTTTGCATGACATCAACTTGTAGTCTCCCAGTCCACTTTGATGACATCAACTTTGTAATGACTCAACTTTGTATGACATCAACTTTGTAACACCGTCCACTTTGCATGACATCAACTTTGTAACGTCTCCTCCCACCGTCCACTTTGCATGACATCAACTTTGTAACTCCCAGTCCACTTTGCATGACATCAACTTTGTAACACCGTCCACTTTGCATGACATCACTGTAAGTCTCACGCACTGCTGCATCAGTAACGTCTCCTCCCACCGTCCACTTTGCATGACATCAACTTTGTAACGTCTCCTCCCACCGTCCACTTTGCATGACATCAACTTTGTAAGTCTCTACCGTCCACTTTGCATGACATCAACTTTGTAACGTCTCCTCCCACCGTCCACTTTGCATGACATCAACTTTGTAACGTCTCCTCCCACCGTCCACTTTGCATGACATCAACTTTGTAACGTCTCCTCCCACCGTCCACTTTGCATGACATCAACTTTGTAACGTCTCCTCCAACCGTCCACTTTGCATGACATCAACTTTGTAACGTCTCCTCCCACCGTCCACTTTGCATGACATCAACTTTGTAACGTCTCCTCCAACCGTCCACTTTGCATGACATCAACTTTGTAACGTCTCCTCCCACCGTCCACTTTGCATGACATCAACTTTGTAACGTCTCTCCACCGTCCACTTTGCATGACATCAACTTTGTAACGTCTCCTCCCACCGTCCACTTTGCACGACATCAACTTTGTAACGTCTCCTCCCACCGTCCACTTTGCACGACATCAACTTTGTAACGTCTCCTCCCACCGTCCACTTTGCATGACATCAACTTTGACAGTATCGCATCTTACCTCCCACCGTCCACTTTGCACGACATCAACTTTGTAACGTCTCCTCCCACCGTCCACTTTGCATGACATCAACTTTGTAACTCCTCCTCCCACCGTCCACTTTGCATGACATCAACTTTGTAACGTCTCCTCCAACCGTCCACTTTGCATGACATCAACTTTGTAACACCGTCCACTTTGCATGACATCAACTTTGTAACGTCTCCTCCCACCGTCCACTTTGACGACATCAACTTTGTAACATCTCCTCCACGTCCATTTGCGACATCAACTTTGTAACGTCTCCTCCCACCGTCCACTTTGCATGACATCAACTTTGTAACATCCGTCCATCCTTTGCATGACATCAACTTTGTAACGTCTCCTCCCACCGTCCACTTTGCATGACATCAACTTTGTAACTCTCCACTCCTCACTTTGTATGACATCACATCAACTTTGTAACACCGTCCACTTTGCATGACATCAACTTTGTAACGTCTCCTCCCACCGTCCACTTTGCATGACATCAACTTTGTAACACCGTCCGACACTTTGAACATGCATCACATCTTTGTAACGTCTCCTCCCACCGTCCACTTTGCATGACATCAACTTTGTAAGCCCCGACATCACTTTGATGACATCAACTTTTTGACCACTCACTTTGATGACATCAACTTTGTAACACCGTCCACTTTGCATGACATCAACTTTGTAACGTCTCCTCCAACCGTCCACTTTGCATGACATCAACTTTGTAAGTTCTACCGTCCACTTTGCATGACATCAACTTGTAACACCGTCCACTTTGCATGACATCAACTTTGTAACGTCTCCTCCCACCGTCCACTTTGCATGACATCAACTTTGTAACGTCTCCTCCCACCGTCCACTTTGCATGACATCAACTTTGTAACACCACCGTCACTTTGCATGACATCAACTTTGTAACGTCTCCTCCCACCGTCCACTTTGCATGACATCAACTTTGTAACGTCTCCTCCCACCGTCCACTTTGCATGACATCAACTTTGTAACGTCTCCTCCCACCGTCCACTTTGCAGGACATCAACTTTGTAACGTCTCCTCCCACCGTCCACTTTGCATGACATCAACTTTGTAACGTCTCCTCCAACCGTCCACTTTGCATGACATCAACTTTGTAACGTCTCCTCCCACCGTCCACTTTGCATGACATCAACTTTGTAACGTCTCCTCCAACCGTCCACTTTGCATGACATCAACTTTGTAACGTCTCCTCCCACCGTCCACTTTGCATGACATCAACTTTGTAACGTCTCCTCCCACCGTCCACTTTGCAGGACATCAACTTTGTAACGTCTCCTCCCACCGTCCACTTTGCACGACATCAACTTTGTAACGTCTCCTCCCACCGTCCACTTTGCATGACATCAACTTTGTAACGTCTCCTCCAACCGTCCACTTTGCATGACATCAACTTTGTAACGTCTCCTCCCACCGTCCACTTTGCATGACATCAACTTTGTAACGTCTCCTCCCACCGTCCACTTTGCATGACATCAACTTTGTAACGTCTCCTCCAACCGTCCACTTTGCATGACATCAACTTTGTAACACCGTCCACTTTGCATGACATCAACTTTGTAACGTCTCCTCCCACCGTCCACTTTGCATGACATCAACTTTGTAACGTCTCCTCCAACCGTCCACTTTGCATGACATCAACTTTGTAACGTCTCCTCACACCGTCCACTTTGCATGACATCAACTTTGTAACACCGTCCACTTTGCATGACATCAACTTTGTAACGTCTCCTCCAACCGTCCACTTTGCATGACATCAACTTTGTAACGTCTCCTCCAACCGTCCACTTTGCATGACATCAACTTTGTAACACCGTCCACTTTTCATGACATCAACTTTGTAACGCTCATCCTCACCGCTCCACTTTGCATGACATCAACTTTGTAACACCGTCCACTTTGCATGACATCAACTTTGTAACACCGTCCACTTTGCATGACATCAACTTTGTAACACCGTCCACTTTGCATGACATCAACTTTGTAACACCGTCCACTTTGCATGACATCAACTTTGTAACACCGTCCACTTTGCATGACATCAACTTTGTAACGCCTCCTCCACCGTCACTTTGCATGACATCAACTTTGTAACACCGCCACTTTGCATGACATCAACTTTGTAACACCGCCCACTTTGCATGACATCAACTTTGTAACACCGCCCACTTTGCATGACATCAACTTTGTAACGTCTCCTCCCACCGTCCACTTTGCATGACATCAACTTTGTAACACCGCCCACTTTGCATGACATCAACTTTGTAACACCGTCCACTTTGCATGACATCAACTTTGTAACGCCTCCTCCCACCGTCCACTTTGCATGACATCAACTTTGTAACACCGCCCACTTTGCATGACATCAACTTTGTAACACCGCCCACTTTGCATGACATCAACTTTGTAACACCGTCCACTTTGCATGACATCAACTTTGTAACACCGCCCACTTTGCATGACATCAACTTTGTAACGTCTCCTCCCACCGTCCACTTTGCATGACATCAACTTTGTAACGTCTCCTCCCACCGTCCACTTTGCATGACATCAACTTTGTAACACCGCCACTTTGATGACATCAACTTTGTAAGCACCGTCCACTTTGCATGACATCAACTTTGTAACGCCTCACTCACACCGTCCGCCACTTTGCATGACATCAACTTTGTAACACCGCCCACTTTGCATGACATCAACTTTGTAACACCGTCCACTTTGCATGACATCAACTTTGTAACGCCTCCTCCCACCGTCCACTTTGCATGACATCAACTTTGTAACACCGCCCACTTTGCATGACATCAACTTTGTAACGTCTCCTCCCACCGTCCACTTTGCATGACATCAACTTTGTAACGTCTCCTCCCACCGTCCACTTTGCATGACATCAACTTTGTAACGCCTCCTCCAACCGTCCACTTTGCATGACATCAACTTTGTAACGCCTCCTCCCACCGTCCACTTTGCATGACATCAACTTTGTAACACCGCCCACTTTGCATGACATCAACTTTGTAACACCGCCCACTTTGCATGACATCAACTTTGTAACACCGTCCACTTTGCATGACATCAACTTGTAGCTACACCGCCACTTTGCATGACATCAACTTTGTAACGTCTCCTCCACCGTCCACTTTGCATGACATCAACTTTGTAACACCGCCCACTTTGCATGACATCAACTTTGCTAACACCGTCCACTTGCATGACATCAACTTTGTAACGCCTCCTCCCACCGTCCACTTCATGACATCAACTTTGCACCGCCCTTTGCATGACATCAACTTTGAACACCGTCCACTTTGCATGACATCAACTTTGTAAGCCTCCTCCACCGTCCACTTTGCATGCATCAACTTTGTAACACCGCCCACTTTGCATGACATAACTTTGAACGTCTCCTCACGTCCACTTGCATGACATAACTTTGATACGCTCCTCACGATCCACTTTGCATGACATCAACTTTAACGTCTCCTCCACCGTCCACTTATGACATCAACTTTCGTAACGTCTCCTCACCGTCACTTTGCATGACATCAACTTTGCCTAACGTCTCCTCCCACCGTCCACTTTGCATGACATCAACTTTGTAACGCCTCCTCCCCATTATAACAGTTTGCCAACGATCTCCCCTTATATATATATATATATATACATGATCTATTTTCACTTTGACATAGGACATCCATATATATTTCTGTCATACATGGTTAATTTCAAATGATTGTAACATGAAATAGAAAATAGATGAAGAAATGGATCGTGTAAGACGGGCAAAAGATGAATTAAAATACAGAATACAAATTTTAAATGATTATTCAATCCCAAATTCCCGAATTAAAACCCACCGCCCCAAATGCTTTTGAGCCACTTCACCCCCCTTCCTGAAAGCCTTCAGCGCCTGCTGGGTGGGGGAGTGGTGGTGGCTCACCCACTTTGAGAACCCATGGTCTAAACCATAAGTTCTCAAACTTTTTTGAGCAACCGCCCACTTTGGAAGACGAATTTTTGTAACGCCCCTCCCCTCCCTTTATAACAGTTTTCCGAGCTAAAGCCGTTTGATATTTTCGACGTAAATAGCAACTAATGATACATGACTGCTTATGTCGTTAAATAGCAACTAATGATACATGACTGCTTATGTTGTTAAATAGCAACTAATGATACATGACTGCTTATGTCGTTAAAGTATTGAAAAGTAGTTGTCAATATATGCTTCATCTTGAATTCAGTTATTTAATCCCAAAATCACGAAAATAATGTATTTTTAAATACATATTATTAATTTCTTTATACGAATTACTTCTACATCTTCACCGACCCCTAGATCGTCTGAACGACCCCCCGCCCTCCCCAAATGCTGCTGAATCCACTACTCCCCTAGAAGGCTTTAGCGCCGACTGGGAGCGGTACCACCCACTGTGGTAACCTATGATCTAAACACACTGAAATACATGTTTAGGAGGAGATCAAAGCAATTATGGACATGTCCGATGTCAGATGATCATCAAATGTTAGTCTAAACACATTGAAATACATGCTTAGGAGGACATTGAAGCAATTGTGAACATGCCCTCTCTCTCTCTCTTGCGATCCCGTGGACATGTTCGATATGAGATGAAGATGATCATCAAATGTTAGTTTAAACAAACTGAAATACATGTTTAGGAGGAGATCCAAGCAATTATGGATATGTTCGATATGAGATGAAGATGATATTAAATAAACAATGTTGACTACAGAAATACGATTGTGAGATCTTTTTTCCCTATTTATCAATGAAGAGATACTTTCAGAGTGTATCATTGGTTAGTCAACCGGCGGAGCGATTGGTTAGTCAACCGAGGAGCGATTGGTTAGTCAGCCGGCGGAGCGATTGAACACTTGTGCTACTTCATTGTTTCTTATCTTTCTGATTTGTGTTTTAACTGTCATGTCGTTTTCTCATCATCATCATCTAGAAGCTCGTCCTGAGTAGATCTTTGCTACGCGAGCACTCCATCGGAATTTTTCTCTCATTGGCCAGATGTCCCGACTCTGCAACCGTCATTCTCAAATCATCAGTTCCTTTCTGAATCCATCTTCACCGTTATATCATCTTCTCCTTTTTGCCAGGATGCATCCTTTCATAACGGGTTTCTCCAACACTTCATGTCGTTTTATATGTCCAAAATACTTAGATTTTTTCATCATTATTATATGTAGCATCAGCCAGTTTTCTTTGATTCTGAATACTTTCTGTATAGCTATATTTGTTCTCTTCTCTGTCCATGATATTAGAAGGACTCTTCTGTAACATTTGTAGCATCAGCCAGTTTTTTAAAATTTAGATGTTTTCCAGATAGATCTATTTGATCTCTTCTCTGTCCATGATATACGGATTACTCTTCTATAGAACTGATATTTAAAAGCACATATATGTTTTTCCACTGCCTTATTAAATGTCCATGCTTCACACCCATATGTTGTTTCTGGGAATATGCATGCTCTTAGTATTCTGATCTTTGTTTTCTTAACAGTTCCTTTCCATACGTTTTTAGTTGTTTAATTGTTTTTTTTAAAGCCATGATTGTTCTTTTAATTTCCTGCATCTTTTTCCATCTGTTGTTAGCAGTGAACCAAGATATTAAACTGTTCACATTTTCTATTTTCTCTCCGTTGATAAAAATATCTTTTGTCATGCCTGTTTTATCACTGGTCCTTATTTTATTTTTTCTTTTTGCCACATTGAGATAGAGATTGTGTTTTGTTGTTGTTGCCACATTGAGATAGAGATTGTGTTTTTCCACTTTTCTCGTGCACTTCCATTACTAATTTCTCAATCCTTTTTTGCGATGTTGACAGTAACACTGTATTGTTAGCATATCTGAGTTTTTTTCCCCTTCTTTTTCAAACGCTCCATATCGACCACTTGTTAAACCACTCTGTGTTATTTGTAAGTGATATGAGCCTAAGAGCAATGGTAAGCTGTGCCAGTTATGCGCCTACAAGTAGGTCATCACATCCGATTTCTGCGACGCTTTTTATTTACAAGGGTAGCTTCGCTAGGTTCTACAGCAGTTGTCTCTCACGACATACCTTGTTGGTCGCAGTGGTACTATTCTTTTCTTCCCGTGTGGGCCCCAGCACCTTTGTAAATAAGTTACATTTAATATTGACCATTAACATTTTGAAATTGGAAACATTCAAAAATAAATAAGATTTATTGCTGGTAGTATTCTGTTTCCATTATCAAATTAACTCACATCTCCTTGTAGCCACATGTTACCGGGAAGGAGGGGGTGGGGTACGATTAGCTATAATTGTCAATTGTCAATTTGACAAGCTGTGTCAAGGCCGACATGAGTCATTGCTTCCAATAAACACTGAAGACACGCCTCTGTAGATAAGTGATTAAGCCCTTGCTTTGCAAGTCGAAGGTCAAAGGGCTTAATAATATATTCTATATTCTAAGCTGTGATGTGCACGAGTATCATTATGATAAGTATAACAATCATACGTATCATTTGTAGCGCAGAGGTTAAGTGAGCGTCTCTCGTGCCAAAGGTACCATGTTCGTTCGCTCGTGGAATCAACAAGATATTTTTCCAGACATCACTGATCTCAGCCTAGATGAGATCGATTTTCTAGTTCTATCGGAGACGGACGATACAACGTAGGTCCCATGTTCAATTTGAGCCTGTAAAAGAACCCTTGGCATGTCAAAATCCAGAAGAGCAGGCTGGAAAGTCACAGCCCAGGCAACATTAATCAGAAGAACAGGCTGGAAAGCTGCAGCCCAGGCAACATTAATCAGAAGAGCAGGCTGGAAAGCCACAGCATAGGAACATTAATCAGAAGAGCAGGCTGGGAAAGCCAGCAGCTCATGGAACATAATCAGAGAGCAGGGGGAATATATATTTTGATAGACACTGCTAAGCTATTTTACAATTTCTACTCCTGATAGTCTATGGTTGTTATTGGTGAAAATATTCAAATATTGATATTCCTTATTGTTAAACTTAACTTGTTGCATAATATAACCTATTTAGCATTTGTTGATTTTAAAATGAATTCCTCTATGTCAACAACGAATATGCAAGTCACCTGGCCGGTTGCTTATTTCCAAATTACCTGAGTCGACAGTCCTTATTTTATAGTTGACGGGTTGAACTCCAGGAAAACGAAAGAGGACGCTCAAACAGACGGGAGATGAAATCTTCCTGGGACGGAAGAGTATATATCATGAAGGACCATAACGAAACACACAAGAACTAACACTCGATGTGCGAGGAGAACTTGCATTTGCTGATGACATCCTAGTGTATAGACTAAGGGAAAGACTGGGATGCAATTGCTGTGAGGCAAGAGAACAGTTGTCGTTCACAGACTGGTGTGATGTCTCAGGTGCACTGTCACCCTGACCAAAGCAGCAGTGACATGGTTCTCCCAATAATCACACTTAACGCATTCCCAGTGAAACTCGCGGTTTGTTTGCCATGATAAATCGATGAATATTTGGGTGGACATTTGACCGCAGTCTGTATATCCTGGGAATATGTTGAGTATGGTCATTGCAGGCAAGCAAAGGTCTTGGCGACAATGAGTCACGCTGTTAATCAGCAGTGCTTGTCATCTGTATCAGACACGACCTCTCCACCATTGTATGTACTCGGCCCTCATGCCAGTGCATCGAAGTTAATTGCAAATGCCACGTACCAATACGCGTCTAGAAGAGGCTGAGAATGTTCCTTCCCGGATCAAACTCAAAAATGTACGGTAAAGCAAGGCCGACAATGTACGGATCAAACAGGAAGTTCGGTCTGAACATTGGCGAAGGCCGATACTTTACACGGTGTCTTATACGAGTAAGACGCCGTCCGAGGATAAGCTAACAAGCCCCGAGAAATATTTCTCAGTCAGAACGGGCATAAACAGCGTAACTCACTGTCCCGGCGTAGATCACAAAGCCCAAAAATACGGCAAAGCTGATCGAACCCTAGGAAAAGCTCACCCTAGTAAATCAAAAGCTGGCTGAAAACGAACACCCACCGAAGGATAAGCAACTGGGCTCCAATAGGTGCTGAAGGCTGGTGCACGTACATCACGTTCTGATGTGTGGCTGTTTATATATCACAATGAGAATGATTAAAACAGGCCTAGAACGATCGAAGAAGAAGAAGAGCAGGGTGGACTATATATGTTTGATAGAGCACTGTAAGTTATTTTGCAATTTTACTCAATTCTGTGAATCTATGGTTATTTATTGGTGAAAATATTCATAATATTGATATTCCTTATTGATAAACTTAACTTGTTGCATAATATAACTTCTATTTAGCATTTTGTGTTGATTTTAAAATGAATTCGTCTATATACAACAATACTGGAATGCGAGGTCACGTGGCCGGTTGTGGTCTTATTTCCCATAATTTTTTACCTGAGTCCGCAGTCCCTTTTATTTTATAGTTGACTGTGGTTGAACCCGCAAGGAAAACGAAAAAGAGGACGCCCTAAACAGACGTGGAGATGAAATCTTCCTGGGGAACTGAAGAGTGCTCGACTATCATGTGAGACCATAAAGAAACACACACAGAACAACAACTCGATGGCAGAGATAGAACTCTGTCATTTGCTGATGACATCCTAGTGTATAGACAAGGGAAAGACAGGGATGCAATTGCCGGTGAGGTACAGAGGGAACTCGATCGCGTCACAGACTGGTGTGATGTCTCAGGTGCACTAGTCAACCCTACCAAAGCAGCAGTGACATGGTTCTCACTCAATAATCACACCGCTAACGCATGTACGCCTAGTGTGAAACTTCGCGGTATTGTTTTGCATATCATGTATTATTGATAAATCAATGAAATATTTGGGTGTGACATTTGACCGCAGTCTGTGTTTCAGGGAACATGTTGAGTATGTCATTGTCAAGGCAAGCAAAGGTTTGGCGGCAATGAGAGTCATGGCGGCTGTTAACATCGAGCAACGACTGCTTGTCATCCTGTATCAGACACTGGTCCTCTCCACCATTGAATATGCGATAGCCACCCTCACTGTCAGCAAAACGCAAATGGAAAGACTGGAGAGAATACAGAACGAAGCTATGCGCATCATCCTCGGTTGCACAAGGGATACACCCTGTGTGGCGATGAGGTTTATCCTGGATTTTTCGACCATGGAGTATAGACTCAAGATAGCCAGAGCACGTTCCTATCTCAAAATAAGTGTCAAAAAGGATCACCCATTGCATGAACAGCTCAGCACCAGTGGTGGAAATCGGCTAAAGCGGGCAAGTCATGGGTTGGCCGTGCCGCAGATACTGTTCAGCTGGTATGCGGGCTCAATAATATTGACTATGGGGAAGAATGGATACCGATGCCTCCAATATACTGGAACACTTTTTCAACCATCATTAAATTTGATAAAGGTTGCAGAGAAGGAAATCCCGTGGCGTTGAATGCAGACGTCAAGCCATTATCGATGAAAACTGCAATGCAGACGACGTTGTGATTTACACGGATGGATCGGTAGTTCGTCACGAAAAGTCTGCATGGGCCTTCTCTGCAAGCTCATGTGGCAGAATGGTCAAGGAAGCCAGTGGTGCATTTAGTATGACAACAAGCAGCATGACAATGGAGGTACTGGCGGTGACCAATGCACTGCTCTGGCTAGAGTCACAAAACTACACTCATGCGTGCATTCTGAGTGACTTATTGAGTATGATCCGAAAGGCGGAGGCCGGTTCGGTGCGCAGGCAATGGACTGAATCACTGCAGGCATCAACAATTTGCAGAATTACACTTGTCTTTGTTCCGGGGCACATGGGTGTCGTTGGCAATGAGAGAGCAGACAGACTGGCTGGCTCTGCCGCTATATAAGAGGGCCAGCAAATGGACAGAGCTGACATCGTGAACGCCCTCATAGAGCGTGGCCGCAGAGAAGACCTTCATCTAAACCAATCCACGTCAACTACTAGATTACGAGAACTGGGTTTGAAGTTTGGTGTGGCAAGAAAAGAACGGTACAATAGGTATACGAGTCGGCTCATCAATCAAAATAGAACTGGTACGGTCAGTCGCTGGACGCTGTTGGAGATATTACGAAGGAGATTGGAGCACCTATGGACATGTCCGGAGTGCAATGCAGATATTCCAAACTGAAACTGAAACCATAAAGAAAACAGACAGAGAGCGAGAATAGTGGCGAACAACTTTTGAGGTCCTATGCTCCACAAGGAACGGAGAGGGATAAATGAGTAAGTAAGAGCCAATGTTAGTACAGTTGAATCATATAAAGAAATCTGTAGACATTTATTTGTTGCTTAGTCGATTAATATTGTAACCGGAATTGATTGATCGGATTATTTGCAGTCTTTTAGGATTATTAGAAATATACAATGCACATAATCCTATTAGTTGCAATTTTATCACAAGGCGTGCTTTCTCTCCACAGCAAAACCAGTTGCAAACAAGTGTGTGTATGTTTCTTGTCATTATTTAATGAACAAAACATCATCATCAGGTGCCGTGCCAGCTGGCGTAGACGATCATGGATCTCCACAAATCTCTGTCGTTGGTGTTTGCTATCATCTCAGATGTTGACGCTCTACCGTGCCATGAAGTCAGACTATCCACAATTTTCTCTCTGTCTTCCTCTGTCTCGTCTACCCTCGATTTTACCAGTTGTCACAATGTGTTCTAAACCTCCCTCCTCATCACATGCCCGAAAAATGATGACTGCCTCTTTCTTATATTGATGATAAGTCTTCTTTGTGTCTTGATCTCATTCAACACCTCAACATTAGTCATTTTAGCAGTCCATAGGATTCTCATCATTCTTCTATAAAACTACATTTCTGTGACCCTCAGAGATTTTTCGATCTATGTGTTCATTATCCATGATTCGCATCCGTATGTCAGTAATGAACAGAACAGGATTGTATAATGAACAGAACAGGATTGTATAATGAACAGAACATGGTTGTATAATGAACAGAACAGGATTGTATAATGAACAGAACAGGGTTGTATAATGAACAGAACATGGTTGTATAATGAACAGAACAGGGTTGTATAATGAACAGAACAGGGTTGTATAATGAACAGAACATGGTTGTATAATGAACAGAACAGGGTGTGTAATGAACAGAACAGGATTGTATAATGAACAGAACATGGTTGTATAATGAACAGAACAGGGTTGTATAATGAACAGAACAGGGTTGTATAATGAACAGAACAGGGTTGTATAATGAACAGAACAGGGTGTGTAATGAACAGAACAGGGTGTGTAATGAACAGAACAGGATTGTATAATGAACAGAACATGGTTGTATAATGAACAGAACAGGGTTGTATAATGAACAGAACAGGGTTGTATAATGAACAGAACAGGGTTGTATAATGAACAGAACAGGGTTGTATAATGAACAGAACAGGGTTGTATAATGAACAGAACAGGGGTGTGTAATGAACAGAACAGGGGTGTGTAATGAACAGAACAGGATTGTATAATGAACAGAACATGGTTGTATAATGAACAGAACAGGGTTGTATAATGAACAGAACAGGGGTGTGTAATGAACAGAACAGGGGTGTGTAATGAACAGAACACACGAACTTCGTGACACATATCAAAGATTGAACCACATTTATCCCCTCCCACAGTAAATGATAGATAGATAGAGCTATGCAACTGTTACCAACAGACAAGCGATCAAACCAATTGTACATGATTCCATATGAGATATTTCGGCAACAAGTCAACTTTGATATATTCATGTTTTACTTCACAACGTCAGGATAACAAGAGATTTATAGAACGGACTTTTGAGTGCGCTTCAAAGAAAGTGTTTGTCGTCGCCTCTGTTATCTCTAAGGTCCACCTTTTGCGGATGACCTTTTGCTTTGTATCCATTGTGTCAGAGTGACATTGCTCTTTAAGGTACACTGTCTGTTGGTAATCTGCTTATGTGGCTAAGCATTTAATTTGTTGTTTTGTTGATGAAGTTCAGTATTGATATTGTACCCATTTTTTTCCTGATTATTTTATTTCTAATTCGGTGTCTTCTTGTTACTCCTAGCATTGTTCGGTGTCTTCTTGTTTCTCCTAGCATTGTTCGGTGTCTTCTTGTTACTCCTAGCATTGTTCGGTGTCTTCTTGTTACTCCTAGCATTGTTCGGTGTCTTCTTGTTACTCCTAGCAATGTTCTGTGTCTTCTTGTTACTCCTAGCATTGTTCGGTGTCTTCTTGTTACTCCTAGCATTGTTCGGTGTCTTCTTGTTACTCCTAGCATTGTTCGGTGTCTTCTTGTTACTCCTAGCATTGTTCGGTGTCTTCTTGTTACTCCTAGCATTGTTCGGTGTCTTCTTGTTACTCCTAGCATTGTTCGGTGTCTTCTTGTTACTCCTAGCATTGTTCGGTGTCTTCTTGTTTCTCATAGCATTGTTCGGTGTCTTCTTGTTACTCCTAGCATTGTTCGGTGTCTTCATGTTACTCCTAGCATTGTTCGGTGTCTTCTTGTTACTCCTAGCATTGTTCGGTGTCTTCTTGTTACTCCTAGCATTGTTCGGTGTCTTCATGTTACTCCTAGCATTGTTCGGTGTCTTCTTGTTACTCCTAGCATTGTTCGGTGTCTTCTTGTTACTCCTAGCATTGTTCGGTGTCTTCTTGTTACTCCTAGCATTGTTCGGTGTCTTCTTGTTACTCCTAGCATTGTTCGGTGTCTTCTTGTTACTCCTAGCATTGTTCTGTGTCTTCTTGTTACTCCTAGCATTGTTCGTAGACACTTCATCTCTGTCGTGACTAGTTTTCTTCTTGTTACTCCTAGCATTGTTCGTAGACACTTCATCTCTGTTGTGACTAGTTTTCTTCTTGTTACTCCTAGCATTGTTCGTAGACACTTCATCTCTGTTGTGACTAGTTTTCTTCTTGTTACTCCTAGCATTGTTCGTAGACACTTCATCTCTGTTGTGACTAGTTTTCTTCTTGTTACTCCTAGCATTGTTCGTAGACACTTCATCTCTGTCGTGACTAGTTTTCTTCTATAATTTTAAGGCCAGCGTCCTTAAGAATTGGAGAGAGAGGAAGAGCTGGAAGAATTTTATTGAAGACCTGTGCTCAAATTGGAAGTCCCCGTGTATTGCCGGAGCTCACAACGGAGTCAAAGAATAGTAGGACTACGACCTACAAGGCATGTCTTAAGAGGTCACTGAAGTAGGGACCTAGGAAATCTATATCCACTTCGTGTCCTGATTGACACATAAGGCTTCCCCAAGAGACTTCCACTGTTGTCGTTCTGCTGCCTTTCTACCAACCGTCTCCAACGTCAGACCACACTATTTCAACTCTGTCTCCGCAGTTCTTCTCCATGTTTCCTTTGGACGTCCATGCCTTCTCTTCCTATCCGCTGTCCATCTGAGAGCTGTCTTAGCCACTGCCATACGACATACCTGTCCAAACCACCTCCATCTTCGTCTCTTAATGATGGTCTCCAAGGTTGCACAGTGTGTTCGTTTCAAAAGCTCCTCATTTGTTATGGTATTTGGCCAGAAAATTTGCAGGATTCTTCTTAAACATTTATTCTGAAATGTCTCCAACTTGTGTATTATGTAGTGGGTCATTTTCCAGCATTCACTACTGTATAATAGCACTCCCAGTATATTACTTCTTCCAGCATTCACTACTGTATAATAGCACTTCCAGTATATTACTTCTTCCAGCATTCACTACTGTATAATAGCATTTCCAGTATATTACTTCTATTTTAAAAAAAAGTTTTATTCTAAGATTTAGTCCTTTTGTTTTCCAAAATTTGTTAAGAATCGCAAAAGGGAGGGAGGGAGGGGGTGGGTGGGCCCGGGTGGGTGGGCCTCTGACCTGGGAAAGCTACCTAGTAAATAAAAAGTGTCGCAGAAATCGGATGTACTGGCCTACTTGTAGGTGCATAACTGGCATAACAAGCAATCGCTCTTAGGCTCAGATCACATATAGATTACAAAGAAGGGTTTAATAAGTTGTCAATATGGTGCATTCAAAGAAGGGTTTAATAAGTTGTCAATATGATGCATTCAAAGAAGGGTTTAATAAGTTGTCAATATGATGCGTTCAAAGAAGGGTTTAATAAGTTGTCAATATGATGCATTCAAAGAAAGGGTTTAATAAGTTGTCAATATGATGCATTCAAAGAAGGGTTTAATAAGTTGTCAATATGATGCATTCAAAGAAGGGTTTAATAAGTTGTCAATATGGTGCGTTCAAAGAAGGGTTTAATAAGTTGTCAATATGATGCATTCAAAGAAGGGTTTAATAAGTTGTCAATATGATGCATTCAAAGAAGGGTTTAATAAGTTGTCAATATGATGCATTCAAAGAAGGGTTTAATAAGTTGTCAATATGGTGCATTCAAAGAAGGGTTTAATAAGTTGTCAATATGATGCATTCAAAGAAGGGTTTAATAAGTTGTCAATATGATGCATTCAAAGAAAAGAAGAAGGAGTTGAAAGATATTTAAAAAATCATGACTCTCTCAGAAATATCACACGTTACGAGGAATATATCGACAAGATAATACAAAAATCATGACTCTCTGAGTAATATCACACGTTACGAGGAATATATCGACAAGATAATACAAAAATCATGACTCTCTCAGAAATATCACACGTTACGAGGAATATATCGACAAGATAATACAAAAATCATGACTCTCTCAGAAATATCACACGTTACGAGGAATATATCGACAAGATAATATCAATCGATTATGTTTTAATAACGCGAAGTATCGATTAATTTTGAAATCCGTTTATTTCGTTGGTCAGAAAAGTATACACGGAGTTAAAATTTGAGAGGATTAAGCCGTTAATCACCCAGTAGACTGCGTTATACAAGCAGACCTTTGGCAACTGCTACGCTATATATATTTCGTAAATAGCAACGTAGATAGCAACAGACGTGGCTGTTACAAAGTGTTGAGAATTAAGGTTAAACTTTCATAAATTATGCGGTAAATTTTAGATATATGTTCAGAAAACTGAATAAATTGTTTGTATAGTCTTTTTTCTTATTTACAGTTATGGATGTGTTGTCGTCTTTGTCGTCATATGAAAGTATTCACTTTTACAGTATTCATGTTCAGAGAAAGTATTTATTTTTAAGAAAGAAGTATTTTTATATAATTTCTTGTTAGGAGTGGTCTCTGTAGCGAAGTGGTTTAGAGGTTTACCATCCATTCTAATGGTCGTGGACGCCCGCGTGCCCAGCCTGTTCGTAGCGCGTTGGACTACGGGTGACTAGTCCTCTGTAAGTGCGGGTTCAACTCCGCGGACTGGCGAAAGCTACAGGTTTCCCAGATTTACGGTGTTCGTTTCACCGAGCCGAAGGGTTACGATGTCCATGACACCGAGCCGAAGAACTTTCAGCTCAAGTGCTTCTGGATCGGAAAAAAAGAAAAAAGGCCGTGGATTCGAATTCAGACCGCTTCGCTCGGTTCATGAGTGTCATTTGTTCAGTGATCCCTACGGATAATTACTGAAGTCACGGTGTTCATGATTTGTGCAATACGATGGGCAAGTATCGGGGCTTTTCTGTGGAGAGCGGTTGGAGCCATATGGGAAACCAGGCCAGTGAAATGAATCATTAGCATTCACAGCCGTTTTTTAAAAGAGAAAGTATTCAGCAGAGTGAGGCCCCATAAGGTGGCAGCGCAGAACCAACTCACTCCCCAGCTATGGGTTAAATGGCAGTCCTCCTCTCTCATGATGAGGGTATGTATTTCTTGTCTTATCTCCTACTTCTATTACAACTTTTCTATCCTTCGAGTTAGACCACAGTCTTCTCTAGCAATAAGAGTGCTGAAGTCGAAGGCAACCCGCCAAGAGGCGCACTATAGCAATCAGGTTGCCCCTCACTAATGCATAATGAGTAGGCCTATGTATATATATTCTAAATGTTATGGCGCTCGCTCTGTAACGGACACTCAGGCATGGGCAGTACCTGGTCCTCTACCTCGGAAGGGCCCAACATCCTCTTCTGTATGTCCTTTTCAATTGCTATGTGGAGCCAGAAGGCATGAGAATAGAGAAACTGGCCAAGTTCTTAAAATAATGCACTGGAATGCTGAGAGTGTGAACAGCAAAAAAAATGGCTACATTAAAAAAGTAGAACGAAAACATCTTGAATGAAGAACAAGTACATGTATGCTGTTTGCAAAAGACCTACCTCAATGAAGATGTAGCCTTCAAAGTCAGAGGCTTCCAATGCTACCGATCAGACCGAAACGATAAAAGAAAGAGTGGAGTGCGGACACTTGTGAGAAACAACATCAGCACATGTCAGTTTGAGGAGTACATGGATGGGGCAGAATATCAGATGTTGCATCTTAGGATGGCAAGTACAGAGTTTCACTTACTCAACTACTACTGTCCAAGTGACCGCCCACTGTCACTGGTCGCAATGCCAACAAAGGAAAGACTTAATGTGTGTGGGGATATGTCTGTTTGAGCGATGAAGGGAAGTAATCTATCTCTACTAGTGATAAAATCGTAATGCAACCATATTCTACTGTGCACTTATGTGATGTCTGCAGGTAGTACTGACAGTGGCATCCTTGTAGGAGACATGGCTAACGTATGTGCTGCATGGTGGAGGAAATCAAAATGTTGTGAGTCTTTTATTTTTCACACATCATGACATTTAGTGAGTGATTCTTGTCTGAACTAGTTTTTGTGTCCGCTTCATAAACTGGGACTTTCATCGCTTATGTTATCTCTTCGGTTCAACTTTTGCATGTTTTAGAAGGATATATTATCAAAACTGCAGCATTAATTTAGATAACGACAATATCTGTTATAGTAATATTAAAAGTCAGAATACAAACCCAAGGTTGGCTAAGAGCGATACTTTTCAGACACCGATCTATAGCAAGATGCCGTCCAAGTGGCAAACCTATCCGTTCCACAGTTCTAGAGAAAGCTATCCTAGTAAGTAAAATGCTGGTAATAAATCGGATGTGCTGGCCTAGTCACCACAGGCGCATAACTTGGCACAACGCACAATCGATCTTAGACTCAGATCACATACAAACCACACAGAGTGGTCTAATAAGTGGTCGATATGGAGCGTTCGCAGAAGAAGAAGAAGAAACGTCAGAATATTAGTTTAGTACAAAGAATAGAGGGACTGAGATGGTATGATAGGGTCACAAATGAGAAACTTATGGAGAGAACAAGACAGAATAGAGGGATTGAGATGGTATGATAGGGTCACAAATGAGAAACTTATGGAGAGAACAAGAAAGAATAGAGGGACTGAGATGGTATGATAGGGTCACACATGAGAAATTTATGGAGAGAACAAGAGAGAATAGAGGGACTAAGATGGTATGATAGGGTCACAAATGAGAAACTTATGGAGAGAACAAGAAAGAATAGAGGGACTGAGATGGTATGATAGGGTCACACATGAGAAATTTATGGAGAGAACAAGAGAGAATAGAGGGACTAAGATGGTATGATAGGGTCACAAATGAGAAATTTATGGAGAGAACAAGACAGAATAGAGGGAATAAGATGGTATGATAGGTCACAAATGAGAAATTTATGGCGAGAACAAGAGAGACTTTAATAAAGCAAGAGGTTAAAAAAGGCGCTGACGCTGGATAGGGCACACTTTGAGAAAACCAAAGGAAAATATAACAAGAAGGATCCGTTCCTGGAACCCACAGGAGCAGCGAAAGAAAGGGAGGTCTAGAAACGAGATGAGACGAGATTTGGAGGCAGAGATCAACAATATATACAGAAAAGCTGGAAGGAGCTGCAGGAGATAGCTAGAGTTAGGAAGACTTAGCATGAGATGGTTGAGGGTCTATGCCCAAATCCGGGTTAAAAAGGCAGAGAGAGAGAGATCGAGAGATCGAGGAAAGTATGAAATATCAACTAGCTGCAAGATCAAATTTCGTAAAGTAAAGCTCAAGTTTACAAAGCAATAACCGTCAATGTTTGTTATTTGTTTGCATTAGGTTTTACAAAAAAACACCCAACTGTTCAATATTGGAAATCGTTTAAAGCAGGACATGTCGGGGGTTTGCCGGGATACAGGCACTTTTCAGCTGATATGCAGTCTCACAAATATCGACCATGGGGAAGAATCGTACCGGTGTCTTCAATATATGGTAACACCTTTTAGACCAGTGGTTCTCAACCTGTGGTCACGACCCTTTTGGGGTCGAACGACCATTTCCAGGGTCGCCTAAGACCATCGGAAAACACATATTTATCATAATTAGAAATAAATATTTCACAATATATAATTACATATTGTTTTTGTGATTAATCATTATGCTTTAATTATGTTCAATTTGTAACAATGAAAATACATCCTGCATATCAGATATTTACATTACGATTCATAACAGTAGCAAAATTACAGTTATGAAGTAGCAACGAAAATAACCTGAATCAAATATTGACATTAAAATTCATAACATTAGCAAAATTACAGTTATGAAGTAGCAACGAAAATAATTTTATGGTTGAGGGAAGTCACTACAACACGAGGAATTGTATTAAAGGGTCGGTGGCATTATGAATAGTGAGAACGACGTTGTTTAAAAAATCATTAAATTCGACAAAGGTTGCAGAGAGTGAAGAATCCGTGACGTTGAATGCAGTCGGTAAGGCTATCATTAATGAAAATTGCAATAAAGATGGTGTTCTGATGTACATGGATGGATCTGTAGTTCGCCACGACAAGTTCGGACTTTCAACCTACGGATGATTTTTGTCATTTGTTATATCAGAGCACGTATGCCAACAAACTTGACCAATGAGAATTAATTCGAGAAAAACAAATGGAGGATACAACCCAGAGCACGACAGTATAAATACACTAAACAGAAAAGCACAGACCACAGTCTTCAGACTTAGAACGGGACACTGCAGTCGCAGAGCACACTTCCACAGAATGGGTCTCAGGGACTCGGCAGCCTGCACCTATGGAGCACCAAAGCAGCTCCCAGAGGACATCCTGCAAGCCTGCCCTAGTCTGAGTAGTGAGAGATTAGAGATCTGGTCAACAGAAACAACACTAGAAGACAAACTATGGGGAACCGGTGAAGACCTCAAGCGCACCGCCCTGTTTATGACACATACCGGAGTAGTCGCATAGCAAAAGTTGATCGCAGAAGAAGAAGAATGAATTCATTTTGTAGAATCCAAGTTTCAACATTGCCTTCACCAACCCTTCGTGTCTCTTTATATGTCCAAAATACTTCAAATTTTTCTCATCCTTTCTTGTACTCAGCCAGTTTTCTTTGATTTTGAGCTTTGTTCCAGATATATGTATTTGTTTCCTTCTCTGTCCATGATATACGGATGACTCTTCTGTTACACTTATATTCAAAAGCAGATATTTATGTTTTTCTCCTGCATTGTTAAATCTCTATATTCAAAAGCACATTGTTAAATCTCTATGCTTAACATCCATAATAATAAAAGCAGTCCATCGCAAACAATGATGGTAATAGCCTCAGACGTATGCTGCCGCACCTCTCTGGTGTATGCGGTGGTGACTGTAGAGTCCAATCCTAGAACATAATCCCCTACCACAGGTGGGGCATACATAATCAAGGTTAGAAATGTAGATGTTGTGTGTTCTGTCTTTTCACGAAGCTCGTTTTCTCTGTGCCTCAACGGCTCGACGGTTCTCAGCTATGCGGGTTCCTCTTGTATTGTTACACCGCCACATTTGACGATCGTGTGCCAGTGATTCCCAGCAATTGGTGTGTATATCGAAGCATTTCAAAGACACTTTAAGAGTGTCGTTAAAGCCTTTTTTCTATCCACCAGGAGAACGTCTGCCCCTTTCAAGCTAGCCATACATCAACTGTTTTTGAAATGCGTTTATCAGGCTTCCGACGTGACCGGCCCATCTCACATGGGCCTTCTGCAACAGGGTGTTGATTCTTGGGATTTTTGCTCTAGTGACAACTTCGGTGTCTGGAATTTTGTCCTGCCAGTTTAGTTTTAGTATTCTGCGTAGACAGCTTGTGAGAAAGTGGTTTAGTTTTCTTACGTGTCTGCTATACACTGTATCCATACGTTACCACTGGGAATATGCATGTTCTTAACATTCTGGTCTAGTTATCATTATTATCAACAACATCCTTAACTTCACATTACCAACATCATCATTATGATAATACTCATTGATTTTGTTTTTGTAACATTGTTATCGTTTTTTTTCCAGTGAGAAAACACAAGTTGCTGAAATTATTGTTTGTTCTAATGACTCTGCCCATGACCGTCATTACTATCGGTTTGTTCAATAATCCAAGTTTATGGCTGTCAAGATATCAGATATTCATCAACCAGACCTCACAGCCAGTAATAACTCAGACTGGAGATAGATCTGACAGAGTTACAAATAATCTGACAATAGATTCTATCAGAAAACTTGGAAACAATCTTCACTTTTCTAACACGTCACAAACTCAACAAGATGGAGGGACGGTCAATAGAAGTTCAGAGGTCAAGATTAGTTGTGCTTTTCCTGATATTGACCCATTCGATCCAGCAATCATAGCTCTCACCAAATACTTTCCACCTATCACATGTGCAGGTGGCGTTCCTCACCTGGTTTACCTGAGTGGTGATACGATCAAGGTGAATCATTCCAGAACTTCTCTAGTTGGTGACATAAATAATACATTTAAAGAATGCAGGTACAAATCTCTGGCAAAGGAACCAGGTTCTGATTTTAAGACAGTCGTCTTGCATGTCAGTGACCCATTTACCGACTCGATATTTCTCAGAGACAATGACGATAACTTGGTTGTAGAATGTTATAGTAGCAATAACACAGTGCTCTCACGATCCTACTTCAACCTGATTCGTATAAAGAAAGATCTAGAACTTTTGTTGGAGAACAACTACCAGAAGCATGTAGCCACACACTCTCCCAAGGAAACGTTGAGTGTTCTCATGATCGGTATTGACGGCAACTCCAAACAGAACTTTCAGAGACTCATGCCTAAGACAAGAAACTTTCTTCTGAACGATCTGAATGCCATAGAACTACATAAATATAATAAAGTAGAAGACCATACGTACACAAATATTGTACCACTTCTATCAGGAAAATCATGGGATGAGTTGCATAGCAATAAATGGACACATCAAGAATTCTTCGATGGCGTGAACGAGATGTTTATGTGGAGTGACTTCCACAAAGCTGGGTACCGGACTGGTGTCCTTTTGGACGATTCTTTTGTAACAGCTTTCCACTTCCAGAAAAAGGGTTGGGACAAGCCACCCACAGACTACTACCTCAGAGCTACCTTATTAGAGTTAGAGAAGGACAAGCTGATGAAAGGTCAGGATGCACACTGTGTTGGGGATATCCCTGAGATCACGCACAACCACGATTTCTGGATACAGATGGCCTCGACTTTCAACAACTCTAAGACTAGGCCATACTTTGGATTCAGGTAATAATGAAATGTGTACAGGTAAATATATTTAACTGTTTGCGTTCCAGTCAGTACATTAACTTTGCTTACTATATTTCGGTAAGTATTTTTATCTTTCTATTTGGAAACAAGTAACTAAATAAGACCAGAATTAAGATATGCTGAGAACACAGGGTTCCTATCTACATCACATATTAGTATAGAGAACCTGATAAAGTCACTCAAAAAACCAGCGAAGATCAAAACCGTTATCTCAATACAATGAAAACGAAGATAATTACAACTGATAAAACAGAATTGATGACTAATATATGTGTCAACGCTCACAAAATGGAAAGAAAACAGCCTTTTGGGACATTACTGACAACTGACGGGAATATTATAAAAGAAATTAAAAGAAGGCTGAGCATTGCTTTGCAAAAACTAAAAGAACTAACTAACCTATGAAAGGGAACTGACATAAAAACAAAAATCAAGTGTTTAAGAGCCTGCGTTTTTCCCTTGGCAACATATGGTTGTGAAACATGGAACAAGATATGGTTGTGAGACATGGAACAAGATATGGTTGTGAAACATGGAACAAGATATGGTTGTGAGACATGGAACAAGATATGGTTGTGAAACATGGAACAAGATATGGTTGTGAAACATGGAACAAGATATGGTTGTGAGACATGGAACAAGATATGGTTGTGAGACATGGAACAAGATATGGTTGTGAGACATGGAACAAGATATGGTTGTGAGACATGGAACAAGATATGGTTGTGAGACATGGAACAAGATATGGTTGTGAGACATGGAACAAGATATGGTTGTGAGACATGGAACAAGATATGGTTGTGAAACATGGAACAAGATATGGTTGTGAGACATGGAACAAGATATGGTTGTGAGACATGGAACAAGATATGGTTGTGAGACATGGAACATTGACAAAGCGGCGGAGAACATCATTAATGCCTTCGAATGCAAATGCTACAGAAGAGTACTTAGAATACCATGGACAGAGAAAAGAACAAATGCTTCTGTTCTACAACAGCTTGATATTAAAGAGAGTTAGCTTTTAAAGAGCATAACATCAAGGACAATTAAATATTTCGGACACATCAACCGACATGAGTGCATAGAGAAGATAATTTTGGAGGAAATGGTGCCTGGTAGAAGAATAAGAGGAAGACATAGAAGACGATAGGTGCAAGATGTCATTGACGATCTGTTTTAGGATTGCTGTTATGGGAGCCAGGTTTCGGAATGGACAAGCTACTTGATGATAATGAACTAAATAAATCTGGAATTTCTTACACAGCTGAACACATAAATGGTGATACAAAACTGTTCGGAGATACTGCTACAGAGAGGGATAAGAGAAATCACCTTCATTTTTATCCCTGGGCACTCAAAAGTCAGGTGTTATGAACGAGCTGCTGGATTCTTTTATCCCTGGGCACTCAAAAGTCAGGTGTTATGAACGAGCTGCTGGATTCTTTTATCCCTGGGCACTCAAAGTCAGGTGTTGAACGAGCTGCTGGGTTTTTATCTCTGGGCACTCAAAAGTCAGGTGTTATGAACGAGCTGCTGGATTCTCTGACATGGCTACGATATCAGAGAGAACTACAATGGGCCGAAATAATATTCTTAACGCATTGAGAGAATCTTTCCAAACATAGGAGTTTCAGGATTGTGAATCCCATTTGCTGACCATATTGAGAATGATGGGTGTCAATATTGGTACAGCCTGAAGAGAACGACATACTAAATATGCAAAACAATTAATTATTCAACATAACACTGGCGTATTGGGCCGCTGGACGCTGCTGGATTTGTTGAGGCGGAGATCGGATCATTTATGGATATGTCCGGAGTGCTACTATGATAATAGCCGTCCATCGCAAGCGATGATGACAACAATCTCAGACGTGTGCTGTTGCACCTCTCTGGTGTGTGCGGAGGTGACTGTAGAGTCAATCCTAGAACAGAATCCCCGACCACAGGTGGGGCATACATGATCAAGGTTAGACATGTGCGTGTTGTGTGCTCTGTCTTTTCGCGCTGCTCGTTTTTCTCTGTGACTCAACAATACGATGATTCTCAGCTATTCGGTTCCTCTTTTGTTGTTACAGCGCCACATTTGGCGATCTTGCGCAAGGATTCCCAGCACGTATTGTCTATATCGAAGCATTTCAGAGACACTTTAAGAGTGTCTTTAAAGCGTTATTTCTGTCCACCAGCTAAACGTCTGCCCCTTCAAGTTCGCCATACATCAACTGTTATGGGATGCGTTTATCAGACATCCGAGCAACGTGACCGACCCATCTCACTTGGGCCTTCTGCAACAGGGTGTTGACGCTTGGGATCTTTGCTCTTGTGAGGACTTTGCTGTCTGGAATTTTGTCCTGCCAGTTTATTTTTAGTATTCTGCGTAGACAGCTTGTGTGGAAATGGTTTAATTTTCTTGCGTGTCTGCTATACACTGTCCATGTCTCGCTTGCGTACAGCAGCGTGGTTAGCACTATGGCCTGGTACACTTTCAGCTTTGTGACTATGCTTATCCCCTTCCGTTCCCACACAGTGACACGTAACCTTCCGAACGCAGCACTGGCTTTGGATATCCTATTGTTGACCTCAGAATCTATGTTTGCCGATCTGGATAGGAGGCTGCCAAGATAAGCAAAGTTGTCCGTTGACTGGAGACGCTGGTGTTTAATGTTGATGACTGGATCGCGATACTGTTCTCTAGGGGCGGGCTGGAACATGACCTCTGTTTTTGTGGTGTTAATGGTGAGGCCAAACCTATCACAGGCCATTGAGAACTTGTCCATGTAAGTCTGCATTTCTTCCTCAGAGTTGGTAGCGGGGGCGGCGCAGTCATCAGCAAACAACAGGTTTGATAGTGGATGGATTTTAACCAGGTGTTATGAACGAACTACTATGATAGTCCTCAAATAACTGGCACTCGTATCCATTCTTCACGGTGTTCAATGTCTTAAAGTGAACACACCTGTCGAATTTAGTCTTTGGCAAATATGTATATCTAGCATATTATACATATTTGATCTCTTTCAGTTGTGTATTCTTGTACGTCTGTCAGTTGTCTGCATTTATACATCTCCCAGGTCTCTGTATTCTTGTACGTCTGTCAGTTGTCTGCATTTATACATCTCCCAGGTCTCTGTATTCTCGTACGTCTGTCAGTTGTCTGCATTTATACATAAGTGACTCTGTATTTATACATTCAATAGGTCTCTATTATTATTGATCTCTCAGGGTTTGTATTCTTGTACGTCTGTCAGTTGTCTGCATTTATACATCTCCCAGGTCTCTGTATTCTTGTACGTCTGTCAGTTGTCTGCATTTATACATCTCCCAGGTCTCTGTATTCTCGTACGTCTGTCAGTTGTCTGCATTTATACATATCCCAGGTCTCTGTATTTATACATCTCCCAGGTCTCTGTATTGATACATCTCCCAGGTCTCTGTATTCTCGTACGTCTGTCAGTTGTCTGCATTTATACATCTCCCAGGTCTCTGTATTCTTGTACGTCTGTCAGTTGTCTGCATTTATACATCTCCCAGGTCTCTGTATTCTCGTACGTCTGTCAGTTGTCTGTATTGATACATATCACAGGTCTCTGTATTTATACATCTCCCAGGTCTCTGTATTCTTGTACGTCTATCAGTTGTCTGTATTTATACATATCCCAGGTCTCTGTATTGATACATCTCCCAGGTCTCTGTATTGATACATCTCCCAGGTCTCTGTATTGATACATCTCCCAGGTCTCTGTATTGATACATCTCCCAGGTCTCTGTATTCATTGACCATCATTATTGCACTTCAGTGAGTACCATGTATGCTCCGATCTCTTTTTTACAGTCTTCCGTAGCGCCGGCGAGGGTCCACAATGTAATTTAGAAACGAACTTTCTGAAGCTATTGACAATTCTGAGCTTCTGTTGTCATGTATGCAGAGATGAATAGATTAAACCCCAAGGACAATATAAATCTGCTACAACGAAAAGATCAAAGCACTATCTTCCAGTTAAGAACAGGACATGTTGGACTGAATTACCCCCTACACAGAATAAACCCCACACACCTACCACACTGTAGAAAGTGCAGTCGTTCATGTGAGACAGTACAGCATATCTTGCTTGAATGTCATGGACTACATAAAGCTAGACAAGAACTCCTCCCACCACACCCATCTGTTCATAATACACTTTACACTAGTCTTCCACAATTACAGAACACATGCAGATTCTACAAATTGGTATTGGCTGCCCAAGAGTGAAAACTCACAGCCCTGGTTAGAAGAAGAAGAACTTCTGTTGTATATTCTATTTAGTTATTTTTAACGAATATAATAAAGTTGACCTCTTGATCTTTTCACCTCTGAACTGTTATTGATATAACTTGTCTCTGAATAGTTTCTCAGTTCACCTGACCCACGACTCTCACAACATGGCCAGTGCTGGTGATCACCTCTACCATCGATTCTTGCAGGAGCTGAAAGACAAGAATATCATCAACAACACAGTCATCATTTTCTTCAGTGATCACGGACAACGTTTTGGTAAAACCAGGTCAGTGAATATTTATTTTGATATTATTTTAAAAGCACCCACAAACACGCAGGCCCGCACACATACACACACATATATCTATATATATATGTTTAGTAAAAAGAAAAGTAAATACACCCTTGGGGTATATTAGGTAATATGGTGCTAGGACCGTATTTTTCGTTGACCGTCGGTACACGATGGATGATGTGGTTCACTGTCAGTTGTCTGTACTTGTACGCCTGTCCCGCCCGTGTGTTGCCGGGGCTCACGAGAGGAGCAAAGAATTGTAATACTGCGACCTACAATGCATGTCGTAAGAGGCGACTTAGGTAGGTGCCTAGGGAAGCTACCCTAGTAGATAAAAGCGTCAAGCACTTGGATGTGCTGGCCTACTGTAGGCGTATAACTGGCCCAATGTAAAATCACTCTTGGGCACAGATCACATACAAATCACAAAGAGTGGTTAACAAGTGGCCGATATGGAGCGTTCGTAGAAGAGGAAGTACGTATGCCAGTTCTCTGGATTGCCGTGTGCTCTTACCTCCCAGTGCTCTTCCCACTTAGTACCACACAGTTAAGGTTGTGTTGTCCTGAGAGCATGAGAGATCGGAAAACATATTCAACGTCAACTGTGAAGTTGAACTCGGGTCACTAACATAAGAAGTGAGTTCACTAACAACTACGCCGCTGCTTCACTCTAACATAAGAAGTGAGTTCACTAACAACTACGCCGCTGCTTCACTCTAACATAAGAAGTGAGTTCACTAACAACTACGCTGCTGCTTCACTCTAACATAAGAAGTGAGTTCACTAACAACTACGCCGCTGCTTCACTCTAACATAAGAAGTCAGTTCACTAACAACTACGCCGCTGCTTCACTCTAACATAAGAAGTGAGTTCACTAACAACTACGCTGCTGCTTCACTCTAACATAAGAAGTGAGTTCACTAACAACTACGCCGCTGCTTCACTCTAACATAAGAAGTGAGTTCACTAACAACTACGCCACTGCTTCACTCTAAGATATGTCTAGTTCAGTTGTCAATATAAATTATTTTCCGTTTGGCTTCTTTTCTGTCTGTAGCATTCCTTCATTATAGAAGTTTTTTGTCTTCATATTTGAATTTCTCATGTTTAGTATATGTTATAATATCATAAATATTAACCATAAGTTTGTCTGCTATTCTTGGCTTGATAGAAGTTTTTTGTCTGCTATTCTTTATTTGATAGAAGTTTTTTGTCTGCTATTTTTTGTTTGATAGAAGTCTTTGGTCTGCTATTTTTTGTTTGATAGAAGTCTTTGTCTGCTATTTTTTGTTTGATAGAAGTTTTTGTCTGCTATTTTTTGTTTGATAGAAGTTTTTGTCTGCTATTTTTTGTTTGATGAAGTTTTTGTCTGCTATTTTTTATTTGATAGAAGTTTTTGTCTGCTATTTTTTGTTTGATAGAAGTCTTTGGTCTGCTATTTTTTGTTTGATAGAAGTTTTTTGTCTGCTATTTTTTGTTTAATGAAGTTTTTGTCTGCTATTTTTTGTTTGATAGAAGTTTTTGTCTGCTATTTTTTGTTTGATAGAAGTCTTTGGTCTGCTATTTTTTGTTTGATAGAAGTCTTTGTCTGCTATATTTTGTTTGATAGAAGTTTTTGTCTGCTATTTTTTGTTTGATAGACATTTTTGTCTGCTTTTTTGTTTGATATAAGTTTTTGTCTGCTATTTTTGTTTGATAGAAGTTTTTGTCTGCTATTTTTGTTTGATAGAAGTTTTTGTCTGCTATTTTTGTTTGATAGAAGTCTTTGGTCTGCTATTTTTTGTTTGATAGAAGTTTTTTGTCTATTTTTTATTTGATAGAAGTTTTTGTCTGCTATTTTTTGTTTGATGAAGTTTTTGTCTGCTATTTTTTATTTGATAGAAGTTTTTGTCTGCTATTTTTTGTTTGATAGAAGTTTTTGTCTGCTATTTTTTGTTTGATGAAGTTTTTGTCTGCTATTTTTTATTTGATAGAAGTTTTTGTCTGCTATTTTTTGTTTGATACAAGATTTTTGTCTGCTATTTTTTGTTTGATAGAAGTCTTTTGATTATTATGACAAGTCTCTGAATCCTGTTTTACATTATTTTAAACTTTTATGTAACCTTGCTTTGTATTTTATTATTTCTTCCTCTGATATTTCTTCCACTCAAATTTCTACCTCTGATATGTCTTCCACACACATATCTTCCTCTGATATTTCTTCCACTCAATGTTCTTCCTCTGATATTTCTTTCTCACATTTCTACCTCTGATATTTCTTCCACTCACATTTCTACCTCTGATATTTCTTTCACTAAGAGATTTTCGATCACAGTAATAAGAGACCGATGTTGTTTTATATTTTCCAGAGAAATGTACAACGGCAAAATAGAATCAAGTACACCCTACATGTTCTTGGTTTTCCCACCTTGGTTTCATCGGAAATACCCACAGATAATAAAGGTGCTAAAAATAAACCAAGAACGTCTCACCACGAACAGAGATATCTACGAGACTTTACGAGATCTTGTGAACTTTCAAGCGACAACAAAACTTGGTGACATCAACAAACGGGGAATTAGTTTATTCCAAGAAATTCCTCGTGAAAGAATGTGTGAACATGCACAAATTAGCGTGGAATACTGCGTTTGTAATGAATTGACAAACTCTAATGTTAGTTCCAGTATGTCTCTAGCTTTGGCTCTAACTGTCCAGGACAAACTGAAGGCTTTAATATACACGGTACTAGATAAATGTAGTGTTCTTAAATTCAAAAAGGTGATGCGCGTGATGGAAGAGCAGCCTAAGACAACTAGAGTCAATCAGACACCAGTTAACTCAACACGGTATCATATCACTTTAATGACAACACCAGGTGATGCTGTTTATGAAGCTGTTGTCGAATATTTTCACATCACCAAAAAGTCAGATGTCGTCGGTGATATTGTTCGACTCAACTTGTATAGAGGTCAGGCTGAGTGTGTGGAACAACCCAAACTTCGTAACTATTGCTTTTGTAACTAAGTATTCTTCTTCTTCACCTTTCAACTCCCAACGGAGCACAGGTCTTCAAAATTCTTCCAGCCGTCTTCCCTCCTGCCATCCTTAAATAAGTATTAGTAGAAAAGAAGAAAACAGGACACATCGCTTCTGAATCCGCACTCGATTTAATATTTTGATTTTCATTACTTTCAGAATATCTTGATAGTTACTTTCAGAATATCTTGATAGTTACTTTCAGAATATCTTGATAGTTACTTTCAGAATATCTACTTTCAGAATATCTTGATAGTTACTTTCAGAATATCTTGATAGTTACTTTCAGAATATCTTGATAGTTACTTTCAGAATATCTTGATAGTTACTTTCAGAATATCTTGATAGTTACTTTCAGAATATCTACTTTCAGAATATCTTGATAGTTACTTTCAGAATATCTTGATAGTTACTTTCAGAATATCTACTTTCAGAATATCTTGATAGTTACTTTCAGAATATCTTGATAGTTACTTTCAGAATATCTACTTTCAGAATATCTTGATAGTTACTTTCAGAATATCTTGATAGTTACTTTCAGAATATCTTGATAGTTACTTTCAGAATATCTTGATAGTTACTTTCAGAATATCTTGATAGTTACTTTCAGAATATCTTGATAGTTACTTTCAGAATATCTTGATAGTTACTTTCAGAATATCTTGATAGTTACTTTCAGAATATCTTGATAGTTACTTTCAGAATATCTTGATAGTTACTTTCAGAATATCTTGATAGTTACTTTCAGAATATCTTGATAGTTACTTTCAGAATATCTACTTTCAGAATATCTTGATAGTTACTTTCAGAATATCTTGATAGTTACTTTCAGAATATCTTGATAGTTACTTTCAGAATATCTTGATAGTTACTTTCAGAATATCTTGATAGTTACTTTCAGAATATCTACTTTCAGAATATCTTGATAGTTACTTTCAGAATATCTTGATAGTTACTTTCAGAATATCTTGATAGTTACTTTCAGAATATCTTGATAGTTACTTTCAGAATATCTACTTTCAGAATATCTTGATAGTTACTTTCAGAATATCTTGATAGTTACTTTCAGAATATCTTGATAGTTACTTTCAGAATATCTTGATAGTTACTTTCAGAATATCTACTTTCAGAATATCTTGATAGTTACTTTCAGAATATCTTGATAGTTACTTTCAGAATATCTTGATAGTTACTTTCAGAATATCTTGATAGTTACTTTCAGAATATCTTGATAGTTACTTTCAGAATATCTTGATAGTTACTTTCAGAATATCTTGATAGTTACTTTCAGAATATCTTGATAGTTACTTTCAGAATATCTACTTTCAGAATATCTTGATAGTTACTTTCAGAATATCTTGACAGTTACTTTCAGAATATCTACTTTCAGAATATCTTGATAGTTACTTTCAGAATATCTTGATAGTTACTTTCAGAATATCTTGATAGTTACTTTCAGAATATCTTGATAGTTACTTTCAGAATATCTTGATAGTTACTTTCAGAATATCTTGATAGTTACTTTCAGAAACTATTTTGTCGCCCGTGTGTTGCCGAGGCTCACAAGGGAAGCAAAGAATAGTAACACTGCGACCTATGAGGCATGTCGTAAGAGGTGGTATGTAGGGGCCTAGGGAAGCTACCCTAGTAAATAAAAAGTAACACTGCGACCTATGAGGCATGTCGTAAGAGGTGGTATGTAGGGGCCTAGGGAAGCTACCCTAGTAAATAAAAAGTAACACTGCGACCTACGAGGCATGTCGTAAGAGGTGACTGAGGTAGGGGCCTAGGGAAGCTACCTAGTAAATAAAAAGTAACACTGGACCTATGAGGCATGTCGTAAGAGGTGGTATGTAGGGGCCTAGGGAAGCTACCCTAGTAAATAAAAAGTAACACTGCGACCTATGAGGCATGTCGTAAGAGGTGGTATGTAGGGCCTAGGAAGCTACCTAGTAAATAAAAAGTAACACTGCGACCTATGAGGCATGTCGTAAGAGGTGGTATGTAGGGCCTAGGAAGCTACCTAGTAAATAAAAGTAACACTGCGACCTATGAGGCATGTCGTAAGAGGTGGTATGTAGGGGCCTAGGAAGCTACCTAGTAAATAAAAAGTAACACTGCGACCTATGAGGCATGTCGTAAGAGGTGGTATGTAGGGGCCTAGGAAGCTACCTAGTAAATAAAAAGTAACACTGCGACCTATGAGGCATGTCGTAAGAGGTGGTATGTAGGGGCCTAGGGAAGCTACCCTAGTAAATAAAAAGTAACACTGCGACCTATGAGGCATGTCGTAAGAGGTGGTATGTAGGGGCCTAGGGAAGCTACCCTAGTAAATAAAAAGTAACACTGCGACCTATGAGGCATGTCGTAAGAGGTGGTATGTAGGGGCCTAGGAAGCTACCTAGTAAATAAAAAGCCTCACAGAAGTCGGATGTGCTGGACAACTTGTAGGCGCATAACTCGCACAATGTACAATCGTTCTTAGGCTCGTATTACATACAAATCACAAAGAGTGGTTTAACAAGTGATCAATATGGAGCAGTCGAAGAAGAAGAAGTATGTAGAAGGAATGGTTTCCTTTTGTTCCATGTATAACTACTTGGTTGATCTTATTTGAGTTATACATGTTTGTAAATTGATGAACAATAATTAAACTGAGAATTATATTGTTCTCATAGATCAAATATTTAACTGCTATCGGGTGTTAGTTGTATTGTAGAGTTTGTATGTCAGAGTGTACGACAGAGTGATAATAGTAGACATTATGATATCATATCATCATTCGTTGTAATAATGAAATCGTGAAATGATGAAATCGTGAAATGATGAAATCGTGAAATGATGAAATCGTGAAATGATGAAATCGTGAAATGATGAAATCGTGAAATGATGAAATCGTGAAATGATGAAATGATGAAATCGTGAAATGATGAAATAATGAAATGATGAAATAATGAAATGGTGAAATGGTGAAATGATGAAATGGTGAAATGATGAAATGGTGAAATGATGAAATGGTGAAATGATGAAATGGTGAAATGATGAAATGGTGAAATGATGAAATAATTTTAAGCAGAGAAGCGGATCTTGTTCAGAAGCTTCTTCTTCTTGTTTGAACGCTTCATATCGATCACTTGTTAACCACTCTGTGTGATTTGTAGACCGCAGTGGTACTATTCTTTGTTTACCTTGTCAGCTACGGCACCACACGGGCGTTTCAGATGCTGAAATAAGCCAGTTCTACTCACTAGGTCACATTTTTATTCATTTCTCCAGTCTTGTTTTACCTCACGTCAGTTCACATTTTTATTCATTTCTCCAGTCTTGTTTTACCTCACAACGTCAGTTCACATTTTTAATCTTTTCTCCAGTCTTGTTTTACCTCACAACGTCAGTTCACATTTTTATTCATTTCTCCAGTCTTGTTTTACCTCACAACGTCAGTTCACATTTTTAATCTTTTCTCCAGTCTTGTTTTACCTCACAACGTCAGTTCACATTTTTATTCTTTTCTCCAGTCTTGTTTTACCTCACAACGTCAGTTCACATTTTTATTCATTTCTCCAGTCTTGTTTTACCTCACAACGTCAGTTCACATTTTTATTCTTTTCTCCAGTCTTGTTTTACCTCACAACGTCAGTTCACATTTTTATTCATTTCTCCAGTCTTGTTTTACCTCACAACGTCAGTTCACATTTTTATTCTTTTCTCCAGTCTTGTTTTACCTCACAACGTCAGTTCACATTTTTATTCATTTCTCCAGTCTTGTTTTACCTCACAACGTCAGTTCACATTTTTATTCTTTTCTCCAGTCTTGTTTTACCTCACAACGTCAGTTCACATTTTTATTCATTTCTCCAGTCTTGTTTTACCTCACAACGTCAGTTCACATTTTTATTCTTTTCTCCAGTCTTGTTTTACCTCACAACGTCAGTTCACATTTTTATTCATTTCTCCAGTCTTGTTTTACCTCACGTCAGTTCACATTTTTATTCATTTCTCCAGTCTTGTTTTACCTCACGTCAGTTCACATTTTTATTCATTTCTCCAGTCTTGTTTTACCTCACGTCAGTTCACATTTTTATTCATTTCTCCAGTCTTGTTTTACCTCACAACGTCAGTTCACATTTTTATTCTTTTCTCCAGTCTTGTTTTACCTCACAACGTCAGTTCACATTTTTATTCATTTCTCCAGTCTTGTTTTACCTCACAACGTCAGTTCACATTTTTATTCATTTCTCCAGTCTTGTTTTACCTCACAACGTCAGTTCACATTTTTATTCTTTTCTCCAGTCTTGTTTTACCTCACAACGTCAGTTCACATTTTTATTCATTTCTCCAGTCTTGTTTTACCTCACAACGTCAGTTCACATTTTTATTCTTTTCTCCAGTCTTGTTTTACCTCACAACGTCAGTTCACATTTTTATTCATTTCTCCAGTCTTGTTTTACCTCACAACGTCAGTTCACATTTTTAATCTTTTCTCCAGTCTTGTTTTACCTCACAACGTCAGTTCACATTTTTATTCTTTTCTCCAGTCTTGTTTTACCTCACAACGTCAGTTCACATTTTTATTCATTTCTCCAGTCTTGTTTTACCTCACAACGTCAGTTCACATTTTTATTCTTTTCTCCAGTCTTGTTTTACCTCACAACGTCAGTTCACATTTTTATTCTTTTCTCCAGTCTTGTTTTACCTCACAACGTCAGTTCACATTTTTAATCTTTTCTCCAGTCTTGTTTTACCTCACGTCAGTTCACATTTTTATTCATTTCTCCAGTCTTGTTTTACCTCACAACGTCAGTTCACATTTTTATTCTTTTCTCCAGTCTTGTTTTACCTCACAACGTCAGTTCACATTTTTATTCATTTCTCCAGTCTTGTTTTACCTCACAACGTCAGTTCACATTTTTAATCTTTTCTCCAGTCTTGTTTTACCTCACGTCAGTTCACATTTTTATTCATTTCTCCAGTCTTGTTTTACCTCACAACGTCAGTTCACATTTTTAATCTTTTCTCCAGTCTTGTTTTACCTCACGTCAGTTCACATTTTTATTCATTTCTCCAGTCTTGTTTTACCTCACAACGTCAGTTCACATTTTTATTCATTTCTCCAGTCTTGTTTTACCTCACAACGTCAGTTCACATTTTTATTCATTTCTCCAGTCTTGTTTTACCTCACAACGTCAGTTCACATTTTTATTCTTTTCTCCAGTCTTGTTTTACCTCACAACGTCAGTTCACATTTTTATTCTTTTCTCCAGTCTTGTTTTACCTCACAACGTCAGTTCACATTTTTATTCATTTCTCCAGTCTTGTTTTACCTCACGTCAGTTCACATTTTTATTCTTTTCTCCAGTCTTGTTTTACCTCACGTCAGTTCACATTTTTATTCATTTCTCCAGTCTTGTTTTACCTCACGTCAGTTCACATTTTTATTCTTTTCTCCAGTCTTGTTTTACCTCACAACGTCAGTTCACATTTTTATTCATTTCTCCAGTCTTGTTTTACCTCACGTCAGTTCACATTTTTATTCATTTCTCCAGTCTTGTTTTACCTCACAACGTCAGTTCACATTTTTATTCTTTTCTCCAGTCTTGTTTTACCTCACAACGTCAGTTCACATTTTTATTCATTTCTCCAGTCTTGTTTTACCTCACGTCAGTTCACATTTTTATTCTTTTCTCCAGTCTTGTTTTACCTCACAACGTCAGTTCACATTTTTATTCATTTCTCCAGTCTTGTTTTACCTCACGTCAGTTCACATTTTTATTCTTTTCTCCAGTCTTGTTTTACCTCACAACGTCAGTTCACATTTTTATTCATTTCTCCAGTCTTGTTTTACCTCACAACGTCAGTTCACATTTTTATTCTTTTCTCCAGTCTTGTTTTACCTCACAACGTCAGTTCACATTTTTATTCATTTCTCCAGTCTTGTTTTACCTCACAACGTCAGTTCACATTTTTAATCTTTTCTCCAGTCTTGTTTTACCTCACAACGTCAGTTCACATTTTTATTCTTTTCTCCAGTCTTGTTTTACCTCACAACGTCAGTTCACATTTTTATTCTTTTCTCCAGTCTTGTTTTACCTCACAACGTCAGTTCACATTTTTATTCTTTTCTCCAGTCTTGTTTTACCTCACAACGTCAGTTCACATTTTTATTCTTTTCTCCAGTCTTGTTTTACCTCACGTCAGTTCACATTTTTATTCTTTTCTCCAGTCTTGTTTTACCTCACAACGTCAGTTCACATTTTTATTCTTTTCTCCAGTCTTGTTTTACCTCACAACGTCAGTTCACATTTTTATTCTTTTCTCCAGTCTTGTTTTACCTCACAACGTCAGTTCACATTTTTATTCTTTTCTCCAGTCTTGTTTTACCTCACAACGTCAGGATCAGAAGATATTTATAAAACGGGCTTTTGTGAGCGCTTCATAAACAGTGTTTTACTTGTCTCTGTTATCTGTGAGCTCCACCATTTTGCGTGGACGGCTTTTTGATTTGTATCCATTGTATCGGAGAAACATTGCTTTTTGAGGTGCATTGTCTGTTGGTAATATGCTTATGTGGCCGAACCATTTAATTTGTTGTTTCTTGATGAAGTTTAGTACTGACGTTGTATCCACTTTTTTCCTGATGTCTTCATTTTTAAACCGGTCTCAGCTTGTTACCCCTCCCCAATTATGCGTATACTCTTCATCTCTGTCGTGACTAGTTTTCTTCTATCATTTCTAAACCGGTCTCATCTTGTTACCCCCAGCATCATGCATAGACATTTCATCTCTGTCGTGACTAGTTTTCTTCTATTTGATTTTCTTGTCTAACAAAACGACATTTCTCCTGTAGTTGTCTCAAGGTTAATAACATATCAATGGTGGATCTGTTGGATATAATAAATCTACATTGTGCCTCATGGTATACCCGATTCGCTAACTTTTGTAGCCTGTTAAGTACAACGCGTGAAAGACATTCCCCACGAAACAGAGGTATTAGACACTACGATAGTTGTTACAGTCACCACGATCACCTTTATTTTTGTGCAGGGTGACAATGTTTGCATCTCTTATGTTCTGAAGCTCTTCTCCCTCCTCCCAGCAATGACATACTACTTTCTGTAGTCTCTTATGTTCTGAAGGTCTTCTCTCTCCTCGCAGCAATGACATAATACTTTCTGTAGTCTCTTATGTTCTGAAGCTCTTCTCTCTCCTGCCAGCAATGACATAATACTTTCTGTAGTCTGACCAGAGTGGGCGTCCGTAGCTTAAGCGGTAGTGAGCTCTATCACAACTCAAGCGCACCTAGTTCAAAATCCGTGGCAGGTAGTTTGGAAGAAAATTCATGTCCGCGGATCTTTACAAAATGTAAAAATAGACCTCACCGTTCAGAAAGCAATGGCAAACTACTGAACGTATAAGTGGTGTCTAGAAAATCAACGACTCGTTTACTGTGATTGATGGCAAAGTCCTGTAAAGGATACGCCCATGATTTAAAGAAGTCTGACTAGAAGAGACTGTTTAACATTTTCAAAATGAATTTTGACAAGGCAGCGGTTTTCCAGCATATACTTATGGATTTTTCAATTGACGCGTGTTATTTTACGTGCTGAACGTGAACACGGTTCTTACTTTTTATCTTCCATCTACGAAAGGACTAGAAACTTGATCTCACATACATCGAGATGAGGAATCTAGAAAAAAATAACCCGGTCGTCCACTCAGGAAGCGATGTAGATGTTTCAACAGCGAGAGACGGGCATCGTATGTATCTTAGCGATTCAGAGACCTCTCACCCACAACATTTTACCATACATTATGTGAAAGGGAAACTACTGAGGGTTGAGCGTGTGAGTTATTACCTCTCTTCGCAAAAAAACCCCCAACGAAATACAACCAATATCTATAAACTCATGTTAAACAATAGTGTGCCCGCCTGCCCAGCGTGTTCGTAGCGCGTTGGACTGCGGGTGACTAGCCCTCTGTGAGTGCGGGTTCAATTCCGCGGGCTGGCAGAAAAGCTACAGGTTCCCCAGATTTACGGTGTTCGTGGCACTGAACCGAAGGGTTACGATGTCCATGACACCGAGCCGAAGAGCTGAAAGCTCAAGTGCTTCTGGATCGGAAAAAAAAAAAAAACAAACATTAAATCACAAACCAGGTTATAGCAACGTCCATCTGCAAGGATACACTGGACACAGCTCCGGAAAAACATAAAAAAGCGAAGTTTTCTTTGACTTATCTCCCATATGCCAGCAAATTCTCCTCCCCCTCCCCTGCCCCACCTCCAAGGGACAATCAAAGGACAACTCCATAGAATGTGTCTCAGCTTCCTGCACATGTAGAGCACCAAAGCAGTCCACAAAAAGCATATCTTGCAAAACTGCATCAGCCTGAGCAGTGTGAGAATAGAAATCTGTTCAACAGAAACGACTCTACAAAACAAACTATGGGGTGGGGGTGAAGACCTGAAGCTGACCACCTGTTTGTGACACATTCCGGAGTAGTCGCATTACAAAAGTTGATCGTAAAAGAAGAAGAAGGTACCGGACGTGTTGTTACTTCTACATAAGTAAGGAAAGGCTGCACAGGTGGCATCTGAAACAAGAAATTAAAAGATAAAATATTTGAAGTGTATGTGAAACAAGATGAAGATAGAAAATTAATGCAGAAGAAATTAAAAATATAAGAATTAAATTGCACAGAAGAAATGTTAAGAAATAGAAGAATTAAATTAAGCACAGAAGAAATGTTAAGAAATAGTAAGAATTAAATTAAGCACAGAAGAAATGTTAAGAAATAGTAAGAATTAAATTGAGAAATGTAGTAATTCAGAAGAAATGTTAAGAAATAGTAAGAATTAAATTAAGTACAGAAGAAATGTTAAGAAATAGTAAGAATTAAATTAAGTACAGAAGAAATGTTAAGAAATAGTAAGAATTAAATTAAGCACAGAAGAAATGTTAAGAAATAGTAAGAATTAAATTAAGCACAGAAGAAATGTTAAGAAATAGTAAGAATTAAATTAAGCACAGAAGAAATGTTAAGAAATAGCAAGAATTAAATTAAGCACAGAAGAAATGTTAAGAAATAGTAAGAATTAAATTAAGCACAGAAGAAATGTTGTGCAAGCATGTATCTTTACACACAAAACGTGTCTTATACAATACCATCTTCATCTCAACTTTATGCTATCAGTGCGCATGTCGCCGACGCCACACGGACGGTGCCAAAATGATCCTGGACATTGGATTTAAGACGACTGTGTACCAACATATTCTTAAGATTCCTGATCCGTTTTAAGTAATACAGACCCGTACTGTATCTTTTCTTAAAGCCACTTTTGTTATTGAGGATGAGTTTTACATGTGAGTACCGTAATATAATCTACCTCATTACTTGTTATTGAGGATGAGTTTTACATGTGAGTACCGTAATATAATCTACGTCATTACTTGTTATTGAGGATGAGTTTTACATGTGAGTCTTTCTTTCTTTCTTTCTCGAATCCTGTATGCCTCACGGCGTCAGGTCAGGAAGAGATTTCTAAAACGGATATATAATCTACGTCATTACTTGTAAACGTTATGACAAGGCATATAACGGCGAAACAGGCGAAAAGATTAGTGACCGTTCGGGCCAACACTTACGCAACCTACTCTGTGACCACCGCAGGCACTCATTTTAATGGAAATGACCATTTGCAAGCTCGCGATATCCAGGTCACAGCCATCCCATCATGTTCCTCTGATGATCGAAGTCGATTTGCTGCAGAAAAAGGTTTTATATCTATATATGGTACCTAACGACCTCATGTATTCAACGCCTTACATTTCTATACTTCTTAATACTGTCTGTTCTCATGCTCCACATTCTATATACTCGTATCTTTGTTAAATGTATATATAGTTAATGGGAATGGATATGGAAATGAGATGAAGGAAATTAAAAGAAGAACAAACATGACTTTACAAAAATTAAACAACTAAAAACAGTATGGAACAGAACTGATAAGAAAACAAAGATCAGAATACTAAGAGCATGCATATTCCCAGTGGCAACGTATGGGTGTGAAGCATGGACATTTAATAGAGCAGTGGAAAAACATATATGTGCTTTTGAATATAAGTGTTACAGAAGAATCCTTCGTATATCTTGGACAGAGAAGAGAACAAATAAGATCTATCCAGAAATAACTCAAAATCAAAGAAAATTGCTGATGCTACAAATAAGAAAAAGAGAATTGAGATATTTTGGACATAGACATGAAAGCCTAGAGAAGACCATCATGGAAGAAGGTATACCGGCAAAAAGAAAAAGAGGAAGACCATGCATACCGGCAAAGAGAAGAAGAGGAAGACCACGGAGAAGATGGATTCATGATGTAACTGATGGTTTGAACATGATGGTTCGCAGAGGCAGGACATCTGGCCTATGAGAGAGAAATTCCGGAGGACTGTTGGGGTGACAAAGTTCTGCGCAGACACCATTAACGATCACTGTGCCTATTTTTTTTCAGTTTCATTATAGTTGATCTTCATTGATCTCCAAATATGTCCATAGGTGCTCCGATCTTCTTCGCAATATCTCTAACAGCGTCCATTACTGACCGTAACATTACGCAGTATGTCCGCTATCTCACTGCTATCGACACCCATCATCTACCAGTTATCAGTTATATGAGGACTATCATCATAGCACTCTGGATACATCCATAGATGCTACGATCTCCGCAACAACAAATCCAGCAGCGTTAAGCGGCTCAACACGCCAGTTCGATGTTGATTAATCAATCTCTTTGTATTTTTGGTATGTCGGTATTTTCAGGCTGCACAAATATCGACACACATCTCTCTCAATCTGGTTAGCGAGTGGGATTTACAACCCTGAAATCGACACCCATATGCCCCGGAACGAAGATGAATGTTGCCTATTATCTTCCTAACTATTAATGATCACTTTCTCTAGTCTAGTTTTCAACGATTAGCTCACCTACCCATCCCATAACCTTATTTATCAATTACTAGTTTGCACATCTGATAGTATCAATAGTTTGTTAGCATACCTCCAGCCTCTTCCCTTATCCCCTCTCCCTTCCCCCAGTTATCAATGACAAATTTGCTCATCTTCTTATATCAATAGTTTGTTAGCATGCCCCCACCCCCAACCCCACACCACCAATCGTCTTCTAGTTATCAACGATCATGATGTATGCCCAGCTGTTATTATCAATTGTTTACATTCTTATTTGTACATCACTTACGTTGGAAACTAAATACAAAATAAACAATATGAAGGCTTTGTCTTGTACTTCAACACAGAAGACGACAGTCGAACTGTAAGCTGCACATATCGTGGAAGTTTTGACGACGAGCGGTCAGACATTTTGAATGTATTTTCAATAGAGAAGGTATATATTATATGTGTGTAATGTATTCATAAATATGTGGACGTCTGTAGCTTAAGAGATAGTTAGTTCGATCACAAGCCAAGCGTAAATGGTTCAAACTCCGCGGCGAGCAGTTTGGAAGCAAATTCGTTTCTGTGGGATTTTACGAAAGGTAAAAATAGACCTCACCGTTCAGAAAGCAATGACAAACTACTGAACGTCATAAGTCTCTTCTCAAAGACTCTCGCCCTTTCGCAATATCGCTTTCCACGCAACTCTGTCATCAGCTAGTTTTTCTCATGTGATGGGACCTATAGAAAAGTTTTTCATTGAAGCATTGCAGACATCTCTTTATGTGAACAGTGGTCTGCCCTGGTGCCTCTTCCTCCGAAAGTTCACAGAACAACATTTGTTTTGGTATGCGACAAGTTTCCATGCTTCTCACATGCCCTAACCATCTTAGTCATCTACTGCTGAACATGCCCATGATGGAAGGCAGATTTGCACGTTGCAGTACTTCAGAGTTAGTTATCTTGTCGTACCAACTGATGTTCATAATCTTGCGGTGACATCGAAGGTGAAAGGTGTTAAGTCTTGAGTAGATTGTTCATATTTCTGAGCCATTAGGTAAAGAACTAATTACACGGGCTCAATATATTTAAATCTTCGTCTGCAATGTTAGTTTTGTGTTGTCCCACGCTCGCCCTGATAGTTTACCGAATGTAGTAGCCGCACTCCCTATACGAGCATTGATTTCTTCATCAAGAGAAAGGCTGTCGGTAACTATAGATCCCAAGATAGCAAAATTGTTGAACTGGTGTTAGATGGTTGTCATTTAAAGTGATATTTGTTGTGTTACCTCCTTGACATAAAACAACTGTTTTGGTGACATTTATAGTCACAGAAAATAGGTCGCATGCATTGGCCAAATTATTGATTAGGCATTGTAGTGTAGCCTCACTGTGAGCGACTACGGCAGTATCGTCAGCGAAAAGAAAAGGAGTTCCTTGAGAAAAATTTCCGTCGTTTTTGCTTTGGCTCTTAAGCGAGCCAAGTTAAAGAGGGAACCATCAGATCTAGTGTGGATGAAAACATCACCATCAGCGTCCCCTAAGGCGTGGTTCAAAAGGACTGCGAAGAAGATGCCAAAGAGAGTGGAGGCAAGGACACAACCCTGCTTGACTCCAGTCTTAACCTCGAAACTATCAGATGTGCTACCATCGAACTGTATGCTGACTTTCATGCCCTCATGTAAGAAGACAATGCATTGGAGCAACTTTTGGGGACCACCAATATGCTTCAATATTTTATAAAGACCTGGTCTGCTGACTGCGTCAAATACCTTTGTCACAAACAACGAAATTAATAAATAAAGACGTACTCTGCTCCCTGCACTTCTCTTGTAGTTGTCGAAGGGTAAATATCATGTCAGTTGTTGACTGTCTAGCTCGGAACCCACATTGTGACTCTTGGAGAACACGTTCTACCAGTTTCTGTAGTCGTTTTAAAGGACTAGTGCAAAGGCCTTGGCTGTGACACTTAAAAGGGAGATGCCTCTGTAGTTGTTACAGTCCACCTTATCCCCTTTGTTTTTATAGAGAGTCACTTTCTTTGCATCCTTCATGTCCTGAGGAATTTCTCCCTCTCTTCAGCACTGAATAAGGAGATTGTAGAGGTGTGGCAGGAGAACATCCTTGTTATATTTGAGGAATTCTGCATGTTTCTAGGTAACTGTTGCTTTCCGTGTTGCACCCGAGTCGAAAGCAACGATGAAGTAGCGTCTCCCTTTGTGTTTAGTCTTAGCAACTGATATGGAGAATGTGCCTTGCCCATTTTGCACAACCCCCTCTCTACCCTACTGTTTCATCCGAGGAAAGACAAAGTCTATACGTTTGGAATCAAGCAGGGTTTGCAGGAGATGCTAGAAGATGGATTGGAATACACACCTAACATCAACTGCCTTAGAGTCCCTCCCTCCGGATTTATGGTTAAGGTTTACTCCTCCAGTCCTCTGCATTACCGTGCTGACCCACAAGGCAGTGGGGATTTCCTATAAGGGTTTACTTCCCTATCCTTTAGCTCTCCCGTGCCCCTCTCCACAAGGCAGTGGGGATTTTCTATAAGGGTTTACTCCCCTATCCTTTAGCTCTCCCTAGCCCCTCCACAAGGCAGTGGTGTAGAAGTTACAAATGTTACATGCTGTGTAAACAACAGAGTACAACAATCAACAGTCATAAACGATCGTGACGTAGTACACATCAATTGAATAGTTCTTACATCCCTGTCTTTTGTGAGTTTAACTAGCACAAAGCAGACACTTCAGTAGTGTGTATTCAGAAACTACTGAGTAAATTTGATGAACGTTATGTATGTAATATCAGTTAAACTTTCGCTTTCGTTGATGTTCACTTAGAATCTTGTAATGGTAACAAAACATTACATCCATCTTTGATCGTGACGTCACACATCATATCTATAACGTATTAATATGTATCATCATCATCAAGTAGTTTGTCCCTTCCGGAACTTGGCTCCCATGACAGCAGTCCTGAAAACTCTTGCTCTGTGAAAGTTGACCGGCGTTAGCAGCAGCCATTCTCAGATCGTCGATGACATCGTGTACCCATCGTCTTCTGGTCTTTCTCTCATTCTTCTTCCAGGCATCGTTCCCTCCAAAATTATTTTCTCTAATCACTCATGTCGTTTGATGTGTCCGAAATATTTAATTTTCATTGATTTTATGTTTTTTAATAGTCAACTCTCTTTAATATCAAGCTGTTGCAGAACAGACGCGTTTGTTCTTTTCTCTGTCCATGATATTCTAAGTACTCTTCTGTAGCATTTGCATTCAAAGCCATTAATGATCTTCTCCCCCGCTTTGTTAATGGCCCATGTCTCACAATCATATCTTGCTTATGGAAACTGACATAAGAACAGAAATCAAGTGTTTAAACACTTGTTGTTTGTTCTTATGTCAGTTTCCTTCCATATGCTAGTTAGTCCTTTTAGTTTTGAAAAGCAATGCTCAGCCTTCTTTTAATTTCTTTTATTGCATTCCTGTCATTTGTCAGCAATGTCCCAAGGTATATATATATATATATATATATAATGTATTCATATGTATATGTGTAATGTAATAATTAATGAGAAATTATTAGGGGAAGTGCAAGTTAAAAGTGAAAAAAAATCTACATCTCAATGTGGCAAAAACAAAAAATAATGACAACGGATAAAACGAACATGACAAAAGATATTTTTATAAATAGAGAGAAAGTAGAGCATGTGAACAGTTTTGAATATCTTGGTTTATCATTGGCTAAGAACAGATGGAAATGGGATGAAGTAAATTAAAAAATAATAAACCTGGTTTTACACAAAAAATAAACTAAAAACAGTATGGAATGGAACTGATAGAAAAGTAAAGATCAGAATATTAAGAGCGTGCATATTTCCAGAGGCAACGTATGGGTGTGAATCATGGACATTTAATAAAGCAGTGGGAAAACATATATGTGCTTTTGAATATAAGTGTTACAGAAGAGTCCTTCGTATATCTTGGACAGAGAAGAGAACAAATAGATCTATCCAGAAAGAACTCAAAATCAGAGAAAACTGACTGACGCTACAAATAAGAAAGAGAAAGTTGAGGTTTTTTGGACATATAAAACGACACGAAGGGCTGGAGAAGACCATCATGGAAGGAGGTATACCAGTAAAGAGAAGAGGAGGAAGACTACAGAGAAGATGGATTCAGGATGTGACTGATGGTTTGAAAATTGACGTTTGCAGAGGCGGGACCTATGAGAGAGAGAAATTTCGGAGGACTGTTGGGGTGACAAAGTTCTGCTCAGGACAAACTATTTAATGATGATTAAGATTATGTATTATATATATATATATATATATATATATATATATATATATTATATATATATATATATATGATGTTAATATGAGATAGATATCGTCTTTATATAGTATTTATTTCTGTATTAAGAAAATATGTGTATGGAAATGTATTCTTGTGTAAGGAAGGTATTCATGTGTCAGTAAGGTATTTATGTGTCAGTAAGGTATTCATGTGTCAGTAAGGTATTCATGTGTCAGTAAGGTATTCATGTGTCAGTAAGGTATTTATGTGTCAGTAAGGTATTCATGTGTCAGTAAGGTATTCATGTGTCAGTAAGGTATTCATGTGTCAGTAAGGTATTATGTGTCAGTAAGGTATTTATGTGTCTGTAAGTATTTATGTGTCAGAAGGTATTTATGTGTCAGTAAGGTATTCATGTGCGTAGGTATCATGGTCAGTAAGGTATTCATGTGTCAGTAATATTCATGTGTCAGTAAGGTATTTATGTGTAGAAAGCAGTTATGTGTAGAAAGCAGTTATGTGTAACTGTCGCTACTGCCTGATGTAATACCACTTTTAGGGCGGTGTAGGACATGGGGGACATGAGCCTATGGAATTTAATGGCGGCATGACTAGTGCAGTCGTCGCGCAATTGTTCAAGTTAGCAAGTTTTATGAATTATGTATATGGAATGTTCTTATGTGTAGCAAAGGTATTTCAGTACAGAGTGTTTGTAAAGTCTCACAACACTTCCTATGTAGGTCAGCGTAAACAACGAAGAACATGACACCATCAAAAAGTGTGCTAAAATAAAGTAGTGAAATTAGTCACAATAGTTACTCCGATGGTCTACTGTTGTTACTAGTAACTAGAAAGAATAAATGAAATATTCATTATAGCAGATGTTGGAAATATCCACCACAGGCTTCAAGATATGTCTGTACAGGTTTCTTTATATTGTCAAATATTCTTTCTTCAGTTGAAAACATCATTACGGTTTGAGTGAAAAGAATTACTCAGCAACAACAGTCATTCACTGCATATTGCATCACAGTTGACTATGAAACACATTTGTTTATGTACATTGTTTGTCACATTTGTTCTACATACGAAGTGATGTGAGACTTTACAAACACCCTGTATCATATATAACGTGTATGCCAAAGATAAAAAATAAGAACAAACTCCTTAAAAAAAATCCAGTATTATTATTAATATATATGTGTTATTATAACTGTAGTAAATAATCAACATTACACAAAAAACAAGAACAAAAATTCAGTCCTTCGAAACGAAATGCTACAGATAGATGCTACGAATACCATGGGCAGAAAAAAGGAAGAACACTGATGCCCTGAAAGAACTGAATGTTAAAGACAATTGACTGATAAACAATATACTATACAGAAAAATTATTTACTTTTGTCAAATCAAGCGTCACGATGGCCTGGTGAGAACAATGTTAGAGGTCAGGGTCCCAGGACGCAGAGGCAGACCAAGAAGAAGATGGCTACAAGATATTAAAGAAACCATGAATATGACGATCGACGAAGTGGGTGAACTGGCTAGAAACAGAGTGAATTTCAGATGCGCTGCAAGAGAGAAATGTCGTCCTATAAAGGATACGCACCTTGATGATGGTGATGAGAATATAGCCAGTGATTTGATGTGACAGAAAGTTGGTTTGTCTGTATGTGTTGTGTTATGTGCAAGTTAAATACAAATAAGATTCAGAACTTTGTCAACGGGTGTCTTCGGAAGATTCTCAGATTGAGATGGTATTACAGAGTTGCAAACACAGACCTGTGGATAAGTAACGGACAAGACCATGATGACTCAGGTTAAGAGGAGAAAATGGTGATGGGTTGGGCATTCCCTACGGAAGACACAGTCGAGTGTGACTAGACAAGCACCTGAGTGGAACCCGCAAGAAAAACGAAGAAAAGTGGACGCCTAAATAGACTTGAGAGTAGTTTTCTTGAGGAACTAAGACCCTGACTATCCTGGGAGACCCTAAAAACAGCCAGAGACCGAGAAGAGTGAGAACAACTGTTGAGGCCTAGCTCCAAGAGAGGAGGAAATAATTAACAGTAAGTTAGTTATATCCTGTTAGGTAGCTAAAAAAGGAATAATTAACAGAAAGTTAGTTATGTCTTGTTAGGTAGCTAAAAAAGGAATAATTAACAGTAAGTTAGTTATATCCTGTTAGGTAGCTAAAAAAGGAATAATTAACAGTAAATTAGTTATGTCTTGTTAGGTATAAAAAGAATAATTAACAGTAAGTTAGTTATGTCTTGTTAGGTAGCTAAAAAAGGAATAATTAACAGTAAGTTAGTTATATCCTGTTAGGTAGCTAAAAAAGGAATAATTAACAGTAAATTAGTTATGTCTTGTTAGGTATATAAAAAAGGAATAATTAACAGTAAGTTAGTTATGCTGTTAGGTAGCTAAAAAGGGAAAAATAACAGTAAATTAGTTATGTCTTGTTAGGTATATAAAAAAGGAATAATTAACAGTAAGTTAGTTATATCCTGTTAGGTAGCTAAAAAAGGAATAATTAACAGTAAATTAGTTATGTCTTGTTAGGTAGCTAAAAAAGGAATAATTAACAGTAAGTTAGTTATATCCTGTTAGGTAGCTAAAAAAGGGAAAAATTAACAGTAAATTAGTTATGTCTTGTTAGGTAGCTAAAAAAGGAATAAGTAACAGTAAGTTAGTTATATCCTGTTAGGTAGCTAAAAAAGGAATAAGTAACAGAAAGTAAGTTATATCCTGTTAGGTAGCTAAAAAAGGAATAATTAACAGAAAGTAAGTTATGTCCTGTTAGGTAACTAATAGAGGAATATTTCTTTTGTATGTCAGGAAAGGAATCAGAATCTACTCTACGTGAGATCATCTTACAGAATATGGATGCAGGAACAATAATTGTGGGAGGCTACAGAAAACTGAAACGTTGTGAGTGTTTTCATTTCTTGGTAGACGCTGACATTTCATGAAATTTGAACATTCTATCGCTCGTGTGTTGCCAGGGCCTTCAAGGGCGAGCAAAGAATAGTAACACTGTGACCTACAAGGCATGTCGTAAGAGGCGACTGAGGTAGGGCCTAGGGAAGCTACCTAGCAATTAAAATGCGTCGCAGAAATTGGATGTGTTGACCTACTTGTAGACTCATAACTTTCACACCGTAGAATCGCTTTTAAGGTTTGGATCACATACAAATCACAAAGGGTGGTTAACAAGTGGTCGATATGAAGCGTTCAAAGAAGAAGATGAAGAACATTCTAGGACATTTCATTTGAGTGATTTGTCTCTCAAGTCAAGTAGTAACATGTCCCACCGCAAGAACATTCTATGACATTTCATTTGAGTGATTTGTCTCTCAAGTCAAGTAGTAGCATGTCCCACTGCAAGAACATTCTATGACATTTCATTTGAGTGATTTGTCTCTCTAGTCAAGTAGTAGCATGTCCCCGCAGAACGTCGCTTTCATTACAGCCCGCCTGAAAAGTTCTTTGTCTCTTGTCAGTTCTCCCGCCTCTTCCAGTGACATGTTCAATTTTTCGTTGATGCCCTGCTGCCATCTTCGTCTTGGTCGTACTCTAGGAACCATGCCTTCCTTTACCGTTCTCTCCAAACCACTGTGATGTTTAACGTGGTCAAAATATTTCATCTTCCGGGACATGATGTTATTTATAAGCCAATGCTCCTTGATATGCAAGTCTTGTAGGATGTCTTTGTTTCTTTTCTTCTTTGTCCAGGATGCTCTAAAAACGTTTCTGTAACATCTTGTTTCATAAGCTTCAATTTTGTTCTTTAATGTTTGTGTTATGGTCCACGATTCGGATCCATATGTTGCCACAGGGAATATGCATGTTCTCAGAAGTCTTTCTTTTGTTTCTTTGCTTATGTCTTGCCATTCTTCTCTACTGTATCATCAGATAACATATCTAGCCTTGATCATGTATGCCCCACCTGTGGTAGGGAATTGTGTTCGAGGATTGGACTCTACAGCCACCCCCACATACACCAGAAAGGTGCAACAGCACAGTCTGATGATGTTGTCATCATCACTTGAAGTGGACGGTTACTATTACTGGTAGCCAAAGAAGACCTCAGAGAAGATGGATGCAGGATGTACTGATGGTTTAAACATGACGGCTGCAGAGGCGGGACATCTGGCCTTTGAGAGAGAAAAATTCCGGAGGTCTGTTGGGTTTTGCAAAGTTCTGTTCAGAAAACACTATTTGATGATGAACCAAAGAGGAAGAGTAAACCAACAAAGAACGGACGTGGTTAGTTGCCACACTCCGAGACACATAATGAGGAGGAGATTGCAGAACTAGGCAACTAATTGTTTCAATATACAATCATGATAATACAACGACTAAACTAAACTAGAAATTCTAACATCTATTGAAAGATTCTCAACTAATATATCATCCTGTCTTAGAGTATTTGAACTGATTACTTTGTCCAGAATTACTCTACCAGAGAGCTTAACCTACTTACACTTCACTTTACCAGCATCATTAACCGTCACTTTACCAAACACCATTAACTTCACTTTACCAAACATCATTAACTTCACTTTACCAAACATCATTAACTTCAATTTACCAAACATCATTAACCTTCACTTTATCAAACATCATTAATCTTCACTTTACCAAACATCATTAACCTTCACTTTACCAAACATCATTAACTTCACTTTATCAAACATCATTAATCTTCAATTTACCAAACATCATTAATCTTCAATTTACCAAACATCATTAATCTTCACTTTACCAAACATCATTAATCTTCACTTTACCAAATATCATTAACTTCACTTTACCAAACATCATTAACTTCACTTTATCAAACATCATTAATCTTCACTTTACCAAACATCTTTAATCTTCACTTTACCAAACATCATTAACTTCACTTTACCAAACATCATTAACTTCAATTTACCAAACATCATTAACCTTCACTTTACCAAACATCATTAACCTCACTTTACCAAACATCATTAACATCACTTTACCAAACATCATTAACTTCAATTTACCAAACATCATTAACCTTCACTTTACCAAACATCATTAACTTCACTTTACCAAACATCATTAACTTCAATTTACCAAACATCATTAACCTTCACTTTACCAAACATCATTAACATTATAATATTTATTGATTGTGTGCATGTAACAATATTCTCTCGTTATTTCAGTGAGACGACACAAGTTTATGAAGCTACTGTTACTTCTGATAACCTTGACCTTCTCCCTCATCATGGTCAGCTTTTACAATAATCTAAATATTTGGTTGTCTGAATACCAGATACTTATTAAGAGGACATCACAGACAGACAGAACTCAGAATATTAACATATCTACCAGAGAACCTGGAAACAATCTTCAGTTCCCTAACACTTCACAAACACAACAAGATAAAGGAATGGCCAATGGAAGTTCAGAGGTCAAGACCAGTTGTATGTTTCCTGATGTTGACCCTTTCGATCCAGCAATCATAGCTCTAATCAAATACTTCCCACCTATAACATGTGAAGGTAGAGGTCCTCACCTGGTGTACCTGAGTGGTGATACCATCAAGGTGAATCATTCCAGAACTTCTCTAGTTGGTGACATAAATAATACATTTAAAGAATGCAGGTACAAATCTCTGGCCAAGGAACCAGGTTCGGATTTTAAGACAGTCATTTTGCATGTCAGTGACCCATTTACAGACTCAATAACTCTCAGAGACAATGACGATAACTTGGTTGTAGAATGTTATGGTAACAATAACACAGTGCTCTCACGATCCTACTTCAGCCTGATTCGTATAAAGAAAGATCTAGAACTCTTGTTGGAGAACAACTACCAGAAGCATGTGGGCACATACTCTCCCAAGGAAACGTTGAGCGTTCTCATGATCGGTATGGACGGAAATTCCAAACAGAACTTCCAGAGACTCATGCCTAAGACGAGAAACTTTCTTCTGAATGATCTGAATGCAATAGAACTACACAGATATAATAAAATACATGAACATACTTACACAAACATAATACCACTTCTAACAGGAAAATTATGGGATGAGTTGCATTGTTGTAACTGGACATTGCACAAGTTATTTGATTACGTAAACCATGATTTTATTTGGAGCGATTTCCACAAAGCTGGGTACCGGACTGGTATCCTTTTTGATGATTCTTCAGTCACAGCTTTCCACTTCCAGAAAAAGGGTTGGGACAAGCCACCTGCAGACTACTACTTCAGAGCTACTTTATTGGAGATAGAGAAGGACAAATTGAATAGAGGTCGAGGTGTACACTGTATTGGAGATATCCCTGAGATTACATTTAACCATGATTTCTGGATACAGATGGCCTCGACTTTCAACAACTCTAAAACTAGACCATACTTTGGATTCAGGTAATGACAAAATGTCTTCTGTCTTATCTTTATTTTCTTCAATTCTGTCTTGTATTTCAGCGCCAGGATAAGACGAGATTTCTAGATATTGTGTGCCTTTGTAAATGGTGTCTTCCATTGCCCTTGTTATCTCTGAGATCTAGTTTTTGCGTGGACGGCCATTTTCTTGTAACCACTGTATCGGAGTAATATTGGTCTTCGAAACGCACTGTCTGTTGGTAAGCTATTTATATGGCCGAACCATTTAATTTGTTGTTTCTTGATGAAGCTCAGTACTTATATTGTACTAACATTTTTATTCCTGATGTCTTCATTTCTCAACCGGTCTCTTCTTCATACCCCAGCATTCTGCGTAGACACTTCATCTCTGTCGTGACTAGTCTTCTTCTATCATTTGATGTCGGCGTCCAGGTTTGACACTTCATCTCTGTCGTGACTAGTCTTCTTCTATCATTTGATGTCAGCGTCCAGGTTTGACACTTCATCTCTGTCGTGACTAGTCTTCTTCTATCATTTGATGTCGGCGTCCAGGTTTGCACTTATATTAGAAACATGTGTGAATAAAGCTGTTTTAGTTATTGTGTCAGCTTGCATTTCAATATTGGCGCATATGTCCTATGATTAGATTTACTTATTCATCTATTTATATTTCGTTAGTTATTCTTCCGTTTCTGAAATATGCTCCAAGGTATGTATATATAACGAAATTGTACAGTAAATCTAGAAATTTTACAGTTAATGGTCTTGATACTGTTATGTATTCAGGCCCTAAATAACACGATATAACATCTCTGCTGAGAGCAGAAATATCTCTCATCCATGGAGAATTGAGCGTGCCCAGGATGCTTGAGAATACTTGCAGGCTCTGTAACGTATAACGGACGAGAGATTTATTATTATTATTGATATACATAACAGGGAACTCATCTGGCTGAGTCAATTAACACCACCTACGCTAACGGCAGAGTGGACACATTCCACTATCCCCCTGTGAAAGACAATAGACTAGTTGTTAAATTATTCAACGTTTCATATTGGTCCAGGTAGTACTCAGGTAAGTACATCAATCTATTCTTTACTCAGTAACTATCTGTCCTTGCATATGGTAAGACATCTGAGAGGTTGTGAAGAGGTGACTCACTCTGCAAAAGCGTTCATTCAGAAACAGAGGCGAAAGAAACTCATTGAGAGCATTTGTTATCTCTTCGATATTTCACATGGGTGAACAGAGTTGATCTGTACGAGAACAACTGACAATTTATCACACACACAACCACACAGCTCACCCACACCCACCAGTACGCTACTGGCTCACACCTCACAGCCACACCACACAGCCACACACCCACAAGCTACAGACTCAACAGCTACCTCCACAGCATAGATCTGATATCATGAAGATATTTGCAATACGTTACAAGGACTGTTAACATGTCTAGAATGCCATTATCATGCTGTTATGTCGGCGTCCAGGTTGATATCATCGTGCGCCCATTTCTGCGGCTTTAACGCTGTCCCATTCTAGAAAATCATATTTTAATAACGTTATTGTTCCGTTTTTGTAAGTCTTCATCAGTGCCTACGGCTTCCTGCGATCGAATCTTCACAAATCTCTGTCTCTGTGTTTCTATCATCTAAATTGACTTTCGTGCAAAGTCAGGCTATCAACATTTTGTCACTGTCTTCCTCTGTCGTATTCCTCGATTTTCTCTCTCATACAATGATGTCAGAAAAATTCTGTCTAGCTAGGATTCAGTTTTCATTTGATTATGTATTTGTTACTTAATCTCTGTCTTAATATTCTATATTAATCTTATGTTAGTTTACTATATTAACTTTACTGTTAATATTACTATATTATTGCTACAGGTAATATACATATTAATCTTACGTATAGTATTACTATATCTAATGCTTACGTTAATTATATTAACTTACGTTATTGTACTATATTAACTAGTTATATTCTATATTAATCTGCTGTCCATTACTATATTAATCTTACTGTTAATAACTATATTAATCTTTACTGATTAATATTCTAGTATTAACTTATCTGTTAATATTACTATATTAATCTTACTGTTAGTATTACTATTATCTCTGTACTAGTTTCTTATTCTATTTATTTACTGTTATATTACATTAATCTTTCGTACTAGTTATCTTCTATATTATCTACTGTAATATTACTATTATCTTACTGTTAATATTATTCTCTATATTTATTTGACTGTCAGTATTACAATTAATCTTTACTAGTTAATTACTATATTTGATGTTAATTTACTATATTAATCTTTACTGTAATATTACTATATTAACTGTCGTAGTTAATTCATTTAATCTACGTTTATTACTATATTAATCTTGCGTCCATTCTAATTAATCTTCTGTCTAATATTACTATATTAATCTACTTTAATTTATTCTTACTGTTCATATTACTATTATCTTCTGTCGTACTATTCTATCATATTAATGTTCTGTAACATTATATATTAATCTTACTGTTAATATACTATTTAATCTTCTGTTACATTATATATTTCTACTGTCAATATTACTATATTAATCTCTTCTGTTATATATTACTATATTAATTTATGTGATAGGTTTAACTTATCTAACTGTTATATTATTACTATATTAATCTTACTAAGTGATTACTATATAATCTACTGTTAATATTACTATATAATCTTACTGTTTATTACTATATTAATCTTGTTAATATTTACTATATTAATTTACTTTATATCTATATTAATCTTAGTTAGTTACTTCTATATAATCTGTACTGTAATATACTATATCACAGGGTTATGGCCAAATTTGTAAATAATAGAACCACTGTTATCTCTCGATGCAAGAGGCGACTAAGGAGTGTTGTCAGGTGCACTTGTCCTCTAGGAATGCTAACTAAAGCAAAGCTAAAACGGTGCACCAGCCTAATGGCGCAAATGTGCAACACCTCTACAATGGAATGGATAACGATCTAATTCCTAATCACCTTGGATTAAGCACCAATAAGAATGTCAGCTACATCCAGGGTGCCAAACTTACTGCGAATGGTCGCCAAACGGAAGCTAAATTATAAATTATATCTACAGAAACTGCCTCAGTATGCAGACTTGAGAAGAGAGGTGCACTTACGCTAGCGTCAAGAAACTGTAGCGGCTGATAATCGAGGCAGACGGCGCACCATTAGAGAATCAATCCCAATCTCAGGAGAGCATGAAGAGACATATTATATATATTTTAAAAGTCGATTGCCACACGACCCGCACATTAACAGCTGACAGTCAGATGCGTCCCAATAGCAAAACCTGACAGCACTACTTGATAACATGAAATATATTCTGTAATAGTTTTCCGATCCAGAAGCACTGCTTCAGGCTTTCTGAGCTGCCATACATCGTAATCCTTCAGCTCGGTGCCATGCGCATCGTAATCCTCGGCTCGGGCCTGATCGTAATCTTGGCCGGTGCGCTGGAACGCTAATCCTTCGCTGGTCCTGAATCGTAATCCTTGCTGTGCCATTGACATCGTAATCCTTGGTTGCCTGACATCGTAATCCTTCGGCTCAGGTGCCTGGACATCGAATCCTTCAGGCCGATCCATGACATCGCAATCCTTCGGCTCGGTTGCTGGATCATCGTAATCGCTCGCTCCGTGCCATGGACATCGTAATCCTTCGGCTCGGTGCCATGGACATCGTAATCCTTCGGCTCGGTGCCATGACATCGTAATCTTCGGCTCGGTGCCATGGACATCGTAATCCTTCGGCTCGGTGCCATGGACATCGTAACCCTTCGGCTCGGTGCATGGACATCGTAATCCTCGTCTCGGTGCCATGGACATCGTAATCCTTCGCTCGTGCCATGGACATCGTAATCCTTCGGCTGGTGCCATGACATCGTAATCCTCGGCTCGGTGCCAGGACATCGTAACTCGTCCGGTGCCATGATCGTAATCTCGATTCAGTGCAGAACACCGCGAATCTGGAACCTGACTTTCGCCAGCCCTGGAATTTAACCTGCATTCACAGAGGGCTAGTCACCCGCAGTCCAACGCGCTACGAACACTCTGGGCAGGCGGGCATGTATATAGTTTAAATTCTCAACGATAGTCAGTTTGTAGTGAAAAGTGATATGTATTAAAAAATAGCTTGATACAAGTTTTTTAAGGCGAAGAATTGACTTTATTGCACAGGGTTTCCTAATATGTCTTCGCCCCTGTCGGCAGTAATGTCACGCCATCTTCCGAGAGTGTTGTACAAAGCCCTAACTCCAGCAATAGACCCATGAATCTCATTAAACAAATTACACATTTGATTCGGTCCGACTTTTTTATCCAGAAGCACTTGAGCTTACAGCTCTTCGGCTCGGTGCCATAGACATCGTAACCCTTCGGTTCGGTGCCACGAACACCGTAAATCTGGAGATCCTGTGACTTTTCTGCCATCCCGCAGAATTGAACCGCAATCACAGGGGCTTATCACCTTTCGTCGAACACGTTACGAACACGCTGGGCAGGCGGGGATCTCGGTCCGCTTTCGAACCCACAACGTTCTGAACTACAGGACAACGTCTTAACCATTTCGTCATTAGAGACATTCTAAATTGTGATGAGTTATCAGGAAACAGATTGAATCCCAGAAACAATCAAGGATACCCTGAAGAACTAAACTAAGTGATACTCGCAGAGATCAACATGAGTGATACCTCATGGAAGACAACAATGATATCCCAGAAACAACAAGTGATACCCGGAAACAACAATTGATATCCCGAAACAACAAGGATATCCAGAAACAACAAGTGATATCCCAGAAACAACAAGTGATATCCCAGAAACAACAATTGATATCCCAGAAACAACAAGTGATACACCGGAAACAACAAGTGATATCCCAGAAACAACAATTGATATCCCAGAAACAACAAGTGATACACCGGAAACAACAAGTGATACCGGAACAACAAGTGATACACCGGAAACAAACAAGTGATACTCCAGAAACAACAAGTGATACCCTGGAAACAAAAGTGATACTCCGAAACAACAAGTGATACTCCGAAACAACAAAGTGATACTCCAGAAACAACAAGTGATACCCAGAAACAACAAGTGATACCCGAAACAACAAGTGATACCCGAAACAACAAGTGATACCCGAAACAACAAGTGATACCCGGAACAACAAGTTGGTTTGCAGACATCATAGATTGGTTATTAGTTACTAAACTGATATCATTGCACTCCGGGTAGACCTATAGGTGCTCGGTCTTCCCCAACAGATTTCGAAGGATATGCATGCTAATGGTTCCCATGGCTCACTACTTAAACACACTGGCCACTCTACCCCTCAAACATCAAGTTCTATTCGTACAACGGGTAGCTCTAAACTCCTAGTTGCTGGATCGATTCAACATCTATCTTAGTGTCTTCATCCAACAACAGGGAGTATTAAAGAAACCGAAGAACATTCCCCTTATCCATCTTCATCATAGAATACAATTGAACTCTTTGACCTATGAACTGCTGTTGTTCTATCTTGTATCTTGACAGTTTCTCTGTTCACTTGACCCACGACTACCACTACAAGGCCAGTGGTGGAGATCATCTCTATCATCACTTCTTACAGGAACTGAAAGACAAGAACATCATCAATAACACGGTCCTAATCTTCTTCAGTGACCACGGACAACGTTTTGGTGAAACTAGGTCAGTGTATATTTATTCTGACATATCGTATACATGTAGCTTAACATTGGTTTAACATCTCTAGTTAGTTTATTCTATTAAGTGTATTGAATAACAATATGATAGAGTGAAATTGATATAGGTTCTATCTCCCTCTCTCACCTGCCTTTTACACCTCATTTGCGCCAGAGTGGTTACCGGGGCCCAATTTGGGGTGTAAAGAATAGAATCACTGTTACCTGCCACGCATGTCGTAAGAGGGGACTAAGGAGGTTGGGGGTGGGACTAGCTACCCCACACCTTAAAAAACATTAGATGGCTACAGAACGGAGAGCGAACCAAGTAAACGCTGGCTGAAACCGGACACATCGCCGAAGAATAAGCACCAGAGCTCCAAATGGTGCTGATGATGTGACGTAAAACACACCAATGCTAAGACTGCATGAATCAGATTTCCACATGAATATAATTTATGGGAGATCTGGTACATCGGTCTGGGCGGTGATCGCGCGAGAGAGAAAGAGACCCCATTTGGAGTAAAGACCCTCAATTAACTAGTGTTCACGGTTAGTTAGATTTTGTAGCTAGAGTTTTTACCTGATGAAGTAGCCATGTACAAACCGAACACAAAGTGTACGGAAGAATAATGGTTATATCTACTAGGAAATCCGTAGCGGCATTCTGTCATTTCTACAGGATTTTGGACGTCGATCAAGGGATACGTATAGGTATTGCTACTCAGATATATTGACTGTCTGGTATGCTAAAATTCTCTTATTATGCATTGCAACGTTTACACTACCACCACATCGTGTGAATGACCTCTTCAATCCATATCTGCTTTGCCAGGTTTAAGTCTATTACCAGGGATACCGCGTGGAGGTGAGATAATCTTATTCAATGCCAGCGCATTGACTCTGGTACTACTTTGCCTCTTAATTTCTTGCACCCATCGATATCGGTTGCTCATTGCATAAAAAAAGAACATCAGTACCTCGTTTAATACCTATCGCTTGGTCTAACAATTGCTTTGTTAATTTTCAAAACGTGTTAAGCGAATGTTACCTTTAGTAGTGAACGATATAACAACGTCATGAGCCTTATCCAGAGGAACAAACATCTCCGAAGTCAATAATAGGATATCGATGGCCAGTGTGACATTTGGAAGACGTCTGAAAGTCTTGAATGTCTGGAAAGTTTTCTAGATGGCTTCCCAGAACTGGAAGCGAGCACCTAACGTCTGCGTCACAGAGATCCGTAGTTACGCATCAGAAAGTCTACTAGGTCATATTATTCATCATCCTGTTGTTTGGCAGTGAGTCATAGAGTTAAACAGTCACACAAGAAAACTAAACGACCTCTACACAGTTTTCCTCCGCAGATCCTACACCCTCCCTTAAAAATTGAATTACTGGATAACGTTTTGAATACCACAGTCCTAATGCCAGTCAAGAATCCAGATATCCACACTGAGAATCCAGATATCCACACTGAGAATCCAGATATCCACACTGAGAATCCAAATATCCACACTGAGAATCCAGGTATCCACACTGAGAAGCATAAATCACAGAAAAGAAGCCATATGTATTGCACTCATCATATTTCTTCAGTACCTTGTTCTTTCATTGAGTTTTATTATACTTATATTTCACAAACATATTTTCTTCAAATATTTCATTCAACTCTATTTCTTTCCTACACATGTCTTTTACGAGCATTTCTTTCATTCATAACCCCTCCACTACTATAATACAACAATAACAAGACACGGGCACTGTTTCTTTTATTCCAGATACACATACAACGGCATGATAGAATCTAGGACTCCGTACGTCTTCTTGGTTTTCCCGCCTTGGTTTCATCGGAAATATCCACACTTAATAAAAGTGCTAAAAATAAACCAACATCGTCTCACCACGAATAGAGATATCTACGAGACTTTACGAGATATTGTGAACTTTCAAGCGACAACAAAACTTGGAGACATCAACAAACGGGGAATTAGTTTATTCCAAGAAATTCCTCGTGAAAGAATGTGTGAACATGCAAAAATCACAGCAGAATACTGCGTTTGTAATAGTTTAAGAAATTCAAATATAAGTTCAGGTATGACTCTAGTCTTGGCGTTAACCTTACGGGATAAGTTGCAGGAGATAGTATACAAAGTACGTGACAAATGTAGTCACCTTAGATTCAAGAAATTAATCAGCATAATGGAAGTACAATCTAACACAGCCAAAGTCAATCAGACAACAAATGACTTAATATTATATCAGATTACTATAATGACAACACCAGGTGATGCTGTTTATGAGGCTGTAGTACATTTTCGAACTCACTAAAGTGGCTAATGTTGTGGGTGATATCATTCGACTTAACATGTACAGAGGTCAGGCCGAGTGTGTTCAAGAACCTAGATTACGTAACTATTGCTTCTGTCGTCCAAAGTTAACCTAAATATTTGAAGCATTCATATTTCTCTTCTTTGACAACTTTCAAATTTAATCTTTTCTGTCTGAATTTGTCTGTTTAATTTCTTTGAAAATTTCAAACGGATCAGAGTTTTTTGTCCAACATCTGATTCAGTCTATCTATATTCTCTTCGTGTCCCGATTGACAAATACAACTTACACAAGAGATTTCCACTGTTGCCGTTCTGCAGCTTTCTACCAACCGTCTCCCACATCAGGCCACACTCCTTCAATTCTCTCTCCACCGTTCTTCTCCATGTTTTCCTTAGACGTCCAGGCCTTTTCAACCCATCCACTGTCGATCTGAGAGCTGTCCTAGCCAATGCCCCTATTGACATACGACATACATGTCCAATCTACCTCCATCTTCATCTCTTAATGATGGTCTCCAAGGATGCACAATCCGTTCGTTTCAACATCCGATTGTTGATTTCAAATTGATTCCAATCTGGTAATTGTAAATCTGGTAATTGTAAATCTGGTAATTGTAAATCTGGTAATTGTAAATCTGGTAATTGTAAATCCGGTAATTATAAATCTGGTAATTGTAAATCCGGTTTATTGTAAATCCGGTAATTGTAAATCTGGTAATTGTAAATCTGGTAATTGTAAATCTGACAATTGTAAATTTGGTAATGTGTTTCACTGCTTGAAATTTATATTTAATATAGGTTATTGCTGCTTGTCTGCTCAGAGCTTCAGTTGCGATACTGTTGCTATAGTTACCAGTGACAACAATTACTATTATCTCTGAACATCCACATATAATGCATTCTTTAATTTACAATTTGTGTTGGTACTCTATAATAACGTAGTATCTGCCATAGAGATTCACTGTGGGGACTATCATATACTTTATTAAAGTTAGTATCTGCCATAGAGGTTCACTGTGTGGACTATCATATACTTATTGTTAGTATCTATGAGGTTCACTGTGACTATCATATACTTATTAAAGTTAGTATCTGCCATAGAGGTTCATGTGGACTATCATATACTTTATTAAAGTTAGTATCTGCATAGAGTTCACTGTGTGACTATCATATACTTTATTAAAGTTAGTATCTGCCATAGAGGTTCACTGTGTGGACTATCATATACTTTATTAAAGTTAGTATCTGCCATAGAGGTTCACTGTGTGGACTATCATATACTTTATTAAAGTTAGTATCTGCATAGAAGTTCACTTGTGGACTATCTATCACTTTTTAAAGTTAGTATCTGCCATAGAGGTTCACTGTGGGGACTATCATATACTTTATTAAAGTTAGTATCTGCCATAGAGGTTCACTGTGTGGACTATCATATACTTTATTAAAGTTAGTATCTGCCATAGAGGTTCACTGTGTGGACTATCATATACTTTATTAAAGTTAGTATCTGCCATAGAGGTTCACTGTGTGGACTATCATATACTTTATTAAAGTTAGTATCTGCCATAGAGGTTCACTGTGTGGACTATCATATACTTTATTAAAGTTAGTATCTGCCATAGAGGTTCACTGTGGGGACTATCATATACTTTATTAAAGTTAGTATCTGCCATAGAGGTTCACTGTGTGGACTATCATATACTTTATTAAAGTCAACACAAACTGTATAGATAGAAATATTTAATTCATTGCTTTGTTCAACAATTTGTTCGCAGTGTAAAACTGTGATCTATGCACGTTTTGATTTCCTTATTACTTTTTTCTAATTTATTTCCTTTCTTTATTATTCAATGTTACTTTCATTCTTAGGATCACTCTACTAAATGGGGGGACTGCCTAGAGTAGTTGATAGTAGCTCGGCCTGCTAGCTGTGAGACGCCTCATAGCTCGGGTTCGAACCTACTGTCCGGCATTTGTTCGAGTCCCTGGTCTTACTCAGGACGATAACGTGAGTACCTCTGAAGTCGGAGAAAATCTGCCTGTATGGCGAGGAATACTAATTACGAGTACATTGAGCACACGGCTGCCAGTGTAAAGTAATTTACAATGTGCACGCTGCTGCCATTGTAAGAAATTGGAAAACAGATTTTCACGCAAAAATCAGTTTCAGAGATGAAACTTCGTCTGAGTTGAAAGCGAACGAAAAAAAAAAAAAACTCTACTAAATATTTTACTTGTCTATTTATCTATCTATTCTCTAATCCTGTTTTGCCTTTCAGTGTCAGGTCGAAAAAGAAGACACCTGGAGCGAGCCTCTCCATGCACGTTTTTATTTCCTAATACCAGTCCTTTTTTCCTATCTCTGTTATCCAATGTTATTTTCATTCTTTGAAGGATCACTCTATAAAATATTTTTCTTGTTAATGATAACAGGGTTATTCCTCTTCAGTTGTTATAATTTCTGAATTCTCCCTTTTTATAGCTTAATCGTCCGCGTGTTGCCGGGACACGCAAGAGGAGCAAAGAATAGTAACACTGTGATCTACAAGGCATGTCGTAAGAGGCGACTGAGGTAGCGGCATAGGAAGCTACCTAGTAAATAAAAAGCGTCGCAGAAATTGGATGTGCTGGCCTACTTGTAGGCGCATAACTGGCACAACGTACAATCGCTCTTAGGCTCAGAACACATACAAATCACAAAGAGTGGTTAAACAAGTAGTCGATATGGAGCGTTCGAAGAAGAAGAAGAAGATAGCTTAATAAAAGAATATATTTGACATTGTTCTGGGATTACATCTTTATCCTATATATCATTTAGAATTATCAAGAGAAGTTATTGTGTTTCTGATTATTTTGCTATCTGTATTTCTGCTCAGACATTAAAGCTATCCAGTGATTTTTTTATTCTCAGTTATCAGTTATATCAGTTATATGAGGACTATCATCATAGCACTCGGACATGTCCATAGGTGCTCTGATCTCCGCCTCAGCAAATCCAGCAGCGTCCAGCGGTCCAACACGACAGTTCGATGTTGATTAATCAATCTCTTTGCATATTTAGGAGAGTTTTTAAAAAAAAATTCTATTGCGTCTTAATGGCTTTTTTACTTTTACTTCTGAGATATGTTAAATGTTGTTGTCTAGTTGCACTTCTACCTCCACTAAATTAGTAAGTGATGGTGACATTGTGTGGTTTAGTAGTTGTTGTCTAGTTCTCTTCTAAAAAAGTTAATTGCATATCCTTTACAGGACCTTGCAAATCAACCCAAGCTTTGTAATGCTGTTGGTGATTTTTCTAGACATTATTGCGTTCAGTAGTTTGCCATTGCTTTCTGAACGAGTGGTACCATCGTCCTTTTGTTAAAATCCACGCGAAACAATTTGCAACCAAACTGTCCGCAGCGTGATTCGAAATCAGAACGTCGAGGTTAATAGACCGAGTCACTAACCCCTAGGCCACAGACTCCACTATATTAGTAAGTGATGGCGGCATTGTGAGGTCTAGTAACTGTTGAAAATGTTCTCTTCCTCTTTCGATTTTGTCTTTCTCTCTGAAGATCATTATCTCGTTATCTCATTTAAACGTGAAGTCTTAATTGGAAACCATGTTTACTCTCAATTATTTCTTTATGTTATCATTATCATCATCAAGTAGCTTGTCCCTTCTGCAGCTTGGCTCCGATGACAGCAGCCATGAAAAGCTCTCAATTCTGTAGCTTGGCTCCGATGATAGCAGCCATGAAAAGCTCTCAATTCTGTGCAAGATGCCCGGCGACAGCAACAGTAATTCTCAGATCGTCAATGACATCATGCACCCATCGTCGTCTAGGTCTTCCTCACGTCCTTCCTCCAGGCACAGTTCCTTCTAGAATTATGTTCTTCAGGCACAGTTCCTTCTAGAATTATGTTCTCCAGGCACTCTTATCATTTAATATGTCCGAAATATTTAATTTTCATTTATGGTATACAACGTTTTAATATCCTGTTTGTTGACTGCTTCTTCTTCTGTGTTGCAAGTTGTTCAACACACAACTACTACCTTTTATCTATTTCTGCTCCTGTTTGAACTTCTTTGTTCTCTTGAGCAAATTTCTCCCTTTTTATGTGATTTCGTACTGAATAATAATAAAAATCGGTCTTTGCCTTTTTATTTTATAGAATACTACTCATGAAATCCAATATTTATATTCTTTTTAATTTTCTGTATATATAATATTTTGTTTTCATGAACTACCCGACAGCTTCTCTGAAATTGTTTATTGTAATTTCTGTCTCGTCTTGTGGAAGATTAAAACCATTTTTAGAGCCAACCTTAACTTGTTTAAAAAAAAATATATTTGGCAGTTTTGTGATTACATTCATTGTTTTCTTTCTTTGTTAGTTTTTCTCAATTTAATTGCCAAGTCTTATTTTTATTCATTTTCTTCCAACGCTCCATATCGACCACCTGTCAAACACTCTGTGTGATTCGTATGTGATCTGAGCCTAAGAGCGATTGTACGTATGCCAGTTATGCGCCTACAAGTAGACCAGCACATCCGATTTATGCGACGCTTTTTATTTACTATGGTAGTTTCCCTAGGTGCATTGTAGGTCGCAGTGGTACTATTCTTTGCTTCCTTGCGGGCCCTGGCACCACACGGGCGACACATTGCGAAGTGATAACGTTGTTGACTCAATGATTCAAGGAGAGTGAAGTGCATGAGCAAATACTTGAGCGTCTGAGATACAAAACTGTCAAGGCAGAAAGCAGTGCTTTTGCAGCAACTACAAGCAGCGTCTCAATGAAGATCAATGGGGCATCTATGGCTTGAAGCGGTTGAGCACATATGTACTCTCACAAATTATGTCTATACTGACTAAATGAATATGCTTTCGAAATTTCCGACTGGTTGTATAAGGTATAACATTTCATTTATGGTTGTATAAGGTATAACATTTCATTTATGGCTGTATAAGGTATAACATTTCATTTATGGCTGTATAAGGTATAACATTTCATTTATTCAGTACGATGTTCATTGCAGAACTTGGCTCTTCTTACGAGAGTCACAATATATCAAGAAAGATACAAAAATAAAGGTTAATTGGTACTTTCGGGATGTGTTTAATACGAGTATAACACGCCGTTCCTACCTTATACAGCCAGCCGTTCCTACCTTATACAGCCAGCCTTCCTACCTTATACAGCCAGCCGTTCCTACCTTATACAGCCAGCCGTTCCTACCTTATACAGCCAGCCGTTCTTACCTTATACAGCCAGCCGTTCCTACCTTCTACAGCCAGCCGTTCTTACCTTATACAGCCAGCCGTTCCTACCTTATACAGCCAGCCGTTCCTACCTTATACAGCCAGCCGTTCCTACCTTATACAGCCAGCCGTTCCTACCTTATATAGCCAGCCGTACCAATATTTAATTACTGACCAGCAGTTTACAGACTCAGGACATTAGTTTATCCCATGGTATTCGGGGACTCCTTTAATCTCGGAGATCTCGAGACCCAGGTAGGGGCAGCTGGGGGTTTTGGTTAGATATATTGGGTGGAACTTTAGATTTAGATAACAGGGACTGACGAGCGAGGTCAGGATGTGGAAGGAAATTTGAAAGGTAAATTTTATATAGCTGTTCGCCGATGTGATTCCAGAGGAGAATTAAGCAGACGAGAATTAAGCAGACTAGTTTATTTACATGTCTTGATAAATAACGCAGTGGTGGTGTATTAGATAACAGTGACGACACTGTGAAGTGTATTGAGAGTGCTAGATAGAAACATTTTCCCTCTATCTTCGTTGTTAATTGGCACGAGTATAACACGCCGTTCCTACCTTATACAGCCAGCCGTTCCTACCTTATACAGCCAGCCTTCCTACCTTATACAGCCAGCCGTTCCTACCTTATACAGCCAGCCGTTCCTACCTTATACAGCCAGCCGTTCTTACCTTATACAGCCACCCTGTTCCTACCTTCTACAGCCAGCTGTTCTTACCTTATACAGCCAGCCGTTCCTACCTTATACAGCCAGCCGTTCCTACCTTATACAGCCAGCCGTTCCTACCTTATACAGCCAGCCGTTCCTACCTTATACAGCCAGCCGTTCCTACCTTATACAGCCAGCCGTTCCTACCTTATACAGCCAGCCTTCCTACCTTATACAGCCAGCCGTTCCTACCTTATACAGCCAGCAGTTCCTACCTTATACAGCCAGCTGTTCCTACTTATACAGCCAGCGTTCCTACCTTATACAGCCAGCCGTTCCTACCTTATACAGCCAGCCGTTCCTACCTTCTACAGCCAGCCGTTCCTACCTTATACAGCCAGCCTTCCTACCTTATACAGCCAGCCGTTCCTACCTTATACAGCCAGCCGTTCCTACCTTATACAGCCAGCCGTTCCTACCTTATACAGCCAGCCGTTCCTACCTTATACTGTAACAGTTTCACTGTTATGATTAGGGGTATATTCGGGGTCAACCCAAACCACCCCCTTTTTCATTACTGGGTGTCCTTGAGTCTGTAGGTAAACACCTTGTTTACCAATATTTAATTACTGACCAGCAGTTTACAGACTCAGGACATTAGTTTATCCCATGGTATTCGGGGACTCTTTAATCTCGGAGATCTCGAGACCCAGGTAGGGCAGCTGGGGTTTTGGTTAGATATATTGGGTGGAACTTTAGATTTAGATAACAGGGACTGACGAGCGAGGTCAGGATGTGGAAGGAAATTTGAAAGGTAAATTTTATATAGCTGTTCGCCGATGTGATTCCAGAGGAGAATTAAGCAGACGAGAATTAAGCAGACTAGTTTATTTACATGTCTTGATAAATAACGCAGTGGTGGTGTATTAGATAACAGTGACGACACTGTGAAGTGTATTGAGAGTGCTAGATAGAAACATTTTCCCTCTATCTTCGTTGTTAATTGGCACGTCTAGTTGCAGATACCATTTAAAGTATTATTATTGTATAGTATGGAAAAATTATGATTGTGGAAGTCCAGGGTGTTGGACTTTAGACTATTCATTTAAGAGGACCAAGGGATTGTAGACTGTATGTAAGACATTTCCAGAAAGAATCAGACGGAGCACGCTAGCAGCCTTTTCCCATTTTCCCAGAATTGTTTTCAAGTTTCAAGTTCTTTTTTTTCAAGGAGATGGAACAGAGTATCACCGGTCCCGATGTTAAAACATTTTTTGGTATAGAAATTTCCAACGAGCCATAACTTTTCCAAATTTTGCAGCAGAAGAATCGAGCCAGCATCAGGATAATTATAGGACAAGATTAATATTACTGACTAATGAACTGGGGTATTAAATTATGTCATAGGATTTAGAGTAGCGTGTTATGCATAATTAAAACCTTTCTTTGGTTTACTGTATTATATTATGAAGTCCATGAGGACTCAGGATGGATGACTAAATACATTGCTAGTGCAGCAGAACTTTAGTTATCTGGTTAGTGTTGATATTTTCTATGGTCATTCATGTTTTTGTGTAAAGAGAGTGTTTTGTGTTTTCGGGTGACCTTACCAGAGCCATTTCACGGGCTGTTCCTTTCTATATTTTTTTCTGTTTCTATTTCTTTTCTCTTTGTCTCATTGTTTTCTTTTTTGGGCCTTGTACCAGCTAGTCTGCTACAAGCGTCCTTTTTGGTGCAGCGTGACCTAGGATATTATTAGAATAAGATTGTCTGGCACAACAGTGTACTAGCCATTATATAGATTAGAGGTCAGATAGTTTAGTAGTGTGTATAGTAGTAGTAAATTCCTAGGAGTTAGTGAACTGTGAAATTAGGTCAACAATAAGCTGTGTAGATTTTAGACGGTAAAGAATAATTAGGTAGTTAAGTTAGTGATTCTTGAATTGTGTTCTGTAGTTACCATTGATGTTGGATGTTTTTATGAATCAAAATATTCATCATAATAACCTATATTATATTGTATAATATTGTGAAAAATTTTAGGCATGGCAGAAGCAGGGACGTCTTATGTTAGAAGGGGTAGCAGATTGAGAAATCCATTTTTTCAGAGGTTAGTGTGCTACAACTGTGCGGGAATTGGGCATTTCAGTATGGAATGCGCCAGTAAGCATTACCAAAGAAAAAGCAGAAATTTTAGACAAAATTACAGTAGGTCTTATAGAGACAGACGAATGTATGCCATCAACTGTTTTAGAAAGATAAGGGATGTCCAGAGTAGAGAGAACAGTGATGAGAAAATAGACTCATTGAAGTTAGAGTTAGTCGATAGAAGTAAAGAAAATGAAGAACTCAAAATAGAGAATTTAGAACTACTGGAAAAGTTAAAGGCAGTTATCAAAGAGAACCAATCTATGTGTATCACGATTGAAGATTTACGGAAACAGTTAGATAATGCGGGAGATGTAAATAGGAGAAAGCTAGAGTATAGGGATGTTGCTGTCGGGGAAGATAGGAGTAGGGAGGAAATATATAGTGTAGAGATGGAGAGAAAGAAAGAAATAACAGGGTTGAAGAAGACGATGAAGGAGAGAGATGACCTGATTAAGAAGTTACGATCAGATATTGAAGACAAATGCAAGCAAGATGACTTAATAGAGGAGCTATACGATGAGATAAACGAGTTGAGAGGCGAGTTGGACTTTTTGAGGAGGTCAGGTGTCGAAGGTAGGAAGAAGTCTGTAGAGAGGGTGCAGCAAAAACATAATAGACAGAGAATGGAAAAGGCCGGCAGTGCAGCCAGGAAAAAGGTGATACAAGTGGCAGAGGTTAGAGAAAGGAAGGAAACAGAGCAGGCAGAACTTACCCAGGCTGCCTGGGACGAGCTAGTGAAGGCTAGGAAATTAGAAATGGCAGCTAGAAGAGAAATGGAGAAGCAAATGGCGAAGGAGGGGAAACAGAAGCGAGTATGCTATGTAGGTGATGAAAGACGTGAAGTATGGATAAAGGTATGAGTAGCACTGTGTGTGCACTGTTACTAAGAGGTAGCCCTGTGCGAGGTAAAATAGTGCAGTGGGGGCACATGAATAATACGTAACTGAAGAGAGGTGTTTATTAGCGAATATAAAGCAAGAAGATTTCTACAGAGAGAGGAACGAGAGAACACTAAGTAGACTTTTGAGAACCAAGATGTTGCGTGGAATAATGACATTTTTTTGAGCATCCTATCCAGGGAAGGGGGTCCATTGGTTAATAATTTTATCAGATTGACAATCGCGTAACGATTAGTCTGCGGAGAAAGAGTTGGTGAGGAAGAAGGTAAATATCGTGATTTTTTGCTTGTATATGTAACCAATGTGTCAATGAGCATTTGACCTGGTTAAATTTTTGATAGTCACTTAGTATTTTGTGTAAAAGTGAGGGCACTAGAGTAATGCCGAGGCGCACGAGAATTGTACTTGGAATGGAGAGTTGTGTAAAGAGGAGGGGTTAGAGAAATGGTGTGTTAGAAGGCCCATTAAATATAAATCATATTTTGTATTTTGTGCCTGGATATTAACTTGTCATATTTTGTATATTTTCATGTACCCAACTTGAGGGGAAAATCAACCACCAGTTTTGAGCTGAGAGATCAAGTTGAGCTAACTCAATGTGCACCGGGAGTCGGGCGGAAATGTATCATGGAAGGGTCCACCAGCAATTTGTTCGCCAGTTATCCTACATGAGCACATTATCTATCCGGCTAGTGGTGTCCTGCATTGGCTCGGCCGATCTCAATTTATCGTTTTTTCTTTTGGTCTGTTCACTATGTAATTCACCTGTATTGAAATTGATATTGATTTGTTTATCGTTGACATGAAGGTGTTGAATAACACCATTGGTTATGTAATTCACATTTTTGTTGTTGCATTTTGAAAATTGATATTGATTTTTGGTTTATCGTTGACGTGAGGGTGTTGAATAACACCAGTGTTTATGTAATTTAAATTTTGTTGTACATCAGTTGAACCTGATACCCTGTTATAATTTGATGGACGTTTATATTTTGTTGCCTTGATACCATGTAGTTGATTTTTTGACATGAATAAGATGCACGTTTCTCTTGAATATATGTATGGGAACTTTTGAGGTTGCCTTATGGGATATATGTAGTTTTTTTGTTTTTGGTTTTTTTTTCCAAATCCTGGTCAAATTATAGTACCCTGGCCAGATCAGGGAGATCAAAGAGACAGAGTAACCAAGATGCCATTGGGATTGAGCTTGATTAATATGGTTTATGAAATTAGGTGCATTCAGTGGTAATGCTGAACCTCTGAGGTAGGAACGGAGAAGCGGTGAGACAAGGAAATTGAGGCAAACGGCCGAAATATGGAACTGTGCATGAGTACACAGTGGGAGAACATGATGAGATAATCAGAGGATATGACATGCGGATCAAGTAGTTCTGAGGGTACTAAATCGCAGATTGTTATCGTTTTGATTGTCAGTTGAAATGAAATATGGTTTATTACTTTGTCATGTATTGATGCATTGAGATATATATTGACGTGTAAATGTGTTGTACATAGATTGATTTTTTTTTCATGGTACCATGCTATAAGTAAATGGATCTTGAGAATTGCACTTTCATGACATGAAGTTTGAATTGACATGAATATGATGAATTTTGTTTTGACATATGTATGCTAGATCCTGATACTGTTCTGTGAGGTTTTTTCATCCTGGTCAATTACCGTACCCGGACTAGGTCATTTAGAGAGCTGATGGGTAACCGAGGTGACCATGAGTTATGGTGGATGTATGTTGTTTTTTTTTGTATGTAAATATTTCAAGGATTGAATGATATTGATGATCTAGAAATGTACTTGATGCTTTCATATGTTAATGTTGCCTTGAATGTGGACGTATGAGATTGTGTTGGTATTTGTGGGCCAGAGTGGAATATGATATGCACAAAGATATATATATTTTTTTTTCTTTTACCCACATGATGGTTGTTTTCGGACTTATTCTAGGTGATTTGTTTGTATGATTTAGGATATAGTAACTTTGGGTGGAGCAACTAGAAGGATGGAACTGGGATTTTAGGGTAGTATTAGAAGGATGGAACTTTAGAACTTTAGGATAGAGCTAAAGTTCTAGATGGCATAGGATGGTCTGTAACAGTTTCACTGTTATGATTAGGGTATATTCGAGGTCAACCCAAACCACCCCTTTTTCATTACTGGGTGTCCTTGAGTCTGTAGGTAAACACCTTGTTTACCAATATTTAATTACTGACCAGCAGTTTACAGACTCAGGACATTAGTTTATCCCATGGTATTCGGGGACTCCTTTAATCTCGGAGATCTCGAGACCCAGGTAGGGGCAGCTGGGGGTTTTGGTTAGATATATTGGGTGGAACTTTAGATTTAGATAACAGGGACTGACGAGCGAGGTCAGGATGTGGAAGGAAATTTGAAAGGTAAATTTTATATAGCTGTTCGCCGATGTGATTCCAGAGGAGAATTAAGCAGACGAGAATTAAGCAGACTAGTTTATTTACATGTCTTGATAAATAACGCAGTGGTGGTGTATTAGATAACAGTGACGACACTGTGAAGTGTATTGAGAGTGCTAGATAGAAACATTTTCCCTCTATCTTCGTTGTTAATTGGCACGTCTAGTTGCAGATACCATTTAAAGTATTATTATTGTATAGTATGGAAAAATTATGATTGTGGAAGTCCAGGGTGTTGGACTTTAGACTATTCATTTAAGAGGACCAAGGGATTGTAGACAGTATGTAAGACATTTCCAGAAAGAATCAGACGGGGCACGTCTAGTTGCAGATACCATTTAAAGTATTATTATTGTATAGTATGGAAAAATTATGATTGTGGAAGTCCAGTGTGTTGGACTTTAGACTATTCATTTAAGAGGACCAAGGGATTGTAGACTGTATGTAAGACATTTCCAGAAAGAATCAGACGGAGCACGCTAGCAGCCTTTTCCCATTTTCCCAGAATTGTTTTCAAGTTTCAAGTTCTTTTGTTTTCAAGGAGATGGAACAGAGTATCACCGGTCCCGATGTTAAAACATTTTTGGTATAGAAATTTCCAACGAGCCATAACTTTTCCAAATTTTGCAGCAGAAGAATCGAGCCAGCATCAGGATAATTATAGGACAAGATTAATATTACTGACTAATGAACTGGGGTATTAAATTATGTCATAGGATTTAGAGTAGCGTGTTATGCATAATTAAAACCTTTCTTTGGTTTACTGTATTATATTATGAAGTCCATGAGGACTCAGGATGGATGACTAAATACATTGCTAGTGCAGCAGAACTTTAGTTATCTGGTTAGTGTTGATATTTTCTATGGTCATTCATGTTTTTGTGTAAAGAGAGTGTTTTGTGTTTTCGGGCTGTTCCTTTCTATATTTTTTTCTGTTTCTATTTCTTTTCTCTTTGTCTCATTGTTTTCTTTTTGGGGCCTTGTACCAGCTAGTCTGCTACAATACAGCCAGCCGTTCCTACCTTATACAGCCAGCCGTTCCTACCTTATACAGCCAGTCGTTCCTACCTTATACAGCCAGCCGTTCCTACCTTATACAGCCAGCCGTTCCTACCTTATACAGCCAGTCGTTCCTACCTTATACAGCCAGCCGTTCCTACCTTATACAGCCAGTCGTTCCTACCTTCTACAGCCAGCCGTTCTTACCTTATACAGCCAGCCGTTCCTACCTTATACAGCCATCCGTTCCTACCTTATACAGCCAGCCGTTCCTACCTTCTACAGCCAGTCGTTCTTACCTTATACAGCCAGCCGTTCCTACCTTATACAGCCAGCCGTTCCTACCTTATACAGCCAGTCGTTCCTACCTTCTACAGCCAGCCGTTCTTACCTTATACAGCCAGCCGTTCTTACCTTATACAGCCAGCCGTTCCTACCTTCTACAGCCAGCCGTTCTTACCTTATACAGCCAGCCGTTCCTACCTTATACAGCCAGCCGTTCTTACCTTATACAGCCAGTCGTTCCTAACTTATACAGCCAGCCGTCGTGAACGGCACATAGTACATGTTCGGCACATAGTAAAGGTAGGAACGGCTGCCTGTATAAGGTAGGAACGGCTGGCTGTATAAGGTAGGAACTGCTTGTCGTATTAAACACATACCGAAAGTACCAATTAACCTTTATTTTTGTATCTTTCTTTTTATAGTTTGGCTCTCAAAGAACCAAGTTCTGCAATGAATAATAATAATAATAAAGCCCATAACCCGTCAGGGTTGTAGGGATGTCACTGTGGAGACACCAGCACAAAAATCACGCCATGAGTCTCTGTCTTCAACTCTTCGATCAAGTGTGGAGAAACTCTGTCCTGACCAGCTCTTGATGTTGTCAAACCAGGATTTTCTTTGCATTCCTTTCTTTCTTCCACCCTCAACTGTTCCCTGTAGGATAGTCTTAGAGAGTGAGCTATGTCTCATCACATGCCCGAACCACGCAAGTTTACGCCGTTTCACGATTGTCAAGAGTGGTACTTGTCGACCTGCAAGGTTGTTTATTTGGTCCCTTACATAAATATTCGTCTTATGTTCTATGTAACTAATATGTAGTACCCGTCTGTAACACTTATATTCGAAAGCCTGTATTCTTCGTTCCAGTTCTGCATTGAGCGTCCAGCTCTCACAACCGTATACAGAGAATGGATAGCATCAGCGATCTGTATATATTGTTTTTGCCATAGTACTGATTTTGCTTTTCCATATTACGTTTAGCAATGGACGTCCTACTGAATAAATGAAATGTTAGAAACTAAATATCCTAAGTTATTTGAGTAAATACATTCTTACAAGGGCAAATAACTGCTAGAACGTGAAGAATGGATATAACATTGTTGTGGTCCTTTGTTGGGAATATGCGAATCACAATCTTCAAGTTGTGCAATGTAATTGATATATCGATATCATAATCAGAACATATCTATCCCACATGCATCAATGACTTCACGAGATGTTTTGTTTGAACACTTTATACTCACACATGCATCAATGACTTCACGAGATGTTTTGTTTGAACACTTTATACTCACACATGCATCAATGACTTCACGAGATGTTTTGTTTGAACACTTTATACTCACACATGCATCAATGACTTCACGAGATGTTTTGTTTGAACACTTTATATAAACTTTACATTTTTTTGTTTACCTTGTTCAATAACTATCGGTGTGTAATTGAATATCGTTGACTTTTCAATTAAAATTGAAAGGGGTTAAATAGGAGGGGCAAAATTTATTTTAAATAGCAGCACACACATATCTGGCATTATCAGGCAACGCTACTGGTGTGTTGTACTGAATACACATATCTGGCATTATCAGGCAACGCTACTGGTGTGTTGCACTGAATAGTAACACTGCGACTCACGGCATGTCGTAAGAGACGACAGAAGTAGGGGCGTAGGAAAGATACCCTAGTAAATAAAAAGCGTAGCAGAATTAGGATGTGCTGTCTACTTTTAGGTGCATAACTAACACACCGTACAATCGCTCATCAGTTCAGATCACATACAAATCTGGTTCGATGCGCAAGAAATGTACTGAACCACTAAGCAATGTACTGAACCACTAAGCAATGTACTGAATCACTAAGCAACGTACTGAATCACTAAGCAATGTACTGAATCACTAAGCAATGTACTGAATCACTAAGCAACGTACTGAATCACTAAGCAATGTACTGAATCACTAAGCAACGTACTGAATCACTAAGCAATGTACTGAATCACAAACAACGTACTGAATCACTAAGCAATGTACTGAATCACTAAGCAATGTACTGAATCACTAAGCAATGTACTGAATCACTAAGCAATGTACTGAATCACTACAAGCTTCAACAATTTGTAGAATTACACTTATTTTCGTTCCGGGGCACATGGGCGTCATTGACAATGAGAGAGCAGACAGGCTGGTTGGTTCTGTCGCTATATCAGGGGGCAGCCTATGATAGAGCTGACATCTTGAACGCTCTCATAGAGTGTGGCCGCAAAGAAGATGTTCATTTAAACCAATTCACGTCAACTACTAGATTGTATGAGCTGGGATGCAATTTACGTCAACTACTAGATTGTATGAGCTGGGATGCAATTCAAGTCAACTACTAGATTGTATGAGCTGGGATGCAATTCAAGTCAACTACTAGATTGTATGAGCTGGGATGCAATTCAAGTCAACTACTAGATTGTATGAGCTGGGATGCAATTCACGTCAACTACTAGATTGCATGAGCTGGGATGCAATTCAAGTCAACTACTAGATTGTATGAGCTGGGATGCAATTCACGTCAACTACTAGATTGCATGAGCTGGGATGCAATTCAAGTCAACTACTAGATTGTATGAGCTGGGATGCAATTCAAGTCAACTACTAGATTGTATGAGCTGGGATGCAATTCACGTCAACTACTAGATTGTATGAGCTGGGATGCAATTCAAGTCAACTACTAGATTGTATGAGCTGGGATGCAATTCAAGTCAACTACTAGATTGTATTAGCTGGGATGCAATTCAAGTCAACTACTAGATTGTATGAGCTGGGATGCAATTCAAGTCAACTACTAGATTGTATGAGCTGGGATGCAATTCAAGTCAACTACTAGATTGTATGAGCTGGGATGCAATTCAAGTCAACTACTAGATTGTATGAGCTGGGATGCAATTCAAGTCAACTACTAGATTGTATGAACTGGGATGCAATTCAGGTCAACTACTAGATTGTATGAGCTGGGATGCAATTCAAGTCAACTACTAGATTGTAGGAACTGGGATGCAATTCACGTCAACTACTAGATTGTATGAGCTGGGATGCAATTCACGTCAACTACTAGATTTGATGAGCTGGGATGCAATTCAAGTCAACTACTAGATTGCATGAGCTGGGATGCAATTCAAGTCAACTACTAGATTGTATGAGCTTGGATGCAATTCAAGTCAACTACTAGATTGCATGAGCTGGGATGCAATTCACGTCAACTACTAGATTGTATGAGCTTGGATGCAATTCAAGTCAACTACTAGATTGCATGAGCTGGGATGCAATTCACGTCAACTACTAGATTGTATGAGCTGGGATGCAATTCAAGTCAACTACTAGATTGTATGAGCTGGGATGCAATTTACGTCAAGTACTAGATTGTATGAGCTGGGATGCAATTCACGTCAACTACTAGATTGTATGAGCTGGGATGCAATTTACGTCAACTACTAGATTGTATGAGCTGGGATGCAATTCACGTCAACTACTAGATTGTATGAGCTGGGATGCAATTCAAGTCAACTACTAGATTGTATGAGCTGGGATGCAATTCAAGTCAACTACTAGATTGTATGAGCTGGGATGCAATTCAAGTCAACTACTAGATTGTATGAGCTGGGATACAATTCAAGTCAACTACTAGATTGTATGAGCTGGGATGCAATTCACGTCAACTACTAGATTGTATGAGCTGGGATGCAATTCAAGTCAACTACTAGATTGTATGAGCTGGGATGCAATTCAAGTCAACTACTAGATTGCATGAGCTGGGATGCAATTCAAGTCAACTACTAGATTGTATGAGCTGGGATGCAATTCAAGTCAACTACTAGATTGTATGAGCTGGGATGCAATTCAAGTCAACTACTAGATTGTATGAGCTGGGATGCAATTCAAGTCAACTACTAGATTGTATGAGCTGGGATGCAATTCAAGTCAACTACTAGATTGCATGAGCTGGGATGCAATTCAAGTCAACTACTAGATTGTATGAGCTGGGATGCAATTCAAGTCAACTACTAGATTGTATGAGCTGGGATGCAATTCACGTCAACTACTAGATTGTATGAGCTGGGATGCAATTCAAGTCAACTACTAGATTGTATGAGCTGGGATGCAATTCACGTCAACTACTAGATTGTATGAGCTGGGATGCAATTCATGTCAACTACTAGATTGTATGAGCTTGGATGCAATTCACGTCAACTACTAGATTGTATGAACTGGGATTGAAGATTAAAGTAGCCAAAAAGGAACAGCACAACAGGTATACGAGTAGGCTGATCAATCAAAAGCGAACTGGTACGGTCAGTCACTGGACGCTGTTGAAGATATTGCGAAGGAGATCGAGCACTTATGGATATGTCCGAGTGCAATGAAGATATTTAAACTGAAACTGAAACATACAAATCACAAAGAGTGGCCGATATGGAGGGTTAGAAGAAGGAAAAGAAGAGTGCATTGAAACGCTCCTCCAGATTAAGCAAACTGTATTTTTTGTTATCGAATCATGAACAAGTAATATATAATTATTGACTAATCTGTTGTCTTCATATATCTTGCAGCTGTTGTAGTATAAATATAATCTATGTGTGTTAAAGTGATTGCTATTGAAAACTACACTGAGTTTCATGTTAATCCTGATCTGTAAGAACACAAAATTATCTGTCCAACATCGTACAGAAATCATATTTCTGTGCAGCTGTTGTTGTCATGTTGTCCTTCTCCTCATCCCCTACCCTCCGCCCCCACGACCTTCTCCTTGATATTTAAAATAAATCTAGTACGATCTGGTAGTACCAATGTTGCCGATAAATCACATCACAAACTAAAACGTTTCGCTTAACTACAGTTGATCTTTAGTTTTAAAAAAAAGAAGACATTTTTATACTATGTCGTATCTAGAATAATCGTACCCGTTAGAAGAAGATTACTATATCTTATCTCTCTAGCACAAAGACAACACTGTCCGGCTTGTTCAAACGTAACTCCTAATTCTGGACATAGGTCCAGTGTTAGAGACTTGCACATTTCACATAAATGGGAGCGTACCGCATTGATGACATCTGCTCTATCGATACTTCTGCCCGCTTGAGTCGGGGCATTGTTTTCAAGAAAGTCAGCAAGCTCGCTACTCTGCACTCCAGTAGGTCCAGGTGTGTACAGCTAAGTCAGTGTCTTGAGATATGATCTCCGAATGCTGCCCACCCATTCCATGCACAGACTTCCAGATCAGAACCTTGTTTCAATTACATTGAGAAACAAAAAGTGATGTGATTTGACCACTTAATATGAATGTATCCAAACTCCACAGTATACAGAATCTTCTACAACAGAACATCAGTAAAGAAGGCGAGAGGAAGCCCACAAAAAGATGGTTAGAGGGCATAGCAGAATCCTGCCAAAGAGCAAAAAATAACTAACACCCAAGCCACCAGAACAGCCCAAGACAAAAAGAGACAACTAAGACACTGGGCAACAACCTGGTAGCAGGCTGATGACAAGACAACAACAGACAACTACGACACTGGGCAACAACCTGGTAGCAGGCTGATGACGAGACAACAGACAACTAAGACACTGGGCAACAACCTGGTAGTAGGCTGATGACAAGACAAAAACAGACAACTACGACACTGGACAACAACCCGGTAGCAGGCTGATGACAAGACAAAAACAGACAACTACGACACTGGGCAACAACCCGGTAGCAGGCTAATGACAAGACAAAAACAGACAACTACGACACTGGGCAACAACCCGGTAGCAGGCTAATGACAAGACAAAAACAGACAACTACGACACTGGACAACAACCCGGTAGCAGGCTGATGACAAGACAAAAACAGACAACTACGACACTGGGCAACAACCCGGTAGCAGGCTGATGATAAGACAAAAACAGACAACTACGACACTGGGCAACAACCCGGTAGCAGGCTGATGACAAGACAAAAACAGACAACTACGACACTGGACAACAACCCGGTAGCAGGCTGATGACAAGACAAAAACAGACAACTACGACACTGGGCAACATCCCGGTAGCAGGCTAATGATAAGACAAAAACAGACAACTACGACACTGGGCAACAACCCGGTAGCAGGCTGATGACAAGACAAAAACAGACAACTACGACACTGGGCAACAACCCGGTAGCAGGCTAATGATAAGACAAAAACAGACAACTACGACACTGGACAACAACCCGGTAGCAGGCTGATGACAAGACAAAAACAGACAACTACGACACTGGGCAACAACCCGGTAGCAGGCTAATGATAAGACAAAAACAGACAACTACGACACTGGGCAACAACCCGGTAGCAGGCTAATGATAAGACAAAAACAGACAACTACGACACTGGGCAACAACCCGGTAGCAGGCTAATGATAAGACAAAAACAGACAACTACGACACTGGGCAACAACCCGGTAGCAGGCTAATGATAAGACAAAAACAGACAACTACGACACTGGGCAACAACCCGGTAGCAGGCTAATGACAAGACAAAAACAGACAACTACGACACTGGGCAACAACCCGGTAGCAGGCTAATGACAAGACAAAAACAGACAACTACGACACTGGGCAACAACCCGGTAGCAGGCTAATGATAAGACAAAAACAGACAACTACGACACTGGGCAACAACCCGGTAGCAGGCTGATGACAAGACAAAAACAGACAACTACGACACTGGGCAACAACCTGGTAGCAGGCTGATGACAAGACAAAAACAGACAACTACGACACTGGGCAACAACCTGGTAGCAGGCTAATGACAAGACAAAAACAGACAACTACGATACTGGGCAACAACCCGGTAGCAGGCTAATGACAAGACAAAAACAGACAACTACGACACTGGGCAACAACCCGGTAGCAGGCTAATGACAAGACAAAAACAGACAACTACGACACTGGACAACAACCCGGTAGCAGGCTAATGACAAGACAAAAACAGACAACTACGACACTGGGCAACAACCCGGTAGCAGGCTGATGACAAGACAAAAACAGACAACTACGACACTGGGCAACAACCCGGTAGCAGGCTAATGACAAGACAAAAACAGACAACTACGACACTGGGCAACAACCCGGTAGCAGGCTAATGACAAGACAAAAACAGACAACTACGACACTGGGCAACAACCCGGTAGCAGGCTGATGACAAGACAAAAACAGACAACTACGACACTGGGCAACAACCCGGTAGCAGGCTAATGACAAGACAAAAACAGACAACTACGACACTGGGCAACAACCCGGTAGCAGGCTAATGACAAGACAAAAACAGACAACTACGACACTGGGCAACAACCCGGTAGCAGGCTAATGACAAGACAAAAACAGACAACTACGACACTGGGCAACAACCCGGTAGCAGGCTGATGACAAGACAAAAACAGACAACTACGACACTGGGCAACAACCAGGTAGCAGGCTAATGACAAGACAAAAAAAGACAACTACGACACTGGGCAACAACCCGGTAGCAGGCTGATGACAAGACAAAAACAGACAACTACGACACTGGGCAACAACCCGGTAGCAGGCTAATGACAAGACAAAAACAGACAACTACGACACTGGGCAACAACCAGGTAGCAGGCTAATGACAAGACAAAAACAGACAACTACGACACTGGGCAACAACCCGGTAGCAGGCTGATGACAAGACAAAAACAGACAACTACGACACTGGACAACAACCCGGTAGCAGGCTAATGACAAGACAAAAACAGACAACTACGACACTGGACAACAACCCGGTAGCAGGCTAATGACAAGACAAAAACAGACAACTACGACACTGGACAACAACCCGGTAGCAGGCTAATGACAAGACAAAAACAGACAACTACGACACTGGGCAACAACCCGGTAGCAGGCTAATGACAAGACAAAAACAGACAACTACGACACTGGACAACAACCCGGTAGCAGGCTAATGATAAGACAAAAACAGACAACTACGACACTGGGCAACAACCCGGTAGCAGGCTAATGACAAGACAAAAACAGACAACTACGACACTGGGCAACAACCCGGTAGCAGGCTAATGACAAGACAAAAACAGACAACTACGACACTGGACAACAACCCGGTAGCAGGCTGATGACAAGACAAAAACAGACAACTACGACACTGGGCAACAACCAGGTAGCAGGCTAATGACAAAAGAAGAAGAAGAAGAAGAAGAATATGTCAAATAGCGCACTTGGTGATTAATACAAAACGGTATAATAGTTCTCTTTGGGGGTGGGGGTAGGGGATGTATTTTCCTCCACGTCTTGCTTCAACGTGTGATCGCCCATGGTCGATGACAACATTTTCGATTTGTTTCCTTAGCCTTTATCTTGTATTAAGTATTGAGATCAGTTCATGGGCTGTTTTTAATGTCTCTGTATTCATCAATGAATTTGTCTAATCTTTCTTTCTTTCTTTCTCGAATCCTGTATGCCTCACAGCGTCAGGTCAGGAAGAGATTTCTAAAACGGCCTAGTATGCGCTTCGTAGATAGTCTCTTTCGTCGCCTATGTTATCTCTGAGGTCCATCTTTTGCGTGGCCGGCCTTTTGCTTTGTACCATTGTATCGGAGCAGCATTGCTCTTTAGGGTGCACTGTCTGATGGTAATCTGCTTACGTGACCGAACCATTTAATTTGTTGTTTCTTGATGAAGTCTAGTACTGATGTTGTACCCACTTTTTCCTGATGTCTTCATTTCTCAACCGGTCTCTTCTTGTTACACCAGCATTCTGCGTAGACACTTCATCTCTGTTGTGACTAGTTTTCTTCTATCGTTTGTTGTCAGCGTCCAGGTTTGGCACTGGTAACATAATGTGGGAGAAAGATTGTGTTGAACATTGCTCTTTTGTGTTCATGGTGACGTGTTTGCATCTTAAAATTGGCGCCATTTGCCCTATCATTTGATTTGCTTTGTTGCATCTGTGTTGAATTTCATTAGTTATTCTTCCATTTGCTGAAAAAATGCTCCCCAGGTATGTGAAATCTTTACTTGATTTAGTAGATGATTATCGATGGAGATGTTGGTAGTGTTTTCCTCTCTGGCGAATGTCATTACTTCTGTTTTGTCGATGTTAATTCTCATGTTGTATTCGTTACATGCTAACTGGAGTCTGTTGATGTGTTGTTGTAGCTGTTCTTCTGTTGTTGATATGATTGCCTGATCGTCTGCAAAAGAAATTCATTTAAGAGTTCTCCGAGGTTGTTTCCTTCGCTGGTGTTAGCTATTTTACAAATGTGGTCAATATACGTGATGAATAGCAGCGGGGATAGTACGCAACCTTGTCTTACTCCTGACCCTACGTGAAACTTTTCTGATAATCCTGTATTTGTTCTAATCGTACATTGGCTGTCAGTATAAATGTTCTTGCAAAGGTTGATTAGGTGTTCATTAACCCCATAGGTTGTTAGTATTTTCCACAACTTGTGCCTATCTACGCGGTCGAACGCTTTTTCCTGATCTACAAATGCAACGTGTAAATGTTTGTCGGATTCGATAGTCCTTTCTACTAACTGTCTGAGGGCGAATATTGCGTCTGTACAGCTTTTGTTCTTCCTGAATCCCATTTGGGAGTCATTAAGCTGTGGCTCGATGATGTGGCGGAGCCTTTTCTCAAGTATTTTGCAGAATATTTTCCAGTGTGGACCAGTAGCGCTATGCCTCTATACTTTGTACAGTCCCTCTTGCTACCTTTCTTCTTCCAGATGGGAACAATTGTAGCATTCCTCCAATCTTCTAGTGTTTCTTGTGTGATCCAGACTTGGTTGAATAGTCTATGGAGCCAGTTGATTCCTACCTCTTTAGTTGCTCTGATTAGGTCGGCCGGGATATTGTCTGGGCCTGGTGTTTTATTAGGTGGGGCCATATTTACAGCATTTCTGATCTCTGATAGTGTTATGCTTGGTTCTACTTCTGAAGTTACATTTACTGTGTGTTCTTGAGTGTTCGGTTGGTCCTCTTGTAATTTGTCTAATAGAAGTTCTAAATTTCTTATAAAGTCGCGTGCATTCTGAATTCACTTTTTTATATATGTTGTTACGTTATTTTAAATAATATTCAATTTATCTTCAATAGTCACTCAGCTATTACGCTTGATTTTATATATGTTGTTACGTTATTTTAAATCTTCTTCTTCTGCATTCTCACTAGATTGGGATTTCAGATTCTCTAATAAAGACAGCCGTCTGTCTCAGATTATCAGCCACGCCATACAGTTTGTCTTGGACACTAGTGTAAGTGGGCCACCTCTTTCTTCTCAAGTCTGCATACTGGGGAAGTTCTGTAGGATATAATTCTATGATTTCTGCTTCCCCGTTTGTGCCGACCTCTTCCTGCAGTAAGTTTTGATCACCCTCATGATGGTGGTTCTGACATTCTTACCGCGTGGCTAAATCTCAGAGGCAGATTGGCGACCGTAGAATCCGTTATCCCATTGCTCATTGTGAGGGTCGTTGCACCATGTTATGCGCCTTACGGCCTGGTGCATCCGTTTTCTGTAAGCATTTGTTTCGGGTTAGCATTCCCTAGTTATTTAAAATAATATTCAATTTATCTTCAATAGTCACTTAGAAGAGCATCTGTAGCTTAAGCGGTAATGAGCTCGATCACTACCAAAAGTACCTGGTTCAAACTCTGCGGCGGGCAGTTTGAAAGCAAATTCGTTACCGTGTGATTGTTACGAAAGGTAACAATTGACCTCACCTTTCAGAAAGCAATAGCACACTGCTAAACGTATAAGTGGTGTCTAGAAAATCAACGAGTCGTTTACTGTGGGCCTTAAAACAAGCACAAACAAGATCACTACGTACTCTCTCTCCTCCCTCCCAACACTTCTGTAAAGATGTAAATGATGAAAGAGAAGAAGAGGAAGAAGAGAAGATGGCTACATCCTGTAAAGGATATTCCACGATTTTCATTTTTCATTCCTCAATGTTTTCTCAAATACAAGTTCTAAATTTCTTCTAATGTCAGCGTGCAGCATTCTGAATTCACTTTTGATATATGTATTGTTACATTCTTTAAAATAATCTCTAATTTATCTTCAGTAGTCACTTAGCTATTACGATCTGATATTCTGGATTTCTTCAGAGAAGTCTACTACTTTTGGTCCTCACTCTCTCCAAACATATACTTATTTGTTTATTAACATTTCTTGGTGTATAACAACACTCTCAACAGATGGCATGTCTTTTTTGTCAACAGGGGCGTAGCCATGTGAGGAAATCCGGTGCAATGAAGTCAATCCTTTAGCCCTCTATAGCTTGCTATACAGTGGGCGTTTGTGACTTAGCGGTAGGGGAGGGGGCAATTTGAAAGCAAATTTGCTCTCGTGAATTGTTGACGAACGATAAAAATAGACCTCCCAGTTGAGAAGGCAATGACAAACTACTGAATGTATAAGTGGTGGCTAGAAAATCAATGATTCGTTTACTGTGGTTAATGGTGACGTCATGTAAAGAATATGTCAGGATTGTCATTTCATACAGGGGGGATATTGATTGATTGATTGGACCATCATCATTGCACTTTGGTGAGTAACCATGTGTGCTCTGATATCTTTCTTACATCTGAGGAAGATTTCAGTCACAGTGCACGTACTCCGTAGCACCTGCGAGGATCCTCGAAGTAATTTAGAATATGGTGAAAATACTTTGTATGAATTTATTTTCTAATGAATTTGCATGGAAGCCACTTTTCCGTGCTCTTCTCGAATTTTGCATGGGAAGCCACTTTTCCGTGTGCTCTTCTCGAATTTTGCATGGGAAGCCACTTTTCCGTGTGCTCTTCTCGAATTTTGAACTACCAAGGGATCTTTTACTTCTCAACTTGAACAGGTGACCTACATTTTATCGTCCGTCTCCGATAGGACTAGGAACTCGATCTCACCTACACTGAGATCGGTTGTATAGAGATAATATTGTAAAATGGGTTTTATGAAAAAGTTCTCAATCCCTTACTTAGATTTTGTTAAGGCTAATACTTGCTGCTTGAACTTCCTTCTAGAAAACTGATAATTACTTTCGCAAACAAAATGACCAAAAACTGGTTAGAATCTATGTCTCTGTACTCAAACAAAATTACCAAAAACTGGTTAGAATCTATGTCTCTGTACTCAAACAAAATTACCAAAAACTGGTTAGAATCTATGTCTCTGTACTCAAGCAAAATGACAAAAAACTGGTTAGAATCTATGTCTCTGTACTCAAGGCGTTCCATATATGCCCAGTCTGCTTAAATTAGTTGAAAGTATCAGTTTCAGAGAACTTACACAATATCTCTGAATGAGCAACTAGATGATCTGGACTTCGCTGATGATATAGCCTTTCTGTCACATACACGAAATCAGATACAGGATAAGCTAAACACATTGAATCAAAGGTTCCAGCAACTAGGGCTGAACATTCATAAGGGAAAGACAAAGATATTGAGAAAACCAGCAGGGACAGTGAAAGAAGGGGAGGCCGAGAAATACACGGAGACGAGATTTGGAGGCAGAGATCAACAATATAAAGAAGAAGAGCTGGAGGGAGCTGCAGGAGATAGCTAGAGATAGGAAGACTTGGCATGAGTCGGTTGAGCAATATAAAGAAGAGCTGGAGGGAGCTGCAGAAGATAGCTAGAGATAGGAAGACTTGGCATGAGTTGGTTGAGGGCCTATGCCCCAACCCGGGTAAAAGGTAAAGAGAGAGAAGATATTTCGTTATATGGTACCTTGTGACCTCATGGACTCAACGCACTACATTCCTATGCTTCTTAGTACTTATCTTCTCATGATACATATTCTATATGTGTATATGTTCAATGTATACAAGTTATATGTATATCTATATATTGTTTCTCTTCTTTTTTCCACTTCTAGAGTTTCACATTTATTACGTTTTTCGTTTTTAGTCACTGATTTTTATTTTAGGACCGTTGGGACGTTTCTGTCTATATGTTCTGTGCTGTGAAATTCATCACTCCTGTTATATCCTTTGCTGATAAATGTCTTTTGGTTGCCGTGTATTGCTATTACTTTTGTATTTTGTAAAATTACAGTACTTTGTTATTACGTGTTTCGTCTCTGAATTTTACCCGCTTCATAAAGTCTGGGTACCAATTGCCAACTGACTATACTAGCACATTGATTATGTCTGAAATGTAACACTTCTAGCATGAGGATGGAGGTTGAGGCCGTTACTGCTGCCTTCCACTGACTCTCTGGGACTTCATTTACTGGGACCGTTGTTGTATTTGACTCTCAGTCGATGCTTCACAAGATCCAGAAGGGGAAATTTTCGGTATGAGTGGATGTCTATAGAAGTTTCTAACCTGAAGAGGCTTACGTGGATATACTGTCCTGAGCATGCTGGTGTTTACGGTAATGAGAAAACGGACAGGCTTGCATCAACAGCATCGATTGTTGGGGAGTTGAAGATGGGTAAGAGGATGTTCTTCGATCTCTTCGCGACTGTCTGTTGGATGAAAATGAAAATCGTGGCATATCCTTTACAGGTAAAGGACACAGTAAATGAGTCATTGATTTTCTAGACACCACTTATACGTTCGAGAGCCGCTGTATCGTAGTTGTTAGTGAACTCGCTTCGCAAGGCTGGTGGTCTGGGTTCAGCTCCGCAATGCGCGTGGAATTTTTCCCGACCACGACGGCTGTCAGGTCGACCCAGCCTCAACTGGGTACCAGACATGCTCTGGGAAAGTAAAAGGCGGCCGGCGTGATGCTGACCACATCACCCATCGTGTGACGACGGTCAATGAAAATACAGGCCTAACACTGTATTGACCTATATACCACGAGGTATGAAAGGGTTCCTTTACTTTTACTTATACGTTCAGTAGTTTGCCATTGCTTTCTGAACGGTGAGGTCTATTTTTAACTTTTGTAAAAATCCCATGGAAACGAATTTGCTTCCAAACTTGCCCGCCGTGGGGTTTGAAGCAGGTTCGCTTGGGTTTGTGATCGAGCTCACTACCGCTTAGCTACAAACGCTCTTGTGTCTGTTGGATGGGAAACTAAATAGCTATTGAATGAATCAAACTATTTAGGCAGTTTGGATTTGCCCGTTGTAGAAGTAGAACTGAATGCCTGAGGGGCAGAGTGAGAGGTGTGTTTAATTAGCAAGCCACGGGAACTATCAGTATGCATACTCTTCGACATCTGTCGGGGAGACTGAGCACCTATGGGTCTGCCCGGAGTGAAATGACGTCAGTTTAGTAACCAATACCAACAACACTATAGATGGGGCAAAACACTCACTAGATAAATACGATTGGTGCACAAACTTGCACTCACTACGATAACACTACGATTGGGTGCACAAACTTGCACTCACTACGATAACACAATGGGTCACAAACTTGCACCACTGATCTACATATTGGTGCACAAACTTGCACTCACTACGATAACACTACAGATTGGGTGCACAAACTTGCACTCACTGTTAATATGCACACTGACTAAAAAAAAAAGAGTTATATATTATATGTTTGATAGTGACTGCCCTACAGAATGTATTGTTGGGTTGACGATGCTTGTGTCACTCCCTAATGCACTTATTTCATCTATTGCTTCTTATATTGTTGGTTGACATTTCTATATGTTATTAATCATATTTATTGACAGGACACATGGATATAAATTTTGAATCTTGAAGATTGCTAGATATATAGATGAGGTCAAAGACGCATGGAAGCGGCGCGCCAGAATTAGAGAGATGGCTCTAATCCCCAGCTTTCACCTCCAAGTGGTGACCCTGGTAACAGACGATAGTTCTGGTCTGGCTAAGAGGGCAGGTGCCGTGGGAGAGCTACGCTGGGACAAGTAGAGATGCAAAGGTAGTCATGCTTGATGGGATCCGCACGCAACACAGACGAGCGAACTCCCAGAGTGACTATTAATGCTCGCCTCTCCCGGACGATGGTAAAAGCTGAACGATGATTCATGTGGAACCTCGCGGAGCAGAACTCAGACCCCACGCATTCTCTCTCTTGATGCACTTCTCTTGAGCCGATGAGTATGCCGGGTGATGAGTTGGGCCCCGCGTTGGTCCACATGGGTCAAAAGTCCGAATCAAAACCATCGAAGGGACATTGACCCGCGTGTGGCGAAATTCGAAGCCCAAGCATGCTCTCTTGGACCACAACCCTAGAGCCGATGAGTATGCTGGGTGCCGAGTTGAACCGCAAGCTGGGCAACATAGGTCAAAGCACTGGCCTCCATCACGGAGATGGGAGCACGACCCAAAGCAATCGAAGAGACATTGACCTGCGTGTGGCGAGATTAGGAGCCCAAGCATACTCTCTCTTGAGGCACTACTCTAGAGCGGATGAGTATGCAGGGAGTCAAGTTGAGATGCTCGGGGGCATCATGGGGCGAAACTCGGTTTTGCCCCCCACCACCGAGGTCGAACAGCCCAGTGGGAATTGACGGAAATGGTGAGGTGGGCACCAGGGCAGAGCGAGCGCGCACGCTGGCAAAGCCATAGTAGGCCCCATCGAGGGGCAGGCCGGCACGGCAAGAGGGTGTGCGTTCCACCCACATGAGTAGAACTGGAAAGCCCAGCAGAGGCAAAACCAGTGCAAGCTCGGCAGCGGCAAGCGCGGCAGCGACAAGAGCTGCAGCGGCAAGTGCGGTAGCGGCAAGCAGGGTGTGCGTCCCACCCAAATGTACAGAACAACTGGAAAGCCCAGCAGAGGTAAAGCCAGTGCGCGTTTCCGCTCGCAGGAAACTACTGCTGCCTTGTAGTTTTGATTGGGGACAATCAAAGCTAACGGAGCAAACCGCAAACAAACCTGAACGGGCGACAAACCAAGGTGTTCATTAAAACGACCGGTTTTGCTGGGCAGATGGCGTTTGTAAGCCCGGGAGGGCAGGCCGTCTAAGGGTCCCTGCCCTGAAAGAAAATAGCAACCCACTGCTTTGTGGGTTACGGCTGGGGACAGTCAAAGGCTAGCGGAGAGCGAATCGCACACAATAGCTGGCTGAAATCGAACACCCCACCGAAGGATAAGCAACTGTGCTCAAATAGGTGCTGAAGGTTGGTGCACGCACATTACGTTCTGAAGTTTTGGCTATTTATTTATCACAATAGAATGATAAAAATGGCATTAGAACGATCGCAAGATATATATATATATATATGTGTGTGTAACAAGGTTATGCAGGACCAGAGGATGGAACAGTGGTCAACTGGCAAACCATACTTTATACTCCAGCTGATGGTAAAATGTCCAACCATACTACATTGAGAAATAGGTAACGGTCAATCCATCCGGGTTACTTTTTGCACACGACCCACTTGGAGGGTAGCAGATCTGCAGAAGACAAAGAGATCGCCATGAGTAGAGACTTACTTAGGAGAACTTGAGAAGAATGGTTGACGTTTAGACTGAGTGGAATAACTTTATAGAGTTTCGGTTTCGAGAATGAGAGAGTAATAGTCGGAAGAGAAAAATACAGAGGAAGTTATTAAGAAATTGATGTGCATATTATTGGACACATAATTATGGAAATTGTAGAAGAACGATCCTATGTAGTTGATAAATGACTGTGTGATTCAATGAAGAATAATGTCAGTAGAAGCTGGTATTATCAACAAAAGTCAGGAGAACGGTCATGTATAGTTAAGATAAATGACTGTGTTAAGACGTTTAAAAATGTGTATTTCGCTTCGATTGAGAAAAGCGGGTGACAACAGTGTAGGATTTGTGAATTAAATTGGACAGGATGGTTTCCAGTAACTAAACGTACTAGACCGTGACCAATTCCAGACCAGACCAGGAGCCAGGACGAAGAGCGAAGCCTGTGATCCCCTCTTCTGGAGGACCTAAACCAGTTCCAGTCCAGACCTAGGAACCAGAGACCTTGTGTGAGGATACCCTCGCTGATATTGTAGCCTGATTGCCCCTTCTTCAGCAGCGACGGAGGTGTGCCTCTATGCATCTCGTTTGTTTTCCTATCAAGACTGCACTATTTAGGTATGAGCCTGTCCGAGTGGTTACCGGGGCCCAAATTTATGGTGTAAAGAATAGAATCACTGTTACCTGCCACGCATGTCGTTAGAGACGACTAAGGAGGTTTGAAATGCGATGCACATGTCCTAAACGTATAGAAATCTATGTGTTTAGGGCCTACCAAACCAATGTGCAACGTATACACGTTCTTGACAAAGATCAAACATATCACAAAGAGTGATTAAAATTGATCGTAAAGAACGAACGCAAACAAGAAGAAGAAGGTATGAGCCTGTTCACGATCATCATATGTAACTTGTGAAATTATATATTCTTTTGTTTATGTGTGCAGGCAGGATCGATTAGACAGGGAGGGGATTTGTATAAATATCGGTATGTAGGATTGTTGGTGGTGTATTAAGTTCCCTTAAGACGTGCCTTAGGCGGGGAGCTATGTTACACTTTTCTAGTTCCTAGGCTAGTGAGCTCATTCACGATTTTTGTTTGTTCCCTAATCAAAAATAAACTTCTTATAAGTTGAAGTATATATCGAACGGATTTATGTAAATGAATAGTATCTTGTGTCGCCCGAGTGGTTACCGGGGCCCAAAGTTGGGGTGTAAAGAATAGAACCACTGTTACTTGCCACGCATGTCGTAAGAGGCGACTAAGGAGGTTTGGCTGAAATCGGATGCATGTGTCCTAAACGTGTAGAAGTCTATGCGTTTAGGGGCCTACCAAACCAATGTGCAACGTATACACGTTCTTGGCAAAACTAAACATATCACAGAGTGATTAAAATTGGTCGTAAAGAACGAACGCAAAGAAGAAGAAGAGAAAAGTATCTTGTGTTGTGTGAGTAGTGTAGACTATAAGAACGTTCTTCCTTTCTATTCTTTTTTGGTTCTTCTGTCCTTCTACCTCTATCAAGTGCAGTGTACCAGTTTGGAACACCCTAGGCTGCTACATATGTAGATACTCTGGTAGTACATACATGGTCTAGGGACAAGGGATTAACTTAATTTCACGGTGTTTTACTCAATATGGCTCGATCTCTCTCCGTAGAAATGGTGAGCCACGTGATGAGAGTATTGCAAATAGCACGAGCTCCATTGCTCCAGCAACAATCTTTGAAATCTATATAGATAAATAGATATATATATATATTGAGATAGATATATAAATAGATATATAGAACGATATATATGTATATAGATAGATAGATAGATAGATAGATAGATAGATAGACAGATAGATAGATATATACGAGTATATATAAAATGTATATATATATATAATATATATCTTCTCTCTTTGCCTTTTTACCCCGGGTTGGGGCATAAGCCCTCAACCAACTCATGCCAAGTCTTCCTATCTCTAGCTATCTCCTGCAGCTCCCTCCAGCTCTTCTTTATATTGTTGATCTCCGCCTCCAAATCTCGTCTCCATGTCATTGCGGCTTTCTCTGCATCGCTTCATACCTCTTCTAGAAGAGCTCCTTTCCTCTTGGCTGCACAGTTTTTATTTTATTTTATGTGACTTGTTCATGGTTGGTTGGATTTTGTGGCTAAAATTTTCTACTGGATAGGGTAGCCAGCCCTACGCCAAACCCCACCTTAGTCGCCTCTTACGACATGCCTTGTAGTTCGCAGTGCCGCTACTCTTTGCTCCCCTTGCGCGCCCCGGCAATACACGGGCGATATATATATATATATATATATATATATATATATATATAATATAATATATTCCTCTCGCACCGTCATAAGTTACACAGAACCTGCAAGTAATTTCTCCATATCGCTATGTCCTGGGCAACTCGCTCAATCTCTTCCATGTAATTGAGTCCTATATTTCTTGCCTCTTTCATACAGGTTCGTCTAAGGGTTTCCCTAGTGGGTCTCCTCTTTCTTGAATCCTTTGCCTCTCATTTCAATGCCTGCTTTGGTATTATTTCATCATTTATTCATATAATATGCAAAACATATATATATATATATGGGATCAAAGGTGCATCGAGACAACGCCGCGCCAGGATTAGTGAACTGGCACTAATCAATATCCTACCCCACCTCCACGTTGTGACTCTGGAAACAGACATTGATTAAGGTCTGGCTAATCGGGTAGGGATCGAGGGAGAACTATAGGTAGTGGTAGTAGTGAAAGCGCTGAAAAGCAATGCAGGCCCAAAACTTAATGAACAAAATGCACGCATGTCCTGGCCGCAGAAACGAAAGAAAACAGCAGCGTACGATTTGTCAGCGAACGAATGCTAACTCCCCCGGAGTAAATGCTCGAGGCACGGTAAAAGTGAGCACGGTGAGAAACCCGATAGACATGGTGGGACAGGCACCACTGTGGAGCGAACACGCATACGGACGATACACAGGTGAGCAAAAAGGCGAGGCAGACAGGCAAGGTGATGGCGTTGGTGATGGAGCGACAGAAAACTGAAAAGCCCAGCACATGCTTGAACCCAGTACAAATCAAATGTATCTGCAAATGTCTCTGAAAAACACTGTAACGCATCGTGACGACACATGGGAAGACTGCGGTAAACTCCGTACAAGAGGCCAAGTGCAGATAAACCTATTGGATAAAGTTGGCCGAGCGCAAATCCTAAGGTTGCGTTTTAGTGCCTAACGAAACTGCCCTCCCTGGAACAACCGGGCAGGGTATTGTTGCATTAACAACTAACATCCCCGAAAGAACTGAGGTGGGTGATGTTGGCGAGCGCAAAATTTCAGTTGCGTTGCTAGCGCTGATTGAAACGACCATCTAGAATACATGCGCGCAGCCCCAATCCAGTGTTTTCCGGCTACAGGGAAAATGCAGAGTAAAAACCTTGCAAATTGCCAAGTGCCGACACGCCCCCCGAAACGTCTGAGAATACTCCTACTCAGGAACAAACTCACCTTGGATAGAAAAGTAAGGCCGATAATGCAAAGGCTTGACTGGTACAAACCCAAACATTGGCTAAGGGCAATACTTTTCGGACGCCGATCATCAATACAGAGTAAAATACGTCTAAACACCATGGCTCAGATCATATTAAGGATACGGCCAAAAGATGATCGTAAAGGCGTAGATCGAAGTCAAAATATACGACAGAATGGATCGTTCCCTAGGGCTAGCTACCCTAGTAAATAAACAGTTGACTGAAATCGGGTGGGCGGACCTAGTCACCATGGACGCATAATCGCACCACGTAAAACCCGTTCTTGTCAACGATCAATTAAACATCACAAAAAGAATGATAAAATTGACCGTGAAGAACGAACGAGAGAAGAAGAAGAAGAAGATATATATAAATGTATAGAGAGAGATAAATATATAGATTGAGATATATAGATAGACAATTTATAGCTCAATAGATAGAACATACACATGTATTACGACCAGGCTAGAGTTTAAACCGACTTAATTTACGATTTCTTTGTTGATATTATTTATAAACAAGCAAATAAGTTATGACAAGTTTATAGTCGGTTTACAAATGTTTGCCCTCATTCAAGTTCGATCTGATCGAAAAGTATCTGTTGTATTGATTTGAGAATTTTACATTGCAGTCTGAAAAAACCTGGCCAGCAATGGCGGACTGCGGGAGGGCCATTCAGAGTCAGAACTATTTGATTCTGAACACGACTTTGCTAGCGTATTTCCGACATGTTTGGTCGAGTATTTTCCGGTTTCGTTTGCCGAGCTACTGAGTTAGTGCTTGAGCAATGCTGTGAGCTATGAATGTTACATGGAATGCTTTTGCTGTGTCAACCGTGCGTTTGTTGTGTGCTAGTGTGTATTCAGAAAATGGTGGACAGCGGTTATGACGAACAAGCTCAATCTGCCGTGTGCAGTTATATTGCGAGTGCAGAAAGCCGGAATTTGTCATGATTGATGTTCCCTTCGACAAGAATTACAACTCAAGTGATGAACAGTTTGGTGTTGCTACATTAGCGACGGCCATATGCATTTTATGCGAGCAGGTTCTTTTTGTGGTGGTACGCGGCTGTTTCATTCTGGAATTAGTTCACACAGGAAACATTTCACAGTTGTTAGCATTTCGTGTGATTTTCATTGGCACAGGAACGGAGCAATTATGGGGTGTCCCGTTGCAGTGAAGTTGGAACCGTACTTATGAACTATGAACATTGCAGTCTTATATTTACATTGATCAAAGAAATGTGTTATTGACATTTCGAAATGTAACTTAGATTTTACATATCGACGAATTTGTTTGAAGTTTTGCAGAAACTGTAGCAAAGCTGAGGTAAAGAACTAATTTTACACTTCACATAAGTTAAAGATAGCAGCAAAGGTGGATCCATATTTTGTATAGCAATGAGTGCCATGTATAGAATTAACATAGACTTGCATAACTTGCATAGACATGTGGAAACAAAGCAAAGGGCCGGTCACGCAAAATGTAGACCTCAGAGATAACAGAGAGACATTGTTTCAAAATCTAAAGAGTATAATGTATATCTATACTCATGCTTTATTGACCACTCAAAGGCATGTGATCGTGTAGAACATCAGGAATTGTGGATGATTATGGAAGAAATGGGATTTCTATTACATTTACTACAGATCATAAGAGAACTTTATAGTGATCAAATTGCGGCTGTAAGAACATGTGATGATATATCAGATTGGTTTGACATAAGACAAGGAGTCAGACAAGGCTGCATTTTGTCCGATAGTCTGTTTAAGGGGAGACTCTGGTCGGTGGGGGTCAAGAAGCTATTTTCGTTGTATTCATAATAATGTAAATTCTATATAACCTTTTTGAAAAATTATGATTTAGATGTGTAGAAAAAGGTTAGTTTACAAAAAAATGTGAAAGCGTTGCCATGGAAACAATACAAAATGGCCACCAAACACTAAATTTCAAATCCCTAAGGATTTGAATCTAATGAATGTAAATTAATTATGTTTTCACTCTAAGGTGAACAATTGTAATATCTAAAATATTATACATGCTTTTTAAGATATATTAAATATTACATTTTTATAAATTTATGGGTAAAAATACCCTCAAAAATAGGTCAAAGAAAGCTTTTTTGTGTGTGTGTGTGTGTTTACCCAAAAATTCACTAGTGAAACTCGCAAGGAAAGCAGAAAATAGAACTTCCTAACCAGACCTACAACAGCGACGATGGATATTACCAACTGTATAGAAGGGACCAGACTGTCATATTCGCCTCTGGACGGGACACAACAAAATGAGACACCACCTGTACACTAAATTAAAAAAAGGCACCAACGACCCGTGTCCCTGTGGCTTGGCGAGTATGACAACGAACATATTCTACAGAACTGCCCACAGTACAAATGACTTGAGAAGAAAGAAGCGCCCAAGATTAACTGTATGGAGTGGTTGACAATCTGAGACAAGACGACGACCTTTTCAGAGAATCCGAAATCCCAATCTAGTCTATTCTCTAATCCTGTTTGACTTTAGCGTCAAGTCCCAAAAAAGGAGCCCAATCTAGTGAAGAAAAGAAGAAGAAATCTAACTTGAAGATGAAGTCTTCTTGAGAAATGAGAGTGATCGACTATCCTGGAACCAAAGACAACAACGAGACCGAGAAAGTGGCGAATAACTGTTGAGACCTATGCTGCACAATGAGCAGAGGAAATATATCAATAACAAACTCGATATGTCCAAACAACATGAAAATATCAAACTTTTCCATAAACAACAAGCATGATAGTTATACAAATTTGATCATGATAAGTTATACAAATTTGATCACATGATAAGTTATACAAATTTGATCACATGATGAAGTTATACAAATTTGATCACATGATGAAGTTATACAAATTTGATCACATGATGAAGTTATACAGATTTGATCACATGATGAAGTTATACAAATTTGATCACATGATGAAGTTATACAAATTTGATCACATGATGAAGTTATACAAATTTGATCAGAGATCAAACGTTGCTCTACATAAACGACAAACATGATGAAATTCAACAGATTTGATCAGTATAAATGACAAAATCAATCACATAAACTAAGAGCATGCATAATTCAAGTAGTAATATCCGATTATGAGATTTGAACGCTGAGCAGACGAGCTTTTGAGTATGTGTTACAGAAGATTCCTCTGTATATCATGGACAGTGAAGAGAGCAAATTGATCTATCCAGAAAGAACTCAAAATAAAAAAAAATGGTTGATGCTACAAATAAAATTGAAATATTTTGGACATATAAAAAAACATGAAGGGCGGGAGAAGAACATTATGGAAGGAGGCATACCGGCAAAGAGGAGAAGAGGAAGACCACGGAGAAGATGGATTCAGGATGTAACTGATGATTTGTCCATGACAACTGTAGCGGGGGGAATTCTGGACTATGAGAGAGAGAAATTTCGAAAGACTATTAAAGTGGCAACGTTGTTGACGGAAAATGTCTAGGGACAAGCTACTTGAGTATGATGATGTATAAATGTATAATATGCATGATCAAAATTAAGATATGTCTACCCTACATGATATAGTTGCCTAATAGGAGTGCAGCGTACTCACGTTCGCTGAGCAAACCACACAGTTAACAAAAACACATTATTTCAGTTTCAGTTAGGAATATCTTCATTGCATTCCGGACATGTCCATAGGTGCTCAGACCTCCTTCGCAGTATCTCCAACAGCTTCCAGCGACTGGCCGTACCAGTTCAATTTAGATTGATAAGGTGACTCGTATACCTGTTGTATCGTTCTTTTCTTGCCGCACCAATCTTCAAACCCAGTTCTCGCAATCTAGTAGTTGACGTGGATTGCTACTCCAATCTTCAAACCCAGCTCCTACAATCTAGTAGTTGACGTGATTGCTACTCCAATCTTCAAACCCAGCTCCTACAATCTAGTAGTGGACGTGGATTACTACTCCAATCTTCAAACCCAGCTCCTACAATCTAGTAGTTGACGTGATTGCTACTCCAATCTTCAAACCCAGCTCCTACAATCTAGTAGTTGACGTGGATTGCTACTCCAATCTTCAAACCCAGCTCCTACAATCTAGTAGTTGACGTGGATTGGTTTAGACCATAGATTCCCAACCTTTTTCGGCCCACCACCCACTTTACACAACATAAACTTTGTAACACCACCCACTTTACACAACATAAACTTTGTAACACCACCCACTTTACACAACATAAACTTTGTAACGCCACCCTCCACATTATAACAGTTTGTCAGCGTCCCCCCTCCAACATATATACATGCTCTATGTTCTCTTTGACATAGAAAATTGATATATATATTTCTGTCATACACGGTCAATTTTTTAATGATTATATGCATGAAATAGAAAATGTATGAACAAATAGATCGTGTAAGATGGACATAAGATGAATTTAAATTCAGAATTCAAATTTTAAATGATTATTCAATCGCAAAATCACGAAAATAATTTATTTTAAAATATTTATTAATAATTTCTTCTTTAAGGAGCCACCAACCCATAATTGCCTGAACACATCTCAAATTCTTCTGAACCCAATATCGCCCCCCTAGAACGCTTCAGCGCCCACTGGGGGGGGGCGGTACCGCCCACTTTGGGAAACGCTGGTTTAGACGAAGATCTTCTCTGCGGCCACACTCTATGAGGACATTCAAGATGTCAACTCTGTCCATTGGCTGGACCTCTGATATAGCGGCAGATCCAGCCAGTCTGTCTGCTCTCTCATTGCCAACGGCACCCATGTGTCGTTGTAAGAATGCTGGGTGTAACAAGAACAGACCGGTTGAGAAATGAAGACATCAGGAAAAAGTGGGTACAACATCAGCACTAAACTTCATCAAGAAACAACAAATTAAATGGTTCGACCACGTAAGCAGATTACCATCAGACAGTGCACCTCAAAGAACAATGCTGCTCCGATACAATGGGTACAAAGCAAAAGGCCGGCCACGTAAAAGATGGACCTCAGAGATAACAGAGGCAACGAAAGAGACTATCTACGAAGCGCATACAAGAACCCGTTTTAGAAATCTCTTCTTGACCTGACTCCGTGATGCAAACAGGATTGGAGAAAAAAAGAAAAAGAAAGAAAGAAACGCATGTACCCCGGAACAAAGACAAGTGTAATTCTGCAAATTGTTGACGCTTGCAGTGATTCAGTCCATTGTCTGCTCATCGAACTGGCCTCTACCTTTTGGATCATACTCAATGAGTCACTCAGAATGCGCGCATGAGTGTAGTTTTGTGACTCTAGCCAGAGTAGTGCATTGGTTACCACCAGTACCTCCATTGTCATGCTGCTTGTTGTCATACTAAATGCACCATTGGCTTCCTTGACCATTCTGCCACATGAGCTTGCAGAGAAGGCCCATGCAGACTTTTCGTGACGAACTACCGATCCATCCGTGTAAGTCCCAACGTCGTCTGCATTGCAGTTTTCATCGATAATGGCTTTGACGTTTGCATCCAACGCCACGGGATTCCCTCTCGCAACCTTTGTCAAATTTAATGTTTGTTTAAAAGTGTTCCAGTATATTGGAGGCATCGGTATCTATTCTTCCCTATAATCGATATTTGTGAGCCCGCATTCCAGCTAAACAGTATCTGCGGCACGGCCAACCTACGACTTGCCCCGCTTTAATCGATTTCCACCACTGGTGCTGAGCTGTTCATGCAATGGGTGATCCTTTTGGCACTTATTTTGAGATAGGCACGTGCTCTAGCTATCTTGAGTTTATACTCCATGATCGGAAAATCCAGGAGAAACCTCATCGCCACACAGGGTGTTTCCCTTGTGCAACCGAGGATGATGCGCATAGCTTCGTTCTGTATTCTCTCCAGTCTTTCATTTTGCGTTTTGCTGACAGTGAGGGTGGCTATTGCATATTCAATGGTGGAGAGGACCAGTGTCTGATACAGGACGACAAGCAGTCGTTGCTCGATGTTAACAGCCGCCATGATTCTCATTGCCGCCAAACCTTTACGTGCCTTGACAATGACATACTCAATATGTTTCCGGAAACACAGGCTGCGATCAAATGTCACACCCAAAATTTCATCGATTTATCTACGGACAAACCAACACCGCGAAGTTTTACACTAATCGTACATACGTTAACAGTGTGATTATTGATGAAGAAGGAACTTGACAGCATCACAAAAACACATTTTGTTGATAAGAACGATGACAGTCTTAAGAGAGAGAGTCTTTCCGAACAGAGAAGTTTCAGGGTTTTGAATCCCACTAGCTGACCAGATTGAGAGAAATGTGTGTCAATGTTGGTTCCGCCCGAAAGAACGACATACCAAATATGCAAAGAGATTGATTAAGCAACATCGAAAAGGCGTGTTGGGCCGCTGGACACTGCTGGATTTGCTGAGGCAGAGAACGGAGCACCTATGGACATGTTCGGAGTGCTATGATGATAGTCCTCATATAACTGATATATGATAACGAAGTGCTATGATGATAGTCCTCATATAACTGATATATATGATAACGAAGTGCTATGATGATAGTCCTCATATAACTGATATATATGATAACGAAGTGCTATGATGATAGTCCTCATATAACTGATATATGATAACGAAGTGCTATGATGATAGTTCTCATATAACTGATATATAATAACGAAGTGCTATGATGATAGTTCTCGTATAACTGATATATGATAACGAAGTGCTATGATGATAGTTCTCATATAACTGATATATGATAACGAAGTGCTATGATGATAGTTCTCGTATAACTGATATATGATAACGAAGTGCTATGATGATAGTTCTCGTATAACTGATATATGATAACGAAGTGCTATGATGATAGTTCTCGTATAACTGATATATGATAACGAAGTGCTATGATGATAGTTCTCATATAACTGATATATAATAACGAAGTGCTATGATGATAGTTCTCGTATAACTGATATATGATAACGAAGTGCTATGATGATAGTTCTCGTATAACTGATACATATGATAAATGACGAGAACGAACGCAAATTAACAAATAAAAAAAACCCAAAGAGTTTTTGAACAAAAATCTTATACAGGATTTTTCCAAATTTCCCAAAAATGAACAAACATATAAATTCAACCAAATACTCGAATTTCAGAAAAAATAATCATCGAGATCAAATTTAAAAAAGGGAAGTATTTTGGACATATAAAGAGACATTCTTCTTGAATGCTTATGTTATGTTTCATGATTCCACTTGTAATATTGTTTGATTGGCCGACTGATTCATCATCATTGCACTTCAGTGAACGACCATCTGTGCTCCGATTTGTTTTTACAAAGGAAGATCTCAGCAACAGGGCACGACTTCCGTAGCACCGGCGAAGGTACCCTGTTTATTTTTGAAGATGGTGAAGATATTTTTGTAGGAATTTTATTTTAAATCTTTTCTAAACGAGTTTTGCCCTGGCAGTGACTTCCCAGTCTGTTCTAATTGATTTTGAACTGTCAAGGGTTCTTTTGCGTGCTCAAATTGAACACGAGACCTTCGATTTATCGTCCCTCTCCGATATGACTAGGAACTCGATCTCCCCAACACTGAGATCAGGAATCTCCGGAAAAATATATAGATGGCTTCACGAGGAAGCGAACATGGTACCTTTGGCACAGAGACGAGTAGTTAACCTCTACGCTACAGAGATGCTCTCCACTTCCATATATTACCTTCAGACATCGAACTTGATAAAGAATGCAGGCAACACAACCCACTTGTTGTGGAGGCAGAGGTTCAGGCATTAATTTCTGAGAACGCATCTGAGCATGATTTAATCATTTATACGGATGGTTCGGTGATTCGACATGTGCGGAGCTCGTGGGCTTTCACTGCTCAGGTCGGAGGTGATGTTGTGAAGGAAGACAGTGGTGGTTTTGCCGTGACTACGAGCAGTCTCACTATGGAAATCATGGCGGTTACCAAAGCGATGATTTGGCTAGAATCACAGACTTTTATCCATGCATGTTTTCTCAGTGACTCAATGAGTATGCTCAGGAAGATTGAAACAGGATGGGCTAGGAGACATTGGATAGAATCGCTGGGGAGGTCTAAGCTGACAAAGATCAGTTTTATTTTTGTGCCAGGGCATGCAGGTGTAAGGGGAATGAACGTGCGGATAGGCTTGCAGGTATGGCTGCTGTCCAAAGCGGACGAGCAATGGACCAGGCTGATATTATAAATTCCTTAAGGGGAGAGGGCGTGTACATGATTCACGTAATAGCGGTGAATCCACAACACTAACCAGACTGCAAGAACTCAAAGTTAAGTGTGGTGTAGCTCGACAAGAACGCTATGCTGGCAGACAAAGAAGAATTGTAAATCAACAAAGAACCGGTGTCGTTAGTCGCCACACGCTGATGGACATACTGAGGGAGAGATCGGAGCACTTATGGACTAATTTGTTCGATGTGCAGTGATGGTGATCCGACGACTAAACTAAACTAAACCTTCAGACAATGGTTATTTGCTACTAAACTGATTCATTGCCTTCCAGGCAGATCCATAGGTGCTCAGTCTCCCCCAACAGGCATCGAAAATTAAGCATTCTGATGGTTCCCGTGGCTAACTGATTAAACATACCTCTCACTCTGCCCCTCAGGCATCCAGTTCTTCTTGTACAACGGGTAACTCCAAACTGCTTAAATTGCTTGATTGATTCAACATTTATTCTAGCGTCTTAATCCAACAGACAGTTGTGAAGAGACCGAAGAACAACCTCCTTATCCATCCTCAACTCCCCAACAATAAAGGCTGTTGATGCAATCCTCTCCGATCTCTCATTGTCGCAAACACTCGCATGCCCAGGACAGCAGATCCACTTAAGCCCCTGGAGGTTAGAAACGTTTATACGCGATACCCACTCATACCGAAACTGCCAGCAAACACATGTCTTTAGAGGCTGTTTTACTTTTGTTTCCTTGATTGCGTTTGGCTACAAGTTCGTCTTATTAATTATCATACCAAGACAAAATTATTATATTTCAAATATGATATCTACAAAACGTTACCAACAACACCAGAAAAAATAAGAGTCCCCACATCAGCATAAGAAAGAAAATTGAGATAGAACATTGCATGAACTACATTGAAAAACAAAGATGAATTAGTTCGGCCACTAAATAAAATGGCAGCCAAACAACTACACTGTATATAGAGTCTTCTACAAAAGAACATTGCATGAACTACATTGAGATAGAACAATGCATGAACTACATTGAGAAACAAAGATGAATTAGTTCGGCCACTAAATAAAATGCCAGCCAAACTACTACACTGTATATAGAGTCTTCTAGAAAAGAACATTAGGAAAAAAGGTGAGAGGTAGACCATGAAAAAGTTGGAAGAAGGTTTAGCAAAATCCTGTCAAAAAAGCAAAATTATTTATCATCCAAGTCATTAGAACAGCGCAAGACAAAAATAGAAAACCGCAACAGAAGGCAACAACACAGTAACAGTGTGAGGACAACACAAGGCAACAACACAGTAACAGTGTGAGGACAACACAAGGCAACAACACAGTAACAGTGTGAGGACAACACAAGGCAACAACACAGTAACAGTGTGAGGACAACACAAGGCAACAACACAGTAACAGTGTGAGGACAACACAAGGCAACAACACAGTAACAGTGTGAGGACAACACAAGGCAACAACACAGTAACAGTGTGAGGACAACACAAGGCAACAACACAGTAACAGTGTGAGGACAACACAAGGCAACAACACAGTAACAGTGTGACGACAAAAGAAGAAGAAGAAGAAAGAAAGATTAATTATTCTCTGAATTTTCATGATGTGTCTCGGTCTGACTTCTTGTGTACAGTCTCTACTGTTGTACAAATCCAAGATATCGTTCGAAAATTCGTGAACACACTAAAGTTTAATTTGAACAAAATCTACCTGATGCATAACAGCAATTTTTGCAGGCAGTCTTATATACCTCACGACATTACTAATTCATGTTTAACAAATTGGCAGGTAATTTGGTTGACGCACCTGACAAAATTCATTAGAAAAATTTAAAAATAGAATCTCTACAAATATATCCACTATCTTCTAAATTACATCGGGATCCTCACCAGTGCTATGGAGTTCGTGCTCTGCCGCTGATAGCTTCCTGTGTAAGAAAGTGGTCGGAGTACATATGATAACTCACCGAAGTGCAATGATGATGGTTCAATCAATCAACCAATCAATCAATCAATCAATCAACCAATCAATCAATCAATCAATTATTCAAGCATAAGAACAATAAATGATAAAGTTTAGAATTTACAGTAATACACAAAATGGCGGCGAATTTTTTCAAAGGCATATTCCTATTACATATTATAACAAGCAATGTGACAGTTAACAAATGATACCTTCCACTTCTATCAATGAAAATGAATGATGTGTGCATACGCCAAAGACAATCGTTCGGACAGAGTGTGAAATGATTTAAGTTCATGTGATTCCCGAATTTCACTGGTGCTGAATTGCATGTGGAGCAAGAAAATGCGTAATTACATATCGGTTGGTAAAGATGTTCACAAATTTCAGAACGAACTATAGTATGATACTAAGACATCAGTAATGTTGATAGGAACATGATGTGACGCATGAGCAAATATTGATATCATTTATAAGTAGGACATAACAAATTTATAATAGAAGCAAAATAAACACACAAATGCCTTTAAATATTCGCTAAATATATTACAGAAGACATGTTGAAAAATGACAGATTTATTGAAGATAGGATTAAATAATAGATATATAGATAGATAGATAGATAGAGAGAGAGAGAGAGAGAGAGAGAGCAAGGACAACTCGGTCATTGCTCACATGTTAATTCTGCTTTAAAAACCAATCATCTGTCTCAAAGCTGATGAAGTGGACTAGAAGATTACAAACAAGGAATCATGTTAAAGGGACATGCTCAGACGAATTAAACAGTTCAGACAGAGCATATCGTGTGGTTGGTGTACAACTCTGCTTGATGAGAAAAGTATGTATCTTAACTGTCTATGATTATAATATATACAAATACAATTAAATGTAACATTTTAGACATTTTAGAGTATGAAGTCATTTCACTTCACGTTTCTAGGATCTAATGTCCAGGAGTTAGGAGGGCAAATTGATTTCCTCGCGTGTAGAAAGTCGATTGTGGGATCGAACCCGCAACGCTCTTGTATCCAAGTCGACAGGCGAGCGCTTATACATTACGCTAATCCGTGGTGTCTATGATTACGTGTATTCATTTAAAGGTGGTTTATTTTACGTAATTTATGTTATGTTATATGATCGACATCATGCCACATTGGGTATTCCCATTCCTGCTCTATCCTCCGCTCCAGCAACCATGCTAAAGTCGTAAGTTCTGATAGGAAGTGAATATATTAGTTTTAGTTTTCTCTTAGTTTTAGTTTAGTCGTTAGATGATCATCTATGCATGTCGACGTGTGTGGGGCTTTATGGTGAAGTCGTTAGATGATCATCTATGCATGTCGACGTGAGTGGGGGGGGCTTTATGGTGAAGTCGTTAGATGATCATCTATGCACGTCGACGTGAGTGGGGGCTTTATGGTGAAGTCGTTAGATGATCATCTATGCACGTCGACGTGTGTGGGGTCTTTATGGTGAAGTCGTTAGATGATCATCTATGCATGTCGATGTGTGTGTGTGAGGGTGTGTGGGGTCTTTATGGTGAAGTCGTTAGATGATCATCTATGCACGTCGACGTGTGTGGGGTCTTTATGGTGAAGTCGTTAGATGATCATCTATGCACGTCGACGTGTGTGGGGTCTTTATGGTGAAGTCGTTAGATGATCATCTATGCACGTCGACGTGTGTAGGGGCTTTATGGTGAAGTCGTTAGATGATCATCTATGCATGTCGATGTGTGTGAGGGTGTGTGGGGGCTTTATGGTGAAGTCGTTAGATGATCATCTATGCATGTCGATGTGTGTGTGTGTGAGGGTGTGTGGGGTCTTTATGGTGAAGTCGTTAGATGATCATCTATGCACGTCGACGTGTGTGGGGTCTTTATGGTGAAGTCGTTAGATGATCATCTATGCATGTCGACGTGTGTGGGGCTTTATGGTGAAGTCGTTAGATGATCATCTATGCATGTCGAGGTGTGTGGGGCTTTATGGTGAAGTCGTTAGATGATCATCTATGCAGTCGAGTGTGTAGGGGCTTTATGGTGAAGTCGTTAGATGATCATCTATGCATGTCGATGTGTGTAGGGTGTGGGGCTTTATGGTGAAGTCGTTAGATGATCATCTATGCATGTCGATGTGTGTGAGGGTGTGTGGGGTCTTTATGGTGAAGTCGTTAGATGATCATCTAGCATGTCGATGCTGGTGTCGTGAGGGTGTGTGGGGCTTTATGGTGAAGTCGTTAGATGATCATCTATGCAGTCGAGTGTGGGGGCTTTATGGTGAAGTCGTTAGATGATCATCTATGCACGTCGACGTGTGTGGGGTCTTTATGGTGAAGTCGTTAGATGATCATCTATGCACGTCGACGTGAGTGGGGGCTTTATGGTGAAGTCGTTATATGATCATCTATGCACGTCGACGTGTGTGGGGGCTTTATGGTGAAGTCGTTAGATGATCATCTATGCATGTCAACGTGCGTGGGGGGCTTTATGGTGAAGTCGTTAAGACGTTTGCTTGTCATTCTGAAGGTTGTGGGTCCGAATCCGGACCGAGTCAAATGTGCAATTTTTTTCATGTGATCCTAAGATTGTTGCTGGAGCTACAAAAGTCGTGCTTTTTGTAACACTCTTGGCAGATGGTGTGCCATATCTAACGACAGGGGCACTTTTTGTAACACTCTTGGCAGATGGTGTGCCATATCTAACGACAGGGGCGGAGCCATATGATAAAACCCGGCGTAATGAAGTTAATTTTTTGTGATCATATTTTTGGGAATTAAAGTTTAGTTTAGTCGTGAGATCATCATTACTGCACGTCAAAGTTTAGTTTAGTCGTCAGATGGTCATCATCACTATAAGTTGGAATAATTTAGTCTATAAATACTCCGATCTCATCCTGAGTATGTCTCTCAGCCTGTGGTAACTAACAGCACAATTTCTATGTTGGTTATTGTTTTGCTTACATTTATTTTTGAAAAAATCTCCATTGAAGGCAAGAGAACTAACATTTCATGGTGTTGTATTGTTTCGTAATGTAGACTATTTCAGCGAATATGTTGGATGCTTTTTGCGTCTAGTTTTTTATTGTTATGAAATATGTAGCATCTTCAGCGAATTCCACCCGGTGCTACGGAGTCAATGAAGAACGTTTCTATCGGTCCCAACAAATGGGAAAGACTAGCTATGATCGAGCCGTGTGGTAAACAATATTACGCAAAGGTGGAGAATCGTTTGAAAGGAGTTATATATGAGTTTAAAGACAAGAGAGACTAGCGCATGCACAGTTAGACACTAACCAAATCAAACGTTTGTAAAGACAAAAAAGACTACGTACACTATGTCTATGATCTTCTTATTTCTTTTCTGTAATCCTATTTTACATCACTACGTGGAAGAGAATGTAGAGAATGGGGCAACATGAAAGATGATATCGCAGTTAAGCAGCTGATTAAAGATAATGCAAGGGATGATGATGTTTTTGCAAATACCGATGGGTCGGTTCATCATGGTGTGAAGTCAGACTGGGGTTTCTTGTCTAATGCGCATGGTAGGGTTGTTGCAGAGCGAAGTAGCGTACAGGACAACTATTTCTAGTATGATGATAGAGGTTGAGGCCGTTATTGCTGCCCTCCATTGGCCCTCTGGAACTTCATTTACTGAGGCCGTTGTTGTATCTGACTCTCAGTCGATGCTTCATAAGATCCAGAAGGGCAGGTTTCGGTATGAGTGGATAACAGCATCGATTGTTAGGGAGTTGGAGATGGATAATGGGGGATGTTCTTCGGTCTCTTCGCGACTGTCTGGTGGATGAGGAAACTAAAATAGGTATTGAATCGATCCAGCGATTTAGGCAGTTTGGAGTTACCCGATGTACAAGTAGAACTGGATGCCTTAGGGGCAGGGTTAGGAGTGTGTTTAATCAGAGTGCTGCGGGAACCATCAGTATGCATACTCTTCGATATCTGTTGGGTGAGACTGAGCACCTATGGGTTTGCCAGGAGTCCTATGACGCCAGTTTAGTAACCAATAACCAATAACGAAGAGATTGCTAGAACGGGCTTTTGTGTGCGCTTCATAAATAGTGTTGTTCACTACCTCTGTCATTTCTGGTCTACCTTTTGCATGGACGACCTTTTGACTTGTATCTCGAGGTAGCATTGCTCTTTGAGGTGCACTGTCTGTTGGTCATCTGCTTGTATCTATTGTATCTCGAGGTACTATTGCTCTTTGATGTGCACTGTCTGTTGGTCATCTGCTTATATCTATTGTATCTCAGTAGCATTGCTCTTTGAGGCGCACTGTCTGTTGGTCATCTGCTTATATCTATTGTATCTCAGTACCATTGCTCTTTGAGGCACACTGTCTGTTGGTCATCTGCTTATATCTATTGTATCTCAGTACATTGCTCTTTGATGCACACTGTCTGTTGGTCATCTGCTTATATCTATTGTATCTCAGTACCATTGCTCTTTGAGGCACACTGTCTGTTGGTCATCTGCTTATATCTATTGTATCTCAGTAGCATTGCTCTTTGATGTGCACTGTCTGTTGGTCATCTGCTTGTATCTATTGTATCTCAGTAACATTGCTCTTTGATGTGCACTGTCTGTTGGTCATCTGCTTGTATCTATTGTATCTCAGTAGCATTGCTCTTTGAGGCGCACTGTCTGTTGGTCATCTGCTTGTATCTATTGTATCTCAGTAGCATTGCTCTTTGATGTGCACTGTCTGTTGGTCATCTGCTTGTATCTATTGTATCTCAGTACATTGCTCTTTGATGGCACTGTCTGTTGGTCATCTGCTTGTATCTATTGTATCTCAGTAGCATTGCTCTTTGAGGCGCACTGTCTGTTGGTCATCTGCTTGTATCTATTGTATCTCAGTAGCATTGCTCTTTGAGGCGCACTGTCTGTTGGTCATCTGCTTGTATCTATTGTATCTCAGTAGCATTGCTCTTTGAGGTGCACTGTCTGTTGGTCATCTGCTTGTATCTATTGTATCTCAGTAGCATTGCTCTTTGAGGCGCACTGTCTGTTGGTCATCTGCTTGTATCTATTGTATCTCAGTAGCATTGCTCTTTGATGTGCACTGTCTGTTGGTCATCTGCTTGTATCTATTGTATCTCAGTAGCATTGCTCTTTGAGGTGCACTGTCTGTTGGTCATCTGCTTGTATCTATTGTATCTCGAGGTACTATTGCTCTTTGAGGTGCACTGTCTGTTGGTCATCTGCTTGTATCTATTGTATCTCGAGGTACTATTGCTCTTTGAGGCGCACTGTCTGTTGGTAATCTGCTTATGTGACCGAACCATTTAATTTCTTGTTTCTTGATGAAGTTTAATACTGATATTATTTCTTGATGAAGTTTAGTCTATTGTCTATTCTCAGGTGGACGATGTAGTCTGCTGTCCACTCTTGCCGTTAAGCGTAGGGATGAGAGCTTTAATTTGCGTTCTAGGGCTAGATGAGTCGCTCTTGGTGTGTTGTATCCGTGTTTATGTAGTGTGGTCTTGATATTGTCTATCCATCTTTTTCTTGGTCTTCCTTAGCTCTAGTACCCGATCTCTTTTTATTGTATGTTGTTATTGGTGGTTGGTTGTATTTCACTCTCATTAAATGTCCAAACCACTGCATTTGTTGTCTTTCAATGTATTCGGTGCATGAAGTTATGCCCACTCTGCTTCTGATGTCCTCATTTCGTAGTCTGTCTTTCCTGGTGACTCCCACTGCCTTCCTCAAGCATTTAATTTCACACATGGTGAGCTTTCTGTGATGTGTTGCTGTAAGAGACCAAGTTTTGCACTGGTAACAAAGTGTTGGTAGGAAAATATTTTTTATCATCTGTCTTTTCACTTCCGTCTTGATCTTTTGGTGTTGTAGTAATGGTGCCAGCTGGTAGGTCACTGCATTTGCTTTTGACACATTGTCTCTATTTCTCTATCTAGTTTTCCGTCCTCTGTTAAAATGCTGCCTAAATATTTGAATTCAGAAACTTGCTTTACTCTGGTGTTATCTATTTGTATATTTGTAAAAAGCCATTCGTTGATTTGGTTGTTTAATTGGTCGTCGCAATCATTTTCTATGTCAATAAGGCATTTTTCGCACTGTGCCTCTTTCACTATTCTGTCTATATATATGTTGAAGAGAAGAGGTGAGAGCACACAACCCTGTCTTACTCCTGATTTTGTTTCGAATGCGTCTGTCATTCCGTCTGTTGTTCTTACCACACTGTGGCTATTTGTATATATTGCTCTGATATTGTCTAGCAGTTGTCCCTTGATCCCATAGTTTTCTAGTGTTTCCCATAGAATACTTCTATCTATTCTGTCGAATGCCTTTTCTTGATCGATGAATAATAAGTGTAGCTCTTTATTATATTCTATTGCTTTTTGACTCAGTTGTCTCAGAGTGAATAGAGCGTCTGTGCATCCCCCTCTTCCAAATCCAAACTGAGAGGAGCTTATTTGTAGGTCAGCGATGTGTCTTATGCGCTGTTCTAATATTTTTGCGTATATTTTATCAGTGTGGCTTAATAGTGTAATGCCTCTGTATGTTCCGCATTCTCTTTTATTGCCTTTATTTTTCCATAATGGGACTATTACTGATTTTTGCCAGTCATCTGGAACTTTTCTTTCTGTCCATGAGGCTGTGAATATTCTATTTAACCATTTTATCCCTATTTCTTTGCATGCTTTAATGGCTTCGTTGGGTATGCCATCTGCACCTGGTGATTTGTTGTTCGGGCTGTTCTTTATTGCAGTTTCAATTTCTTGGATCAATATATATGGTTCTGTTTCTTCACTTTCCTTTGTTGTGTATATATGTTCAGTTAATTTAGTAGGGTTGTAAAGTTCTTGAAAATATTCCTTCCATCTGGTCATTCTATCTTATCTGTTGAATAATGGTGTTCCTTCCTTACTGTTTATGATAGTGGTAGGGTTGTAGCTATCGTCTCTCACTCTCATTGCCTTGACACTCTTAAAAATTCTCTCAGTTTTGTTCTACACAAGTCTGTTAGATGTTCTCCATATTTGCACCAAGACTATTCTTTCTCTTTCTTGACTATTCTTTTCACCTCTCTTCTGGCTAGATGGTATTGTACATCGTTGTTATAGTTTTTAGATTTCAACCATGTTTGGAAGCAATGTTTCTTTCTTTGTATGGCTGCTTGTATCTTTTTACTCCACCATGCTGTTTTTTATGAGCTTTGGCTTGTCCTCTTGTGCCACATACTTTTAGTAAATTGTTTGATATTGAGGTTTTAAATACTTCCTATTCCTTCTCGATGTTATCAATTCTCTTGGGTAAGGTGTTGTAGATCTGGTTCATTTCTTGATATAACTCGTCTCTGGTTGTTTCTTCCTCCAACTTTTTAAAGTTTATAACAGGTTCTTTCCAATGTTTTGTTTCAGTTTTATCTTTTGGTCTCAGCGATTGTCTTCTTTCAGTTACTACGACAGGTCGATGGTCGGTATCTATGTTAATGTTTGGTATAACTCTGGCGTCTGTCATATATCCCTTCTGCCTGTATCTTACAAGTATGTAATCAATATGTGACGCTTGAAGCAAATTGTTCCATCTGTACCAAGTTTTTATGTGGCTCTGTCTATGTTGATAAAATGTGTTTGTTATTATTCGACCGTGTTCCAAACATAGATTTATTAGTTCCTCCCCAATGTTGTCTCGTTCTGTTGATGTGTCGCCAAAATGTACTAAACAGTGTTCATGGTCATTTGTTTTCTTCCCTACTCTTCCGTTCAAATCTCCCATTACTAAACAGTGTTCATGGTCATTTGTTTTCTTCCCTACTCTTCCGTTCAAATCTCCCATTACATAGATCTCTTCTTTGCTTTTGATGTTGGTTAAAGTGATAGAGAAACTTTCAAAGAAATCTTTTCCTTCTTCTTCGTTGTTATTGTCGTTACATGGCGCATATACTTGAATTGTATGTTATTGTTGTTACATGGCGCATATACTTGAATGTATGTTATTGTTGTTACATGAGGCATATACTTGATTGTATGTTATTGTTGTTACATGAGGCATATACTTGAATGTATGTTGTTGTTGTTACATGAGGCATATACTTGATTGTATGTTATTGTTGTTACATGAGGCATATACTTGATTGTATGTTATTGTTGTTACATGAGGCATATACTTGATTGTATGTTATTGTTGTTACATGAGGCATATACTTGATTGTATGTTATTGTTGTTACATGAGGCATATACTTGATTGTATGTTATTGTTGTTACATGAGGCATATACTTGAATGTATGTTATTGTTGTTACATGAGGCATATACTTGAATGTATGTTGTTGTTGTTACATGAGACATATACTTGAATGTATGTTGTTGTTGTTACATGAGACATATACTTGAATGTATGTTATTGTCGTTACATGAGACATATACTTGAATGTATGTTATTGTTGTTACATGAGGCATATACTTGATTGTATGTTATTGTTGTTACATGAGGCATATACTTGAATGTATGTTGTTGTTGTTACATGAGGCATATACTTGATTGTATGTTATTGTTGTTACATGAGGCATATACTTGATTGTATGTTATTGTTGTTACATGAGGCATATACTTGAATGTATGTTGTTGTTGTTACATGGCGCATATACTTGAATGTATGTTATTGTTGTTACATGAGGCATATACTTGATTGTATGTTATTGTTGTTACATGAGGCATATACTTGAATGTATTTGTTTTGTAATAGCATATACTTGATTGTTGTATTGTTGTTACATGAGGCATATACTTGATTGTATGTTATTGTTACATAGGATATACTTGATTGTATGTTATTGTTGTTACATGAGGCATATACTTGATTGTATGTTATTGTTGTTACATGAGGCATATACTTGATTGTATGTTATTGTTGTTACATGAGGCATATACTTGAATGTATGTTATTGTTGTTACATGAGGCATATACTTGAATGTATGTTGTTGTTGTTACATGAGACATATACTTGAATGTATGTTATTGTTGTTACATGAGGCATATACTTGAATGTATGTTATTGTTTACATAGACATATACTTGAATGTATGTTGTTGGTTTAGTACTGATGTTATTTCTTGACGAAGTTTAGTACTGATGTTATACCCACTTTTTTTTGGGATGTATTCTCATCAGCCGGTCTCTTCTTGTTACTCCCACTGTAACCATCTCTGTTGTGACTAGTTTTCTTCTATCATTTGATGTCACGTCCAGGTTGACATATCTCTGTTGGACTAGTTTTCTTCTATCATTTGATGTCAACGTCCCGGTTTGGCAATGATAGCATAATGTTGGGAGAAAGATTGTTAGAACATTCTCTCTTTGTGTGTTCGTGGTGATATGTTTGCATTTTAAATCTGGTGTAATTTGTCATATGATTCGATTTATTGCATCTATGTTGGATTTCGTTAGTTATCTTTCATATGTTGAATAAAATGTCTGAAGTATGCAGTCTTTAACTGATATTTTTATGATGTTTTATGAAAGTAACCATAATCTCAATTCCATTTGCTCTGTATGATATTCTTGATAAATGCCATATATTGAGATAATAATTGAGATAAAATAAAGGCATGTATTGATAATAATTGAGATAAAATAAAGGCATGTATTGATATAATAATTGAGGTAAAATAAAGGAAAAATGCTAATATCTAGACGAAGCATTCGTGCTCTGAGAAAGTGTACCCACATAAAATATCTTGAGAAAGTGTACCCACATAAAATATCTTGAGAAAGTGTACCCACATAAAATATCTTGAGAAAGTGTTCCCACATAAAATATCTTGAGAAAGTGTTCCCACATAAAATATTTTGAGAAAGTGTTCCCACATAAAATATCTTGAGAAAGTGTCCCCACATAAAATATTTTGAGAAAGTGTTCCCACATAAAATATTTTGAGAAAGTGTTCTCACATAAAATATCTTGAGAACGTGTTCCCACATAAAATGAGAAAGTGTCACCACATAAAATATCTTGAGAACGTGTTCCCACATAAAATGAGAAAGTGTCCCCACATAAAATATTTTGAGAAAGTGTTCCCACATAAAATATTTTGAGAAAGTGTTCTCACATAAAATATCTTGAGAAAGTGTTCCCACATAAAATATCTTGTAAACAACTAATTAAAAATAAACCAAGTATTTATTTATATATATACACAATCCTAGCCAATGGCTTACGACATAATTTAATATAATTCCTCTTATACCATTATACGTTATATAGGGCCTGCTAGCAGTTTCTCCATAACGCTCTATCCTTTGCAACTCGCTCAATCTCCGCCATGGAGCTAAGAGCGATATTTCATGACTCTCTCAGCAAAGTTCGTGTCAGGGTCTTCCTAGGTCGTCCTCTCTATCTTGAACCCTCCCCCCACACCCTCTCCCATTTTTTCAATGCCTGCTTTGATATTCTTTGATCATTTCTACTCAAGGTATGTCCAACATATCTCCATCTTCTCCTTCTTATAACATTTGTTAATAGTGATTGACCAGATATTTCTCTGATTTCATCACTTCTGAATTCGTTCCATTTTATGTTAATTATTTTTGCAGACATCTATTTTCAAATGCATTCAACTTGCTTTCTATATCTTTAGTCATTTTCCAACGCTAGCTGGTATATGTTAGAATTGATACAACATCGAAATTGAAAATTTTTTATTTAGTTTTAATATTATATAACTTGCAGTTTCATATTTTATTTAGACTTTTAAAAGCTGATGTTGCTTTGACAATTCGTAGCAAACGTTATTTTTTAACACTTCCTGTGCAATCAAAATTGCAACCTAAATAGGTAAACTGCTTTGTTATTTTTATCCTTTTAGATTCCAGTGTGATAGCTACATTACCTGTCATAGGTGTTTTCATTTTATTTGTTTTTTCATAGCTTATCTGTAGTCCAACTTTTGATGCTATAGATGACAAGTTGTCTGTTTTTCTTTGCATATCTGCAGTCCAACTTTTGATGCTATAGATGACAAGTTGTCTGTTTTTCTTTGCATTTCTGCAGTCCAACTTTTGATGCTATAGATGACAAGTTGTCTGTTTTTCTTTGCATATCTGCAGTCCAACTTTTGATGCTATAGATGACAAGTTGTTTGTTTTTCTTTGCATATCTTGGTTGTTTTTGGCATTCGACATACATGCCCAATTAACATCAATCTTCTCCTTTTAATGATGGTCTACAATTATTGCATAGTTTATTAATTAAAAGAAAGTCTTCATGTGCGTTTGGATGTGGCTAGAGAAAAATTGCAGGACTATTTTGAAAGATTTATTTTGAAATGCCTTCATCTTGTGTGTGATGTGTAAGTCATTTTCCAGCACTCACTGAAAATCGTAGCATATCCTTTACATGACTTTGCCATCAACCACGATACACTAGTATCAACAACATCATCAGCATGCATGCATCAGCAACATCATCATCATGATACCACTATTTGATTGTGTTTATGCAACCAAAATATTTCCATTCTTTCAGTGAGAAGACAAACATTGATGAAAACACTTTTAGTCATCATGACCCTGACCTTGTCCACAATTACGTTCGGCTTCTACAAAAATCCAAGTTTATGGTTGTCAAGACATCAGATCTTCATCAACCAGACCTCACAGACAGTAGGAACTCAGACTGGAGATAGATCTGACAGAGTTACAAATAATCTGACAATAGATTCTATCAGAAAACTTGGAAACAATCTTCAGTTTTCTAACACGTCACAAACACAACAAGATGGAGGAAAGGTCAGTGAAAGTTCAGAGGTCAAGAACAGTTGCACGTTTCCTAATATTGACCCTTTCGATCCAGCAATTATTGCTCTCACCAATTATAAGACGCCTATCACATGTGAAGGTGGAGTTCCTCACCTGGTTTACCTGAGTGGTGATACGATCAAGGTGAATCATTCCAGAACTTCTCTAATTGGTGACAGAAATAATACATTTGAAGAATGCAGGTACACATCTCTGGCCAAGGAACCAGGTTCTGATTTTAAGACAGTCGTCTTGCATGTCAGTGACCGATTTAATGACACGATAACTCTCAGAGACAATGACGATAACTTGGTTATAGAATGTTATGGTAGCAATAAAAAATTGATCTCACTATCCTACTTCAGCCTGATTCGTATAAAGAAAGATCTAGAACTCTTGTTGGAGAACAACTACCAGAAGCATGTGGTCACACACTCTCCCAAGGAAACGTTGAGCGTTCTCATGATCGGTATGGACGGCAACTCCAAACAGAACTTCCAGAGACACATGCCTAAGACGAGAAACTTTCTTCTGAACGATCTGAATGCCACAGAACTACATAAATATAATAAAATTGGCGATAAAACCTACTCAAACACTGTACCAATTCTTACCGGTAAAATACCGTCTGAGTTGATTAGAAGTAACTGGACACCTGACAGGACGTTCGATACAGTAAACGAGCATTTTATTTGGAGCCACTTCCGCAAAGCTGGGTATCGGACTGGTATTGTTTTTGATCAATATTACTACACAGCTTTCCACTACCAGAAGAAGGGTTGGGACAAACCACCGGTCGACTACTACAACAGAGCTATTATTGTTGCTAGACACAGGGGCGTAAGGATGAAAAATTATGCGCACTGCATTGGGGATATCCCTGAGATTACATTTAACCATGACTTCTGGATACAGATGGCATCGACCTTCAACAACTCTAAAACTAGACCATACTTTGGATACAGGTAAGCACATAGTGTGTGCAGGTAAGCACATAGTGTGTACAGGTAAGCACATAGTGTGTACAGGTAAGCACATAGTGTGTACAGGTAAGCACATAGTGTGTACAGGTAAGCACATAGTGTGTGCAGGTAAGCACATAGTGTGTACAGGTAAGCACATAGTGTGTACAGGTAAGCACATAGTGTGTACAGGTAAGCACATAGTGTGTACAGGTAAGCACATAGTGTGTACAGGTAAGCACATAGTGTGTACAGGTAAGCACATAGTGTGTGCAGGTAATTAAGTGATTAATCCAATTGCCTTGCATTCCGATGGTCATGGGTTCAAATCCGTATCCGTCGTTTTTTCACACGTACATTTTTCTCGAGATCTATAATATTGCTGTCGGGGCTACGGAGTTCGTGCTTTGAGCAATACTATCATTTAATGTCATGCAATTTCTGCGGAGAGGGAGCTAGCTATATGGAGAACTTGGTGCAATGAAGTAAATTATTCATCTTTACACTTTTCGACTAAAGAAACACATATCAGCTCTCTCCCACAAGATAAGACACCTAGTGCTCACTCGCTTTCAGGTACTGGGCCCACCTGAAGCATGGAGAAACTGTCTGCAGTTCCTATATAACGCATGGTACGAGTGGGCCCACCTGAAGCATGGCGAAGTTGTCTGCAGTCCCTATATAACGCATGGTACGAGTGGGCACACCTGAACCATGGAGAAGTTGTCAGCAGTTCCTATATAACGCATGGTACGAGTGGGCCCACCTGAAGCATGGCGAAGTTGTCTGCAGTTCCTATATAACGCATGGTACGAGTGGGCCCACCTGAAGCATGGCGAAGTTGTCTGCAGTTCCTATATAACGCATGGTACGAGTGGGCCCACCTGAAGCATGGCGAAGTTGTCTGCAGTTCCTATATAACGCATGGTACGAGTGGGCCCACCTGAAGCATGGCGAAGTTGTCTGCAGTTCCTATATAACGCATGGTACGAGTGGGCCCACCTGAAGCATGGCGAAGTTGTCTGCAGTTCCTATATAACGCATGGTACGAGTGGGCCCACCTGAAGCATGGCGAAGTTGTCTGCAGTTCCTATATAACGCATGGTACGAGTGGGCCCACCTGAAGCATGGCGAAGTTGTCTGCAGTTCCTATATAACGCATGGTACGAGTGGGCACACCTGAAGCATGGCGAAGTTGTCTGCAGTTCCTATATAACGCATGGTACGAGTGGGCACACCTGAAGCATGGCGAAGTTGTCTGCAGTTCCTATATAACGCATGGTACGAGTGGGCCCACCTGAAGCATGGCGAAGTTGTCTGCAGTTCCTATATAACGCATGGTACGAGTGGGCCCACCTGAAGCATGGCGAAGTTGTCTGCAGTTCCTATATAACGCATGGTACGAGTGGGCACACCTGAAGCATGGCGAAGTTGTCTGCAGTTCCTATATAACGCATGGTACGAGTGGGCCCACCTGAAGCATGGCGAAGTTGTCTGCAGTTCCTATATAACGCATGGTACGAGTGGGCCCACCTGAAGCATGGCGAAGTTGTCTGCAGTTCCTATATAACGCATGGTACGAGTGGGCACACCTGAAGCATGGCGAAGTTGTCTGCAGTTCCTATATAACGCATGGTACGAGTGGGCACACTGAAGCATGGCGAAGTTGTCTGCAGTTCCTATATAACGCATGGTACGAGTGGGCCCACCTGAAGCATGGCGAAGTTGTCTGCAGTTCCTATATAACGCATGGTACGAGTGGGCCCACCTGAAGCATGGCGAAGTTGTCTGCAGTTCCTATATAACGCATGGTACGAGTGGGCCCACCTGAAGCATGGCGAAGTTGTCTGCAGTTCCTATAACGCATGGTACGAGTGGGCACACCTGAAGCATGGCAGAAGTTGTTGCAGTATCATATAACGCATGGTACAGGGGCCCACCTGCAAGACCAGGTCGATTTTGACAGTTCTGATATACCGATTTAATGGCCCATACCTAGAGACAATGGCGATAATTGTATGAAGTTTAGAATAAAAATGATCTCACTATGCCCACCTGATTCATAGAAAAAGATTAGACTCTTGTTATAAGACTACAGAGTGGGCACACACCCCAAGGAAAGTGAGTTGTTCTGCAGTTACCTCCAAACGATTCCAGAGCCACCTAAGACACTTCCCTGAACGTCTGATGCACAGAATACTTATAATAAAATTTGGCGATAAAACCCCCTAAGCACTGGCAATTTCCTGAGTTCCGTCTATAGATTGGTAACGTGGGCACCTGACAGGACGTTGTTGCAGTAACGCATTTTTAGCATCGGCAAGTGGGCATCCCCTGGTATTGTTGATCATATTACTACACGTTTCCATACAACGATGGTACGGGACAACCACCTGAACACTGGCAACGAGTCTATTATTTTGCATGGACGAGTGGGCCACGGTGAAAATGCCCCGCATTGGATATCTGAGTTACATTTAACCGACTTGGTACAGATGGCAGCCTTCACCTTTGAACTAGCATCTTTGAAGGTAGCATTTATATAAGCCATAGTGTGTACAGGTAGTAGTGTGCCAGTGAAGCACATAGTGTGTCTAGCAGTTCTATATAACCATGTGTACGAGTGTGGCAGTGAAGCATGGGAAAGTTGTCTGCAAGTTCATATAACATGTGTACGGGTAAGCACATGGGTACAGCTAAGCATGTGTGTACAGGTAAGTGTGTTGCAGGTTCATGATTAACGCATGTGCACCGAGGTGGGCAACCTGAATCCCGCGTCACACGTTTTCTCAGTTCTATAATATGCTGTCGGTACGAGTTCGGCACACTAAGCATGGTAATTGTCTGCAGTTCTATAAGAGCTAGCTATGGAACTGGTGCATGAAGAAATTATTCTCTTACACTTTCGACAAAGATTGTCTCTTCCACAGATAAGCATAGTGTACTGCCAGTTGGGCCCACCTGAAGCATGGCGAAGTTGTCTGCAGTTCCTATATAACGCATGGTACGAGTGGGCCCACCTGAAGCATGGCGAAGTTGTCTGCAGTTCCTATATAACGCATGGTACGAGTGGGCCCACCTGAAGCATGGCGAAGTTGTCTGCAGTTCCTATATAACGCATGGTACGAGTGGGCCCACCTGAAGCATGGCGAAGTTGTCTGCAGTTCCTATATAACGCATGGTACGAGTGGGCCCACCTGAAGCATGGCGAAGTTGTCTGCAGTTCCTATATAACGCATGGTACGAGTGGGCCCACCTGAAGCATGGCGAAGTTGTCTGCAGTTCCTATATAACGCATGGTACGAGTGGGCCCACCTGAAGCATGGAGAAGTTGTCTGCAGTTCCTATATAACGCATGGTACGAGTGGGCACACCTGAAGCATGGAGAAGTTGTCTGCAGTTCCTATATAACGCATGGTACGAGTGGGCCCACCTGAAGCATGGAGAAGTTGTCTGCAGTTCCTATATAACGCATGGTACGAGTGGGCACACCTGAAGCATGGCGAAGTTGTCTGCAGTTCCTATATAACGCATGGTACGAGTGGGCCCACCTGAAGCATGGAGAAGTTGTCTGCAGTTCCTATATAACGCATGGTACGAGTGGGCACACCTGAAGCATGGCGAAGTTGTCTGCAGTTCCTATATAACGCATGGTACGAGTGGGCACACCTGAAGCATGGCGAAGTTGTCTGCAGTTCCTATATAACGCATGGTACGAGTGGCCACTGAAGCATGGCGAAGTTGTCTGCAGTTCCTATATAACGCATGGTACGAGTGGGCCCACCTGAAGCATGGAGAAGTTGTCTGCAGTTCCTATATAACGCATGGTACGAGAGGAATTATTTAGATTATACTAACGTTTGCGTGTATTTTATTTTTCGTTTGCTTGATATAAATTCAGACTCCGTTATTCTCCCGTGTATTGCTGGTGCCTCCCAAGGGGAGCAAAGAATAGTAACACTACGACCTACAAGGCATGTCGTAAGAGGCGACTGAGGTAGGGTCCTATTGATGCTACCCTAGTAAATAAAACACATCGCAGAAATCAGATGTGCTGACTTACTTGTGGACGAATAAGTGACACAACGTGCTATCGCTCTTAGGCTCGGATCACATACAAATCACAAAAGGACATTAACAAGTGGTTGATATGTAGCGTTCAAAAAAGACAGTTATGGTGCCGAATTTGTCACCTATGATTCATTTTTGAGTCAATTCTTGCTTTCCTTGTCACCCTTATTCCTTCGATGGTTTAACAATTTCCTCATTAATGACATAGTTCCATTAGTTTAGAAATAGCATTGAAGGATTTAATATGAGACTATGTGTTCATAACGTTGAGACTATATATGTTTCATAACGTTGAGACTATGTATGTTTCATAACGTTGAGACTATATGTAGTGATTCATAACGTTGAGACTACATGTGTTTCATAACGTTGAGACTATGTATGTTTCATAACGTTGAGACTATGTATGTTTCATAACGTTGAGGCCATATGTGTTTCATAACGTTGAGACTATATGTATGTTTCATAACGTTGAGACTATGTGTGTTTCATAACGTTGAGACTATGTTTGTTTCATAACGTTGAGACTATGTGTGTTTCATAACGTTGAGACTATATGTGTTTCATAACGAGTTTGAGACTACAATGTGTGTTCATAACGTTGAGACTATGTATGTTTCATAACGTTGAGACTATGTATGTTTCATAACGTTGAGACATTGTGTTTCATAACGTTGAGACTATGTATGTTTCATAACGTTGAGACTATGTATGTTTCATAACGTTGAGACTATATATGTTTCATAACGTTGAGACTATATGTGTTTCATAACGTTGAGGACTATGTGTTTCATAACGTTGAGACTATGTATGTTTCATAACGTTGATGCTATATATGTTTCATAACGTTGAGACTATATGTGTTTCATAACGTTGAGACTTTTTATATAGTTGTTTTTCATAACGTTGAGACTATATGTGTTTCATAACGTTGAGGCTATATGTGTTTCATAACGTTGAGACTATATGTGTTTCATAACGTTGAGACTATGTGTGTTTCATAACGTTGAGAACTATGATGTGTTTCATAACGTTGAGACTATATGTGTTTCATAACGTTGAGACTATATGTATGTTTCATAACGTTGAGCTATGATGTTTCATAACGTTGAGACTATTGTGTTTCATAACGTTGAGACTATGTATGTTTCATAACGTTGAGACTATTTGTGTTTCATAACGTTGAGACTATGTATGTTTCATAACGTTGAGGCTATGTGTGTTTCATAACGTTGAGACTATGTATGTTTCATAACGTTGAGACTATGTTTGTTTCATAACGTTGAGACTATTGTTTACTTCATAGTTTAACGTTGAGACTATGTTGTTTCATAACGTTGAGACTATGTGTGTTTCAAAATAACTATGCTTGAGACTATGTATGTTTCACTTAGACATGTTGATGCTATATGTGTTTCATAACGTTGAGACTATGTTGTTTCATAACGTTGAGCTATATGTGTTTCATAACGTTGAGACTATGTTGTTTCATAACGTTGAGACTATGTGTGTTTCATAACGTTGAGACTATGTATGTTTCATAACGTTGAGACTATGTGTGTTTCATAACGTTGAGACTATGTTTGTTTCATAACGTTGAGACTATATGTGTTTCATAACGTTGAGACTATATGTATGTTTCATAACGTTGAGACTATATGTGTTTCATAACGTTGAGACTATGTATGTTTCATAACGTTGATGCTATATGTGTTTCATAACGTTGAGACTATGTATGTTTCATAACGTTGAGACTATGTGTATTTCATAACGTTGAGACTATGTGTGTTTCATAACGTTGATGCTATGTGTGTTTCATAACGTTGAGACTTTTGTGTTTCATAACGTTGAGCTATGATTGTTTCATAACGTTGAGACTATGTGTGTTTCATAACGTTGAGACTATGTGTGTTTCATAACGTTGAGACTATATGTGTTTCATAACGTTGATGCTATATGTGTTTCATAACGTTGAGACTATATGTGTTTCATAACGTTGAGACTATATGTGTTTCATAACGTTGAGACTATATGTGTTTCATAACGTTGATGTGTTCCTATATGATGTTTCATAACGTTGAGACTATGTATGTTTCATAACGTTGAGACTATGTGTGTTTCATAACGTTGAGACTATGTGTGTTTCATAACGTTGAGACTATATGTGTTTCATAACGTTGAGACTATGTTTGTTTCATAACGTTGAGACTATATGTGTTTCATAACGTTGAGACTATATGTGTTTCATAACGTTGAGCTATTATGTTTCATAACGTTGAGACTATGTTGTTTCATAACGTTGAGCTATATGTGTTTCATAACGTTGAGACTATATGTGTTTCATAACGTTGAGACTATTTGTGTTTCATAACGTTGAGACTATATGTGTTTCATAACGTTGAGACTATTTGTGTTTCATAACGTTGAGACTATTTGTGTTTCATAACGTTGAGACTATTTGTGTTTCATAACGTTGAGGCTATATGTGTTTCATAACGTTGAGACTATATGTGTTTCATAACGTTGATGCTATATGTGTTTCATAACGTTGAGACTTTTGTTGTTTCATAACGTTGAGACTAATGTGTTTCATAACGTTGAAGCTATGTATGTTTCATAACGTTGAGGCTATGTATGTTTCATAACGTTGAGACTATGTATGTTTCATAACGTTGAGACTATATGTGTTTCATAACGTTGAGACTATGTTTGTTTCATAACGTTGAGGCTATGTGTGTTTCATAACGTTGAGGCTATGTGTGTTTCATAACGTTGAGACTATGTGTGTTTCATAACGTTGAGACTATGTGTGTTTCATAACGTTGAGACTATTATGTTTCATAACGTTGAGACTATGTGTGTTTCATAACGTTGATGCTAAGTGTGTTTCATAACGTTGAGGCTATATGTGTTTCATAACGTTGAGACTATGTGTGTTTCATAACGTTGATGCTATGTGTGTTTCATAACGTTGAGACTATATGTGTTTCATAACGTTGAGCTATTGTGTTTCATAACGTTGAGACTATATGTGTTTCATAACGTTGAGACTATGTATGTTTCATAACGTTGAGACTATGTGTATTTCATAACGTTGAGACTATGTGTGTTTCATAACGTTGAGACTATATGTGTTTCATAACGTTGAGCTATGTGTTTCATAACGTTGATGACTATGTTGTTTCATAACGTTGAGACTATGTGTGTTTCATAACGTTGATGCTATGTGTGTTTCATAACGTTGAGACTATGTGTGTTTCATAACGTTGAGGCTATATGTGTTTCATAACGTTGAGACTATGTATGTTTCATAACGTTGAGACTATGTGTTTCATAACGTGAGGCTATGTATGTTTCTCGTTGAGATATGTGTTTCATAACGTTGAGGACTATGTATGTTTCATAACGTTGAGGGCTATATGTGTTTCATAACGTTGAGACTATGTATGTTTCATAACGTTGAGACTATATGTGTTTCATAACGTTGAGACTATGTATGTTTCATAACGTTGAGACTATTTGTGTTTCATAACGTTGAGACTATGTGTGTTTCATAACGTTGAGACTATGTGTGTTTCATAACGTTGAGACTATGTGTGTTTCATAACGTTGAGACTATGTGTGTTTCATAACGTTGAGACTATATGTGTTTCATAACGTTGAGACTATGTGTGTTTCATAACGTTGAGACTATGTGTGTTTCATAACGTTGATGCTATGTGTGTTTCATAACGTTGAGACTATGTGTGTTTCATAACGTTGAGACTATGTGTGTTTCATAACGTTGAGACTATGTGTGTTTCATAACGTTGATGCTATATGTGTTTCATAACGTTGAGGCTATGTGTGTTTCATAACGTTGATGCTATGTATGTTTCATAACGTTGAGACTATGTGTGTTTCATAACGTTGAGACTATGTGTGTTTCATAACGTTGAGGCTATGTATGTTTCATAACGTTGAGACTATGTGTGTTTCATAACGTTGAGACTATATGTGTTTCATAACGTTGAGACTATGTGTGTTTCATAACGTTGAGACTATATGTGTTTCATAACGTTGAGACTATTTAGTTTCATAACGTTGAGACTATGTGTGTTTCATAACGTTGAGACTATATATGTTTCATAACGTTGAGACTATATGTGTTTCATAACGTTGAGACTATATGTGTTTCATAACGTTGAGACTATATGTGTTTCATAACGTTGAGACTATATGTGTTTCATAACGTTGAGACTATTTGTGTTTCATAACGTTGAGACTATATGTGTTTCATAACGTTGAGACTATATGTGTTTCATAACGTTGAGACTATATGTGTTTCATAACGTTGATGCTATGTGTGTTTCATAACGTTGTATGTGTTCTATAGACTATGTGTTTCATAACGTTGAGCTATGTGTGTTTCATAACGTTGGACTAGTGTGTTCATAAATTGAATAGTGTTTCATAACGTTGAGACTATGTGTGTTTCATAACGTTGAGACTATATGTGTTTCATAACGTTGAGACTATGTATGCTTCATAACGTTGAGACTATGTATGTTTCATAACGTTGAGACTATATGTGTTTCATAACGTTGAGACTATGTATGTTTCATAACGTTGAGACTATGTTTGTTTCATAACGTTGATGCTATGTATGTTTCATAACGTTGAGACTATATGTGTTTCATAACGTTGATGCTATATGTGTTTCATAACGTTGAGACTATGTGTGTTTCAACGTTGAGACTATTGTTTCATAACGATGAGACTATATGTGTTTCATAACGTTGAGCTATTGTGTTCATAAATTGAGCTGTGTTTCATAACGTTGAGACTATATGTGTTTCATAACGTTGAGACTATATGTGTTTCATAACGTTGAGACTATGTGTGTTTCATAACGTTGAGACTATTTGTGTTTCATAACGTTGAGACTATTATGTTTTCATAACGTTGAGACTATGTATGTTTCATAACGTTGAGACTATATGTGTTTCATAACGTTGAGACTATGTGTGTTTCATAACGTTGAGACTATGTATGTTTCATAACGTTGAGACTATATGTGTTTCATAACGTTGAGACTATTTGTGTTTCATAACGTTGAGACTATATGTGTTTCATAACGTTGATGCTATGTATGTTTCATAACGTTGAGACTATGTGTGTTTCATAACGTTGATGCTATGTATGTTTCATAACGTTGAGACTATATGTGTTTCATAACGTTGAGCTATTGTGTTTCATAACGTTGAGACTATATGTGTTTCATAACGTTGGATATATGTTTCATAACGTTGAGCTATGTATGTTTCATAACGTTGAGACTATGTGTGTTTCATAACGTTGAGACTATGTGTGTTTCATAACGTTGAGGCTATGTGTGTTTCATAACGTTGAGACTATTGTGTTTCATAACGTTGAGACTATTGTGTTTCATAACGTTGAGACTATATGTGTTTCATAACGTTGAGACTATGTATGTTTCATAACGTTGAGACTATGTGTGTTTCATAACGTTGAGACTATATGTGTTTCATAACGTTGATGCTATGTGTGTTTCTAACATTGAGACTAGTTGTTTCATAACTGAGCTATGTTGTTTCATAACGTTGAGACTATGTGTGTTTCATAACGTTGAGACTATGTGTGTTTCATAACGTTGAGACTATTTGTGTTTCATAACGTTGAGACTATGTATGTTTCATAACGTTGAGACTATATGTGTTTCATAACGTTGAGACTATGTGTGTTTCATAAAGTTGAGACTATGTGTGTTTCATAACGTTGAGACTATGTATGTTTCATAACGTTGAGACTATGTGTGTTTCATAACGTTGAGACTATGTATGTTTCATAACGTTGAGACTATTTGTGTTTCATAACGTTGAGACTATTTGTGTTTCATAACGTTGAGACTATATGTGTTTCATAACGTTGAGACTATGTGTGTTTCATAACGTTGAGACTATGTGTGTTTCATAACGTTGAGACTATGTGTGTTTCATAACGTTGAGACTATGTTTGTTTCATAACGTTGAGACTATGTGTGTTTCATAACGTTGAGCTATGTTGTTTCATAACGTTGAGGCTATATGTGTTTCATAACGTTGAGACTATATGTGTTTCATAACGTTGAGCTAAGTGCTTTAAACTTGACTATGTGTTTCATAACGTTGAGCTATGTGTGTTTCATAACGTTGAGACTATGTGTGTTTCATAACGTTGAGGCTATATGTGTTTCATAACGTTGAGGCTATGTGTGTTTCATAACGTTGAGACTTATGTGTTTTCATAACGTTGAGACTATATGTGTTTCATAACGTTGAGACTATGTGTGTTTCATAACGTTGAGCTATATTGTTTCATAACGTTGAGACTATGTGTGTTTCATAACGTTGAGACTATGTGTGTTTCATAACGTTGAGACTATGTTTGTTTCATAACGTTGATGCTATGTGTGTTTCATAACGTTGAGACTATATGTATTTCATAACGTTGAGGCCATATGTGTTTCATAACGTTGAGACTATGTGTGTTTCATAACGTTGAGACTATGTGTGTTTCATAACGTTGAGACTATGTGTGTTTCATAACGTTGATACTATGTGTGTTTCATAACGTTGAGACTATGTGTGTTTCATAACGTTGAGACTATGTTTGTTTCATAACGTTGAGACTATGTGTGTTTCATAACGTTGAGACTATGTGTGTTTCATAACGTTGATGCTATGTGTGTTTCATAACGTTGAGACTATATGTGTTTCATAACGTTGAGACTATTATGTTTCATAACGTTGAGACTATATGTGTTTCATAACGTTGAGACTATATGTGTTTCATAACGTTGAGCTATTGTGTTTCATAACGTTGAGCTATGTGTGTTTCATAACTTGTGTCATAACGTGAGACTAAGTTTCATAACGTTGAGACTATTGTGTTTCATAACGTTGAGCTATTGTGTTTCATAACGTTGAGACTATTGTGTTTCATAACGTTGATGACTATGTGTGTTTCATAACGTTGAGACTATGTATGTTTCATAACGTTGAGACTATGTTGTTTCATAACTTATATCGTCAAAGAGCGGTTGTGCTTCAAACCTGCAGATAATTAGACTATTGTAACTTTCAAACGTTAGACTAGCGTCTTCATAACCCTTGGGCATAATTATCGAATATAAATATTTCATAAAAATGTTGATTCAAACGTTTAGAAATGTTTAAAGAACTAATCGTTTAGTCAGGGTTTTTTTCATCAATTGAGACTATTGGTTCCATTTGCATCTGTCTTCTGTTCTTATGTATTCTACGTTGAGACCACGTTTTCTAATCTGGCTATGTGGTTATTGGGTTTTTTCCATACAGAAGACATGTGTGTTTTCAGCTTTCGGCTCGTGAGACTATGGTCATCGTAACCTTTCGTTCTCGGTGCCACGACTATGTAAATCTGGGAGTCTGTTGCTTTTTTCATACGCTGAATTGAACGTTTAACACAGTTGAGATAGTCAGTAGTCCAACGCGCTAGACACCTGGCAGACGGCATTGATTGATTGAAAGTGGACCATCATGCTTGCACGTTGAGGTAATGTGTGCTCATCACTTCTCAGAATGTTTCAACGTGAGGCTAGTATTTTATAACAGCGAGGCTCCAGGTGTCATTTGAGACTATGATTTTAAGTTGGAATATTTTATAGTTGTTATCTTTTCTAATTGGGAATTGTGCTGCAGTAAGAGGCTATGTGCTTCATAACCTTTCTGGTGTTGAGTACCAAATGGATTCTTCTTTACTTTCAAAATTAACCACGCTAAAACCTACATAATTTCGAATTACAATATTGACAAATGTTGATTAAACTTGATTAAATTACAAACACTTTTAGATCAGGGTTCTTTCAATCTGATAACACTCGAGTTCCCTGATCTCTTTTGATCTCGGATTCCACCTGAGACTCGGGATCTGTGATTCCGATCCACACTGAGCTTCAGGATCTTCGATCTGCCATACACTAATCAGTGGTCTCTCGAACACCTAAACTGAGAATCAGGATCTCTCCGAAATTGACCGCTACACTGAGAATCACGTATCACGGACTACGACCACACTGAGATCAGGGATTTTGATTGGACCTCACACTTTAGAAACATGGATGCTCCGATCACTTTACACGAGAAGGATCTCACTGCAGTCTGAACCTGCTCAGCGAGATCAGGATTCATCTGACTAATGAGTAGGAATTTGATTGATCTTTCTAATGAGATCGTGTCCCGATCGACGTACCTGTCAGACTTGCTCTTTTTTTGATCCAGGACTACTACTGAGATCTAGGATCTCTCGTCTGCTCCTAAGAGATCAGACTTGATCTGACCAACACTGAGATCAGGGATCTCTCGATCTGACCTACACTGAGATCAGGGATCTCTCGATCTGACCTACACTGAGATCAGGGATCTCTCGATCTGACCTACACTGAGATCAGGGATCTCTCGATCTGACCTACACTGAGATCAGGGATCTCTCGATCTGACCTACACTGAGATCAGGGATCTCTGGATCTGACCTACACTGAGATCAGGGATCTCTGGATCTGACCTACACTGAGATCAGGGATCTCTCGATCTGACCTACACTGAGATCAGGGATCTCTCGATCTGACCTACACTGAGATCAGGGATCTCTCGATCTGACCTACACTGAGATCAGGGATCTCTCGATCTGACCTACACTGAGATCAGGGATCTCTCGATCTGACCTACACTGAGATCAGGGATCTCTCGATCTGACCTACACTGAGATCAGGGATCTCTGGACAAATATCCCTATGGCTACAGGAGGGAGCGAACCGAGTACCTTTGCCACGAAACGAACACCTAACCTCTACACCACATATACCTCCTTGTGGACAAAGATGGCATCTCGAAATTATCATTTAGACGACAGTTTTACGTGCAGAATTTATTATAAATATCATTGACATCAGAAATAACAGAGGCAGTGAAAAGCACTATTTGGGAAGAGCACACAAATGCCCGTTATAGAAACCTCTTCTTATCCTGACATTGTCTTCTTTGATCCACGGCAACATATGTTATCGGAAGCCACGTGCTGGCAAACACAACCTGCTTAGTGACAAGAAGACTGAATCACAATATCTGTGTCCGTTCATACATATCCTCTAATGTTGTCATCGATGCTGTCTAAGTCGGGACAGGTAGGGTAACCCCACACAAGGTCGATAATCCAACGAATAGTATCTTTTCTTATCTCCCGATTGGATTAACATTAAGCTATTCGAATATCTATTATTATTCTTATCTATGGTAAAGCTATATATTTTATTCTGTTGTGGGCATAAATGAAATATACTAACATGAACATAGAACAACAATCAAGTGTTTAATAGCCTGCGTTTTGCCCTTGACAATATATGGTTGTGAGACATGGACCATTGACAAAGCGGCAGAAAATATCATTGATGCATTTGAAAGCAAATGCTACAGAAGAGTACTTAGAATATCATGGACAGAGAAAAGAACAAATACTTATATTCTGCAACAGCTTGATATTAAAGAGAGTTGGCTATTAAAGAGCATAACATCAAGGAAAATTAAATATTTCGAACACATCAAACGACAAGAGTTCACAAAGAAAATAATTTTTGAGAGAATGGTGTCTGGAAGAAAAATGAGAGGAAGACCTAGAAGACGATGGGTGCAAGATATTATTGACGATCTGGGAATGATTGCTGCTGACGTCGGTCAACTTGCACAGAACAGAGAGTTTTTCAGGACTGCTGTCATGGGAGCCAAATTCCGGAAGGCACAAGCTACTTGATGATGATGGACCTGAACAGCTTCGCGGCGATTGTACTAACCAAGCGATCATTAAATTCCTCAGTATCTCGTCCCACTTGTCCTACACCGCACTATATAGCTGTACTACAGACAGTAACAACAGTTTTATCTGAATTCGAAAGTACCGAAGAATATTACACAAGAAACTCTTTGGAAGCAGGAGAAACATGCACCAACTTTAGAGCAGAGGCAACATCCCTTCTTGCAGCCATACAGATTCTCAACGACCAGCAAGTGTCAGCCAAAAATATTGCAGTCTTTATCGATTCAAGATCAGTTCTCCAGGATATCTCATGTTCCAAACTATACAAGCTTAGTTGGCAAAAAATCACCCTGCTGTAAAATAAATCTGAACTAGTCTTACAGTGGATACCAGGACACCGTGGCATTCCAGGAAATGAAAAGGCTGACAAACTCACACGGGTTGGAGGGAGCCTAACACAACACCACCCAACACAAAGCTTTACAGAAGCAAAGACTCTCCTGAAACAAACCGGGAAAATGATCTGGGGAAAAACAAACGGAGGATACAACACAGAGCACGTCAATATAAATACACTAAACAGAAAAGCACAGGCCACAGTCTTCAGACTGAGAACGGGACACTGCAGTCTCAGAGCACACCTCCACAGATTGGGTCTCAGGGAATCGGCAGCCTGCACATATGGAGCACATAAGTAGTCACCAGAGCACATCCTGCAAGACTGCTCCCGTCTGAGTAGTGTGAAAATGGAGATCTGGTCAACAGAAACAACCCTACAAGACAAACTATGGGGACCGGTGAAGACCTCAAGCGCACCGCCCTGTTTATGACACATACCGGAGTAGTCGCATAGCAGAAGATGATCGCAGAAGATGATCACAGAAGTTGATCACAGAAGTTGATCGCAGAAAAAGAAGACTATAAAAGAAGCAATCGTTACTTTTCACATTGAAAAGTCACCAGCTTGTGACATATCGTTGTTACGTTTCTCCAATCCTGTTTTACCTCACAGCGTCGGGATTAGAAGATATTTCTAGATTGGGCTTTTGTGAGTGCTTTATAAATATGTTTTTCTCCTCCTCTGTTATTTCTGTGGTCCACCTTTTGCGTGGAATGCATTTTGCTTTGTATCTATTTTATCGGAGTAGCATTGTTCATTGTTTTCTGGTGGTAATCTGCTTATGTGTCTCAACCATTTAATCTGTTGTTTCTTGATCAATTTCAGTACTGATGTTGTACACACTTTTTTCCTTGGTGTCTTAATTTCTAAACCGGCCCCTTCTTGATAATCCCAGAATTATGCGTTGACACTTCATCTCTGTCGTGACTAGTTTCCTTCTATCATTTGATGTCAGCATCTAGGTTTGGCACTGATAGCATACTATTGGGAGAGAAAGATTGTGTTCTACAAAGCTTTTTTAGTGTTCATGGTGACATGTTTGCTTTTCATAATTGGTGCCATTTGTTCCTATGATTTTCTTTATTGCATCTATGTTGTATTTCGTTAGTTATTCTTCCCTTTTCTAAATAAATGCTCCCTATGTAAAACGCTAGCTTACACCTCTCTAGACAGATGGTTTAAGTCAATGAATTTTAAATCAAATCACTTTTCTGAATCACAATCCTGTTATATTGTACTTTCCAGGTACACAAAATCCTGTACTGTCCAGGTACACCAAATCCTGTACTGTCCAGGTACACCAAATCCTGTACTGTCCAGGTACATACAATCCTGTACTGTCCAGGTGCACAAAATCCTGTACTTTCCAGGTACACCAAATTCTTTACTTCCTCTATGATTACATTTTGTAACATAATTATTTCTAATCTTCATATGCTTACGTGGTGAATCTATTGTCCTGGGTATGTGGATATTTGTGGTAACGAGAGAGATGACAGGATTGCATCAATAGCAACCGTTGTTGGGGAGTTCAAGATGGATGAAGGGGATGTTGTTTGATCTCTTCGCGACTGTCTGTTCATAGATGTTGAATAAATCCAACGATTTCAGCAGTTTGGAGTTACCCATTGTACAAGTAGAACTAGGTTCCTGAGCGGCGGAGTGAGGATTGCGTTTAACTAGCAAGCCACAGTATTCATACTCTTCGAAATCTGTAAGGTTGCGTGGGAGGTTGGGGGACTAAGCACCTATGGGTCTGCTCGGAGTGCTGTAACGTCAGTTTAGTAACCAATAACATAATTGTTTTATTTTGATTGTTGATAATTTCTCATTACCTGCGGTTTTGTAATATTAATTTTTATCCTGTTGTATGGTCTGACCTAACGCTGTGAGGCAAACAGGATTCGAGAAAGAAAGAAAGTATGGTCTGCTGTGGTAAGTGCATGAATAGAACATATTAGAGGTAAATAGTTTATGAACAGAATATAGTATAGTATAATTTACTCATATTTTCATCAACCTGTTTTTCGACTTTCTATGAAGTTTCACTACACATCTGACTCACGACGACCACAACAGAGCCAGTGGTGGAGACCACCTCTACCTACGCTTTCTACAGGATCTGAAAGAAAAGAATATCATCAACAACACAGTCATAATTTTCTTCAGCGACCACGGACAACGCTTTGGACCAACCAGGTCAGTGTATATATATTATTTGACATTTCATACACCTGTTAGTTAGTTAGTTAGTTTGTTAGCTAGTTTGTTCCTTTCGTGCCAAACGCGGCACATAGGGCAGAGGTTTTAGATCTCCATGTGATGCGGTTCGTTGCCAGCAGTTGGAGATCTTGTATGGTTTTACATCCCAATAGTTTACTTTCTTGTTGGATTGTTCTTCGAAGTGTGGTCTTAGGTCTTCCACATTTTCTTTTTCCAACTGGAGACCACATAAGGACTTGTCGATTTAGTCTATTTTCGTCTGATCTAAGACCATGACCTAAATATTTCCACCTTCGTTTCCTTATAATATTTGATACGGGTTGTTGCTGTGTTCTATCTCTCACTGTGTTGTTAGAAACGAAATCACTCCATTTTACTTTTAATAATTGTCGGAGACATTTATTCTCAAAGCTGTCCAGTTTCTTATCAATTTTGTTTGTTGATTTCAACTTTCACAACCGTAGGTCAGTACAGGAATCACACATGACCTAAACAATTTAACTTTTGTGCATAGGCTAAGATCTATATATTGCTAGATATTAGTTAATTTAGTGAAGGCATTAGCTGCTATAGCAATACGAGAGTTTATTTCTTTCATCGTGTCTCCGTTGTTTGACACTTTACTACCCAAATATGTAAAATATTAAATTTTCTCCAGGGTTTGGCTATTTATTACGATGTTGTCTGTCGAGTTTTTACACATTTAGACAAATCCGCTGTTTCCGAAATACTTGGGTTTTCACGATTGAGGATTATTAGGCTTCTGATCCAACCGACCATAGCAAGTAGGATTGAGAATTACATCAACCGACCTGCAGTGGATTGAGGATTATTGGCTTGATCCAACCGACCATAGCAAGTAGGATTGAGGATTATTAGGCTTCTGATCCAACTGACCATAGCAAGTAGGATTGAGGATTATTAGGCTTCTGATCCAACCGACCATAGCAAGTAGGATTGAGGATTATTAGGCTTCTGATCCAACCGACCATAGCAAGTAGGATTGAGGATTATTAGGCTTCTGATCCAACCGACCATAGCAAGTAGGATTGAGGATTATTAGGCTTCTGATCCAACTGACCATAGCAAGTAGGATTGAGGATTATTAGGCTTCTGATCCAACCGACCATAGCAAGTAGGATTGAGGATTATTAGGCTTCTGATCCAACCGACCATAGCAAGTAGGATTGAGGATTATTAGGCTTCTGATCCAACCGACCATAGCAAGTAGGATTGAGGATTATTAGGCTTCAGATCAACCGACCATAGCAAGTAGGATTGAGGATTATTAGGCTTCTGATCCAACCGACCATAGCAAGTAGGATTGAGGATTATTAGGCTTCTGATCCAACCGACCATAGCAAGTAGGATTGAGGATTATTAGGCTTCTGATCCAACCGACCATAGCAAGTAGGAAGAAAACAACACCTTCCATCTTGAAACCGGAACCGGAAAACCTTGTATTCTGTATTAGCTGTAAAAAACAACCTAGAATTAGTTTGCTAGTTTGTTTACCTACACGAGTTCCGTAGTATACTACAATAGTCTTGACACATCAATCAATCATCACGCCAGAAACTGGATAGAGAGAGAGAGAGAGATATGTTTGACGTTTAATAGTACTCATACGTTCCATCAATCATCACGCCAGAAACTGGATAGGAAAAAGAGAGAGAGATGTTTGACGTTTAATAGTACTCATACGTTCCATCAATCATCACGCCAGAAACTGGATAGAGAGAGAGAGAGATGTTTGACGTTTAATAGTACTCATACGTTCCAATCGTCCATGTGTTGCTGGACCTTGCAATGGGAGCAAAGAATAGTAACACTGCCACCAAAACGACATGTTGTAAGAGACGACTCAGGTAATGGCCTAGGGAAGCTACACTAGTAAATAAAAAGCGACACATAAATCAGTGTGCTGGCCTACTTTTTTGGTGCATAGCTGGTACAACGTAACAATCGTTCTTAGGCTCAGATCACATACAAATCACAATGAGTGATTTAACAAGTGGTCGATATGGAGCATTCGAAGAAGAAGTAGAAATGAAATATATAATTGATTTTGAAATCTTGATTAAATAAACATTGACATTTAGCTAGAATACAAAAGAAAAATCCATCCATCATTTTAAATAACAAGTCCAAGAAACCACTAACAAGCTTACATGATATTAAACACAGATGGAAGGAATATTTCACAGAACTATTAAATTGTGGGCCAAAAGAGGCAGCGAGACACCAGATACAAACTGGAGAAGACCACCAATTGAGTATATTAGAATCTGAAGTTCAAATATCCCTACAACAAAGTAAAAGACAAAATGTTTCCTGTGTGAACTAATTCCAGAATGAAACAGCCGCGTACCGCCACAAAAGCAACCTGCACCGCATAAAATGCATATGGTCGTTGCTAATGTAGCAACACAAAACTGTTCATCACTTGAATTGCAATTCTTGTCGAAGGGAACATCAATCATGACAAAATCCAGCTTTCTGCACTGGCAATATAACTGCATACGGCAGATTGAGCTTGTTCGTCATAACCGCTGTCCGCCATCTTCTGAATACACACAACAAACGCACGGTTGACACAGAAAAAGCATTCCATGTAACAGTCATAGCTCACAGCGTTGCTCAAGCACTAACTCAGTAACTCAACGAAACAGGAAAATACCGGACCAAACATGGCGAAAATGCGCTAGCAAAGTCGTGTTCAGAATCAAACAGTTCTGACTCTGAATGGCCCTCCGCATTCCGCCATTGCTGGCCAGATTTTCTCATGGAAATGTGTTGATGTTTTATGCTTCTATGGGTGTTGAGAGAAGAAGATGAAGAACGTTAAGAAATATCGGAATTTATATATATATATATGATGTTGTCATGCAAGAGGTCTTCACATTCGTATTAATTTTCCCACATATACAAGAGCATGAACAAGAGCTACAACATCATATCGACACCTTATATTATAACTGTAACAAATATGACATGAACATAAACATAGCCAAAACTGAGGTAATGAATATAGAAAGGAAACATAATACACTAAACATCAACATCAATGGCAGTGCAATAGAGCAAGTACAGGAATTCAAGTACCTAGGAAACATATTTACAGAGGATGGAAGACTCGACAGACAGAAACTAGAGTCCAGAAAGCAAATGTAATAACCTACCAACTAGTGCCACTACTTAGACATCAAAACATCCCACTGACAGCTTAACAACAGTTGATCAACAGCATCTTCATAACCACTCTATGTTATCAGTGCCAAACATGGACAATGAATAAGAAACATAGACAGAAAATAGCAACATGCAAAATGAGATGTCTCCACAAAGTCACCAACAACACAAGAATCGACAAAGTAGCGAGTACCAGCATCAGAGAAAAGGTTGGAGCAAGACCGTGCTTGAATTATATAACGAAACAGAGAATGAAGTGGTTTGGCCACTTAGTAAAAATGCGAACAGACCAAACTGCCTATGAAGCTTTCCACAACAAACATCAGGAAGGAGGGCGAGAGGAATACCGAGGAAAATGTGAATAGAAACGTAGTTGAATTCCGCCATAGGAGTAAGATAAACCATCACATAAGTCACCAGAGAAGCGCAAGACAAATACATAAAACCACGACACTGGGTTAACAACCCGGTAACAGTGTGCTGACAAAAACAAAGAAGAAGACAATGGAAAAGTCGTGCTCGGAAATGAAAAAACAAAAGAAATAACAGAGGCAATTAATGGCACACAATATCGCCGCGCAGAAAGCTTGAGCCTCAAAGACACAGAAGGAGATGGCAGATTATTTTAAAGTAACACAGGTTTATAGTATTACAATACATTTATGTACATTACTACTCTTATATTGAAGTTTATATTGATCGTTTTGTCAAAGTAAATACAGTATGTATGTATTATTCACTTTTAAAGGATTTTAATTTTTCTTCCCAAGCCCCAGTGACATCACGTTACTGTACACATGTATTAAGAGATTTATGTTATCCGTCTATTTGGTTTTCCGTCACAGCTCTGGTCCGGACGGTGACTGTTAATCAAAGTTTTACTGTATATATATATATATATATATATATATATATATATATATATACAGTGGCGGCCCATGATCATTATTGTTGGTGGGGCCAGATAGATATTTTCGTAAAAATCATGGTTTCGGTTAGGATATATTTTAATGAATAAAATAATAAATACACGTTATACATAATTTTTGGTGGGGCCCGACCCCACTGGCCCTTAATGACGAGCCGCCACTGTTTTATATATATATATAAATTCCGATATTTCTTAACATTCTTCATCTTCTTCTCTCAACATCCATAGAAGCATAAAACATCAACACATTTCCACTAACTAAATCTGTCCTGAACAAGCCAGATGATCTGGTCACCGCCTCTGTAACCGCTATTGTCAAACTACTGGTGATTGTTACGTTGACCCCACTAGCCTCTCCTTTATTTTACATCATAAGCGTGCTGAAAAAAAATCATATCCACATCATTGTTAGCGAATGACTGAACCATCGATGTAAATAACTATTTCTGTTTCAATGATGTTGTCATTCAAGAGGTCTTCAACATTCGTATTAATTTTCCTTCATATATTAAGTCCTTAGACATTACTTCTGTTCATTGTTATTGTACGTATATTTCTTGCACACCTATGTATTTTTCTATTATTTCTGCACATATTTCTTTCAGTAGTATTACTTTCTGACAGATTTCTTCTAATATATTTCTTACCGCCATTTTTATTTTGTTCATATTTCTCAATAGCTACGATTTTTCTAGAACGCATTACATATATACTAGTACCGTTTTATCTATTCCAGATCCACCTACAACGGCTTAATAGAATCTAGGACTCCTTACATGTTTTTGGTTTTCCCACCTTGGTTTCATCGGAAATACCCACACCTAATAAAGGTGCTAAAAATAAACCAAGAACGTCTCACCACGAACAGAGATATCTACGAGACTTTACGAGATCTTGTGAACTTTCAAGCGACAACAAAACTTGGAGACATCAACAAACGGGGAATTAGTTTATTTCAAGAAATTCCTCGTGAAAGAATGTGTGAACATGCAGAGATTCCAGTAGAATACTGTCTTTGTAATAGATTAACAAATTCAACTGTTAGTTATAGTATGTCTTTGGTTTTAGCTGCAACTGTCCAGCAGGAGATACGACATAAAATGTATCATTATTGGCATAAGTGTGTCGATCTTACCGTTAAGGAGGTCAACAACGTAATGGCAGTACAGTCCGGAAAAACTAACGTGAATGAGACAGCAGAAGACACAACATTATACCAGATAACTATGACGACAACGCCAGGTGATGCTGTTTATGAAGCTACAGTTAAAATTTCTAACTCCACCAAAAATGCGGAAGTTGTCAGTGAAATTATTCGAATCAACATGTACAGAGGTCAGGCGGAGTGTATCCAAAACCCTCTTTTACGTCCATTTTGTTATTGTATCAAAAATAACTAGTTATAGTGCGTTTCAAAATGATTTTCCGTTGGGAAAATTTAATATTTCTGCAACCGCTTGACCGTAATTGTAGTAACTTTGCATATGATCTAATGATCGTAATGTCCCGATGTTGATATTTTTTTACTCAATAACAAACGTATGGTTTAAAATTTTCTTTATGTAAAGTATATAAAAGTGACCATCTCCTTAGCCAACCATATAATGAGAAGTATTACCCTTCATATTTGTGAGATGTTGCAAGTTCCACGTCTTGCAAGTTTTTCACGTGGTTTTCCCGATTTTAATCGCTTTATCGCACTTTAAAGAAATGTATAATGATCCTTCCGGTGTGTTTAGTTACAATTTACGTTTGTGTTTTCAGAGCATAGGTGTATTACTTCTTCTTCTTTGCGTTCGTTCTTTACGACCAATTTTAATTACTCTTTGTGATATGGTTTGATCTTTGCCAAGAACGTGTATACGTTGCACATTGGTTTGGTAGGCCCTAACCGCATAGACTTCTACACGTTTAGGACACATGCATCCGATTTCAGCCAAACCTTCTTAGTCGCCTCTTACGACATGCGTGGCAGGTAACAGTGGTTCTATTCTTTACATCCCAAATTTGGGCCCCGCTAACCACTTGGGCGGGTGTATTACAAAACGTTTAGTATTCTAGATGTGTTATACAATGGGTATGAAAACAGACAAGTTGATTCAACAGCATGGTCATGTGTGTTTGAGACTACCACCTTATCATTCACACTTAAGCCCAATTGAACTCATTTGGGCCAAAGTTAAAGGACTGGTAGCAGCTGAAAATAAAACTTTCAAGCTAAGCAATATGAAAGAACTAACATATGCCGTCCTGTCGAAGATAGACAGAGATGCAGCCAAGAATAGTCATCAATATGTTAGACTCATCGGACTCAGAATAAGTGAGCAAACACTTTATATGATTTATATAATATGAGTTATCTCACCCTCCAAAATTCGAATTGTATATACGCCTATGCCGAAAATATGTGATTTTTTAAATTTACGGTAAATTATTTTCTTCCAGCACTAAATAATTACTAGGTTTGAAAAGATCAAAGGAATTCGCAGTTGCAAGTAAAGTACACTACCTGCAACATTGAATTTTAGAAAATCGTTGGGACATTGGAAATACAACACCACATGCAAAAATCACGTTCATCCATGCAATGAATATGGAGATATTTGAGGTCAATCGTTGACCGAACGTTTTGAAACGCGCTATAGTTAGATAGGAACATCATCATTGCACTTTGGTGGATAACCCTGTGTGCTCCGATCTCTTTCTTACACAGAAAGATCTCATCGACAGTACAAAACTTCGTATCACCGGAGAGAATCACGATGCAATGTTAAAAATGTTGACATTTGTTGTGGGAAATTTATTTTAATATTTTTGTATTTTTCAATTTTGTCCTGGCATTGGCTTTCTAGCTTACTTTCAACGATTTTTACACGCCACGGGTTCTTTCACGTGCTTAACTATAACACGGAAATGACTTTTTTAGTACTCCGGTAACACTGTAAACTCGATTTCACCTATACTGGGATCAGGGATTTCTGTAAAACTATCCACATCGCTCGAACGAACCAAGTACCCTTGGAACAGGTAACGAACACCTTACCTCTAAGCCACAGATACCTATATAACTGGTCAAAGTGTGAACCTTTATACTTTGTATGTAAGTCTTGTAAGCGTGTTGCCGTTCGCACTTTTATAATTTTATCTGACAAGTAGCAATTTTGTCGTCTACTACATGATTTTTATCAACATTTTTTGTGTGACTTTTGACTTATTTTGCAACTTGCATTAACCGGTCTATAATTTCATTTCTTTTGTAATCTCATGAATTGGGTATATTCAATAAATATAAGAAAACGTCTATTACCATTCAATAGTAGTAGTAGTAGTGGTGGTGGTAGTATTGGTGGTAGTCGTAGTAGTGGTAGTAGTAGTAGTGGTAGTAGTAATAGTAGTAGTAGTAGTAGTGGTGGTAGTAGTAGTAGTGGTAGTAGTAGTAGTGGTAGTAGTAGTAGTAAAAGTAGTAGTAATGGTGGTGGTGGTAGTAGTAGTGGTGGTAGTAGTATTGGTTGTAGCAGTAGTGTTGACAGCAGTAGTAGTAGTAATAGTGATAGTAGCAGTAGTGGTAGTAATAGTGATAATAGTAGCGGCAGTAGTAGTGTCAGTAGTAGTAATAGTAGTGGTAGTAGTAATAGCAGTAGTTGTAGTAATATTACTGGTAGTAGTAATAGAAGTAGTAGCGGTAGTAGTAATATCAATATTAGTGGTGGTGGTAGTAGTAATGGCTGTGGCAGTGGTAATAGCAGTAGTAATGGTAGTGGTATTGGTAGTAGTAGTATCAGTGGTAGTAGTAATGTCAGTAGTAGTGATGGTGTGGTAGTAATAGCTGTGGCAGTAGTAATAGCAGTAGTAATGGTAGTGGTATTGGTAGTAGTAATATCAGTAATAGTAGTGGTGGTAGTAGTAATGGCTGTGGCAGAAGTAGAGGTAGTAGCAATGGCTGTGGCAGTAGTAATAGCAGTGGCTGTGATAGTAGTAATATGAAAACACTTGTCAGATAAAGTTATAAAAGTGCGAACGGCAACACGCTTACAAGACTTACATACAAAGTATAAAAATTATCATTATAAGAAAATAAAAACATGGTAAAAAAGCTGACGATTAAAATTATTAGTCCACAAAGATTATAGACTAGGGATCAATAAATACTTACAAACCATACTGGCGGTACACGAAATAATATTGAAGAACTAAACATCAGCCGAGAAATAGTAGTAACATAAGAAAGTATAGAGAGTAACATGAACCTTCATTTAGCTTCTGTTAGATGTAGGAAAGAGGTTACAAAAATCAGCAAGTCAGAACTGAAAAGAACACCAAGTAAGTCTCAACCAGGATAAAGATAGAAACAGACTCTGAAAACATTTGAAAGCTTTGAACGACATAAATATATTCCATCCACTAACAAGAATATAATAAAGCCAATAAACATAACAATCTGGAAAAACCACAATAAATGCAGTTAAGAAAGAATTCTCAAGAAGTTATGCAAAATAAACATACCAAAAGAAATACAGGCAACTGATACAAATTTAAGCCTAGGAAATTAAAGAGCATGACAACGGTAGTAGAAGAACATTTGAAGTTCCAAATTACGCGAACCGAACTACGACAAGCAACATATGATCTCAACCTCAAGAAGTCACTTTTAAGAAGATGGAGTCACCAGACAAAGATGAAGTCACATAACAAAAATGCAGTCCCCTAATAAAGATGCAGTCACCTGAGAAAGATGACTAGAGTAGCTACAGACTAGAATAGTACACTAGAATAGCTCAACAGAACAATTAGATAGCTACAGACTAGAGTAGCTAGACAGATTGCTAAACAGAGTAGCTAAGACTAGATGCTTCTTCTTCTTTCTTTCTTTTGTCGTCACACTGCTACCGGGTTGTTGCCCAGTGTCGTGGTTTTCTGTTTTTAGTTTTTGTCTTGCGCTGTTCTGGTGGCTTGTGTGATTGTTATCTTTGCTTTTTCACAGGATTCTGCTACGCCATCGAACCATCTTTTCCGAGGTCTTCCTCTTGCCTTCTTTCCCGATGTTCTGTTGTAGAAGACTCTGTATACTAGGGAGTTTGGATGCATTCTTATTAAGTGGCCAAACCACTTCATTCTTTGTTTCTCTGTGTAATTCAAGCACGGTTTTGTGCCAACTTTCTTTCTTATGCTGATGTTGGTGATTCTGTCTTTTCTTGTGTTGTTGGTAACTTTTCGCAGGCAACGCATTTCACATGTAGTTATTTTTGTGATTGTGCTTTGCTCATTGTCCATGTTTGGCTTTGGTAACACAAAGTAGGTATAAAAATGCTGTTGATCATCTGTTGCTTAGCTGCCTGTGAAATTTTTGGGTGCCTCAACTGTGGGGCTAGCTGGTAGGTTACAGCATTTGCTTTATGCACTCTAACTTCTATCGCTCTATCCAGTTTTCCGTCTTCTGTGAATATGCTTCAGAAGTATTTGAATTCTTTCACTTGGTTTATTTTAGTGCCATTGACATGGATGTCTAATTATTATGTTTTCTTCCCATATTCATTATTTCTGTTTTAGTGTTGTTGATTTTCATGTCATGTTTTACACAATTTTTGTTCAAGGTGTCAATATGATGTTGTAGATCTTGTTCATTTTGATGTATCAGGCACTGATCATCTGCAAACAGCAGTTCATTTATTTCATTATCTGAATTTGACTCTTGATTTATTTTATCCATATATGCAATAAAGAGTAGTGGTGAGAGGACACAACCTTGTCTAACACCTGATGTAATGGAGAACCAGTCGGTCATTCCTTCTGTTTTTCTTACTGTACTCTGACTATCTTGATATAAGGCCATGATATTACCTAATAGTTGTCCCTGGACGCCATATTCTTCAAGGATCTTCCATAAGTTTGCACCTGTTTACTCTATCAAATGCCTTTTCTTGGTCTATAAATATAAGTTGTTTACTTTGATTGTATTCAATTGTTTGTTCATAGATCTGTCTTAGTGTAAATATTGCGTCTGTGCAGCTCTTACCCTCCTAAACCCAAACTGGCTATTGCTTAACTGGGACTCTAATATATGTCTTGCTCTTCGCTCCAATATTTTTGCAAACATTTTTCCTATATGGCTCAAAAGAGAGATACCCCTGTATGTTTCACAAACTAGAGTAGCTACAAACAAGAGTAGCTACTGACTAGAGTAGCTACTGACTAGAGTAGCTACTGACTAGAGTAGCTACAAACTAGAGTAGCTACAAACTAGAGTAGCTACAAACTAGAGTAGCTACAAACTAGCTAAAACTAGAGTAGCTACTGACTAGAGTAGCTACAAATTAGAGTAGCTACAAACAAAAGTAGCTAATACTAGAGTAGCTACAGACTAGAGTAACTACAAACTAGAGTAGCTACAGACTAGAGTAGCTACAGACTAGAGTAACTACAGACTAGAGTAACTACAGACTAGAGTAACTACAGACTAGAGTAACTACAGACTAGAGTAGCGACAAATTAAAAACCCATACAACCAATAATAACCTCCCCTACCATCGCACCCCGTCCATGGTTATCGCAAATAAATCTAAATTAAACACATATTAAACAAAAGAATCCAATGACATTAATCATTATAAAGTTGTACAAATGTGAATCCATGCCATTAATCATTATAAAGATGTACAAATGTGAATCCATGCCATTAATCATTATAAAGATGTACAAATGTGCACCAAATATCCCATCAGCCGCTATAATGGCTTTTCTCTAGAGTACTCTTTGTCTATTTGTACTAAACGTTTTTAGTTATCATATTTAGACAAAGTAAACAATATGTAACAAAATAACTAATCATATATATAAATAACTAACATATCTAACAAAATAACAAGATTTCAAGACCAAGAATTGACGCCATTGCACCGGGTTTTACACCATATGGCTCGATTTCTCTCCACAGAAATTGCAAGCAACCTGCTGAGAGTATTGCACAAAACACGAACTCCGTAACTCCGGCAACAATGGTCTCTGAAAAACTGCACTCGTAAACAGAACTGCACGGTCTGCATTCGAACTTACGACTTTCGGAACGCAAGACGAAGCTGAACTTCTTAGCCACAGAGACCTATATATCTATCTATCTATTCTTCTTCTTAGCCATAGAGACCTATATATCTATCTATTCTTCTTCTTATCCACAGATACCTATATATCTATCTATCTATTCTTCTTCTTAGCCACAGAGACATATATATCTATCTATTCTTCTTCTTAGCCAAGAGACTATATATCTATCTATCTATTCTTCTTCTTAGCACAGAGACCTATATATCTATCTATCTACTTCTTCTTAGACACAGAGACCTATATATCTATCTATTCTTCTTCTTAGCCACAGAGACCTATATATCTATCTATTCTTCTTCTTAGCCACAGAGACATATATATATATCTATCTATTCTTCTTCTTAGACAAAGAGACATATATATCTATCTATTATTCTTCTTCTTTGCCACAGAGACCTATATATATATCTATCTATTCTTCTTCTTAGCCACAGAGACATATATATCTATCTATTCTTCTTCTTAGCCACAGAGACCTATATATATCTATCTATCTATTCTTCTTCTTGCCACAGAGACCATATATATCTCATCTATTCTTCTTCTTAGCCACAGAGACATATATATCTATCTATTCTTCTTCTTAGCCACAGAGACCTATATATCTATCTATTCTTCTTCTTAGCCACAGAGACATATATATATATCTATCTATCTTCTTTTCTTCTTAGCCACAGAGACTATATATCTATCTATTCTTCTTCTTAGCCACAGAGACCTATATATCTATCTATTCTTCTTCTTAGCCACAGAGACCTATATATATATCTATCTATTCTTCTTCTTAGCCACAGAGACATATATATATATCTATCTATCTATCTATTCTTCTTCTTAGCCACAGAGACCTATATATCTATCTATTCTTCTTCTTAGCCACAGAGACCTATATATATATCTATCTATTCTTCTTCTTAGCCACAGAGACCTATATATATATCTATCTATTCTTCTTCTTAGCCACAGAGACATATATATATATCTATTCTTCTTCTTAGCCACAGAGACATATATATATATCTATTCTTCTTCTTAGCCACAGAGACATATATATATATCTATCTATTCTTCTTTGAACGCTTCATATCGACCACTTGTTAACCACTATTTGTGGTTTGTATGTGATCTGAGACTAAGAACGATTGTACCAGTTATGCGCCTACAGGAAGGTCAACATATCCGATTTTATTTACTAGGTAGCTTCCAAGGCCCCTGCCTCAGTCGCCTCTTACGACATGCCTTGCAGTTTGCAATGCTACTATTCTTTGCTTTCCTTGAGGATCCTGACAACACACAGGCGAGATATATATATATTAATGATATTAAAAAAATATCAAAGCTGAAAGTTCACCAGGCCATAGTGCTAACCACGCTGATGTACGCAAGCGAGACATGGACAGTGTATAGCAGACACGCAAGAAAATTAAACCATTTTCACACAAGCTGTCTACGCAGAATACTAAAATTAAACTGACAGAACAAAATTCCAGACAGCGAAGTCCTCACAAGAGCAAAGATCCCAAGCGTCAACACCCTGTTGCAGAAGGCCCAAATGAGATGGGTCGGTCACGTTGCTCGAATGCCTGATAAACGCATCCCAAAACAGTTGATGTTTGGCGAACTTGAAAGGGGCAGACGTTCAGCTGGTGGACAAAAAAAACGCTTTAAAGACAATCTTAAAGTGTCTCTGAAATGCTTCGATATAGACACCACGTGCTGGGAATCCCTTGCGCGAGATCGACAAATGTGGCGCTGTAACAACAAAAGAGGAACCCGAATAGCTGAGAATCATCGTATTGTTGAGTCACAGAGAAAACGAGCAGCGCGAAAAGACAGAGGACACAAAATGCACATGTCTCACCTTGATCATGTATGCCCCACCTCTGGTAGGGAATTCTGTTCTAGGATTGGACTCTACAGTCACCTCCGCACACACCAGAGAGGTGCAACAGCACACGTCTGAAATTGTTGTCATCATCGCTTGCGATGATTATAAAAAATATATACACATGAAATAGTGACCGCCAAACTGATAGAAAGAGTTATATATGCTTTAACCTCCTGGACAAGAACAGAAATGTGCAACACTACGATATCCTCTCACTGTCTCTCTCGTAATCTAAAAGCTCATATTAACACGATAAATGAATAACTGCTAAGAGAAGACAACCACTATTACCTATATCGAATCTACATTAGACTGGCCTGTAAGCAACACATAAATAAAGCAAAAGCATTAAAGCTTTCATGCCCTCATGGAAGGAGACAATCAACTGGACCAACTTTGGGAGGCAGCCAATATGCTTCAGTATTTTATAAAGACTTGGCCTGCTGACTGTGTCAAATGCCTTAGTCAGATCCACGAAAGCAATACATAAAGGCTTACTCTGCTCTCTGCACTTCTCTTATAGCTGTCGAATGGTAAATATCATGTCAGTTGTTGACCGTCCAGCTCTGAATCTACATTGTGACTCTGGGAGAACACGCTCCGCCAGTTTCTGTAGTCGTTTTGAAAGGACTAGTGTAAAGGCCTTGCCCGTGACACTTAAAAGGGCGATGCCTCTGTAGTTGTTACAATACCCCTTATCCCTTTTGTTTTTATAGAGTGTCACTATCTTTGCATCCTTCATGTACTGATGAAATTCTCTCCCTCTCTCCAGCACTGAATAAGGAGATTGTAGAGGTGGAGCAGGAGGACATCACATGCTATTATATTTGAGAATTTCTGCATGAATGTTGTTTAGTCCTGATGCCTATCTTATTGGAAATATTAGTAGGATCAAATAAAAAGTATTTTTCTCTCTTATTCTCTTCTTGTCTCTTATCCTGTTTAGCCGTACAGCACCGGGATAAGAAGACATTTCTAGAATGAGCTTTTATGTGCGCTTCATAAATAGTATTGTTTTAAAAGTATGAAAATAAGTGAATATACGCACCGAAATAGTATTGTTTTAAAAGTATGAAAATAAGTGAATATACGCACCGAAATAGGATACAACCAATTCATAAGCCTCAAGTATATCATCATCACTTATAAAAACCAGCCCCCATTAAACAGGAATTTTAGTTTTCCCGTTAGGAGCTAGTCGGTTATGTTGCTGGGAGCCGAGGGTTAACATTCTAAGGGCACATACTGTGTTTTAAGGCGGAAAATAATGACTTATTGTTGTCTTGTAAGGTGATTTTATGGCATCTTCTAGATTTCGAGTGGTCATGTGTTTAAAGAGGCTTCTGTCTGTTTTGCACATTGCTCATTAGAAAAAAGATATGCCATTTGCAGCTGAAGCTCTGCACTGTTTTCATTCATCTGTATTCTCATCTTGTAGGAGCTGAACTGGATAAATGACGATCAGAATTTCTGTTTAACAAGTAAACCATGACATCTCTGTCACTAAGTGGTTAAGATGTTGCCTTGCTTTCGGATCCGGACGTCATCGTTCTGTTCACGAATGCATTTTTTCCAGAGATGCTGGAGCTACAGAGTTCGTGCTTTGTGAATTACTCTCGGCAGATGGCGTGTCATATTTGCGGAGACGGACCGAACTATATGGAGTAAAACCCCGGTGAAATGAGAAGACGGACCGAACTATATGGAGTAAAATCCCGGTGAAATGAGAAGACGGACCGAACTATATGGAGTAAAACCCCGGTGAAATGAGGAGAAGGACCGAACTATATGGAGTAAAACCCGGTGAAATGAGAAGACGGACCGAACTATATGGAGTAACACCCGGTGAAATGAGGAGACGGACCGAACTATATGGAGTAAAACCCCGGTGAAATGAGGAGAAGGACCGAACTATATGGAGTAAAACCCCGGTGAAATGAGAAGACGGACCGAACTATATGGAGTAACACCAGGTGAAATGAGGAGACGGACCGAACTATATGGAGTAAAACCCGGTGAAATGAGGAGAAGGACCGAACTATATGGAGTAAAACCCCGGTGAAATGAGAAGACGGACCGAACTATATGGAGTAACACCCGGTGAAATGAGGAGAAGGACCGAACTATATGGAGTAAAACCCGGTGAAATGAGAAGACGGACCGAACTATATGGAGTAACACCCGGTGAAATGAGGAGAAGGACCGAACTATATGGAGTAAAACCCGGTGAAATGAGAAGACGGACCGAACTATATGGAGTAAAACCCGGTGAAATGAGAAGACGGACCGAACTATATGGAGTAAAACCCGGTGAAATGAGGAGACGGACCGAACTATATGGAGTAAAACCCGGTGAAATGAGAGAAGGACCGAACTATATGGAGTAAACCCGGTGAAATGAGAAGACGGACCGAACTATATGGAGTAAAACCCGGTGAAATGAGAAGACGGACCGAACTATATGGAGTAAAACCCGGTGAAATGAGGAGAAGGACCGAACTATATGGAGTAAAACCCGGTGAAATGAGAAGACGGACCGAACTATATGGAGTAAAACCCGGTGAAATGAGGAGACGGACCGAACTATATGGAGTAAAACCCGGTGAAATGAGAGAAGGACCGAACTATATGGAGTAAAACCCGGTGAAATGAGAAGACGGACCGAACTATATGGAGTAACACCCGGTGAAATGAGAAGACGGACCGAACTATATGGAGTAAAACCCGGTGAAATGAGGAGACGGACCGAACTATATGGAGTAAAACCCCGGTGAAATGAGGAGAAGGACCGAACTATATGGAGTAAAACCCCGGTGAAATGAGAAGACGGACCGAACTATATGGAGTAACACCCGGTGAAATGAGAAGACGGACCGAACTATATGGAGTAAAACCCCGGTGAAATGAGAAGACGGACCGAACTATATGGAGTAACACCCCGGTGAAATGAGAAGACGGACCGAACTATATAGAGTAACACCCCGGTGAAATGAGAAGACGGACCGAACTATATGGAGTAAAATCCGGTGAAAAGAAGTTAATCCCTCGCCCTTTGGTCCTTCAATAAACGTCATAAATTCTTTATCAGATAACAATTGTCGTATCAATAGCTGCAATACATCAAACTATTTTCGTGTCAATAGCTGCTCATAAATTGAACACTTTTTGTGTCAACAGCTCTCCTGAATTAAATTTGTTATATATCAAATAGCTGTGAATTTATCAAACAAATTTTGCATCAATATTCTGAATATCCGTTATTTACAACTTACATAGCAATCAAGTTTTTTTTTTCCTTGCATCAAATTTCGCCCGTAGTACTTGGTAAAACTCCGCATCAATAAAACGCCACCTGCCGCCGACATTGTTGCACATGACACGAACTACGTAGCTGCAGCAACGATTCCAGGGATCTTTAGAAACAATGCGCACGTGAATCAAATGACGTTGTCTTGACTCGAACCCCCACCTTTTGGAGTGCAGGATTGATTGATAGGACCATAAACATTACATTTGGGTGAATTACTTATGATAATGGAGTCACAGTCACGTGTTCTTTATTTAGTTAGATATGTGCCTGTTTCTCTATTTATCCTGTTTCACATCTGCAATAGTACAATAGTACTAGTAGTGGTAGTTGTAGTAGCAGTAGAAGTGGTAGTTACAGTTGCAGCATTGGTAGTAGTGGTAGTTTCAGTAGCAGCTGCAACATTGGTAGTGGTGGTAGTTGTTGTAGCAGTAGAAATGGTAGTTTCAGTAGCAGTTGCAGTATTATTAGTAGTAGTGGTAGTTTCAGTAACAACTGCAGCATTGGTAGTGTTAATGGTTGTTTTAGTAGCAGCTGCAACATTATTAGTAGTAGCGGTGGTAGTTGTAGTAGCAGTAGTAGTAGTGGTAGTTTCAGTTGCAGCTGCAGCATTATTATTAGTAGTAGTGGTAATTGCAGTATCCACTGCAGTAAGAGTATTAGTACCTTCAGTTGCAGCTGTAGTAGTAGTAGTAGTAGTAGTAGTAGTAGTTTCAGTTGCAGCTGTAGTAGTATAGAGTAGTTTCAGTTGCAGCTGTAGTAGTAGTAGTAATAGTAGTGGTTGTATTTCGTATTGAAAGAAAAGTATCCAAATCAACATCATGTTATTTATTTTAATGATGACATATATTTGGATGCAATAAGAAAATATTATCAAATAATACATAACATCTCCAGGAACTGAAACAGAGAAAGTATTGATTGATTTATTGATTGGACCATCATCATTGCACTTCGGTGAGTAACCATGTGTGCTATGATTTCTTTCGTACACAAGAAGATCTCAGCGGCACCAACTTCGTAGCATCGGCGATGGGTCTCGATGTAAAATTGAAGATATTTTTGTAGGAATTTAATTTTCTAAATATTTCTAATGAGTTTTGTGAGCCTGCTCTTCTCGATTTTGAACTCCCAAGGATTCGTTTACGTGCTCAAATTGAACACGAGACCTACATTTTATCATTCGTCTCCGATAGGACTAGGAATTCGATCTCATCCACATTGAGATCAGGAATCTCTGATAGACTAAATTGATCTCATCCACATTGAATCAGGAATCTCCTGATAGGACTAGGGAAACGATCTCATCCACACTGAGATCAGGAATCTCTGAAAAATATCCTGATGGCTCCACAAGGTATCGAACCGTAAAACTTTGGAACGAGAGGCGAGCGTCTAGCATCTACGCCACAGAGACTCAGCAGAGAAGGTAAACTGTTTAGTCAATTAGATAGACGAAATGAGGTCAGATGAGGTCCAACTTAGCATAGCTGTGAAAATCTGAGCTGAACTAGAACATACAAGACACTTTTGTCAAGTAAAATAATAATAAACCAATCTAGAACATACAAGACACTTTTGTCAAGTACAATAATAATAAACCAATCTAGAACATACAAGACACTTTTGTCAAGTACAATAATAATAAACCAATCTAGAACATACAAGACACTTTTGTCAAGTACAATAATAATAAACCAATCTAGAACATACAAGACACTTTCGTCAAGTATAATAATAATAAACCAATCTAGAACATACAAGACACTTTTGTCAAGTACAATAATAATAAACCAATCTAGAACATACAAGACACTTTTGTCAAGTACAATAATAATAAACCAATCTAGAACATACAAGACACTTTTGTCAAGTACAATAATAATAAACCAATCTAGAACATACAAGACACTTTTGTCAAGTACAATAATAATAAACCAATCTAGAACATACAAGACACTTTTGTCAAGTACAATAATAATAAACCAATCTAAAAAAGCCTTTGCTCAAACTGAGATCCGATGTCCAAACAGCATGGATCATCAAGCGCTTTAAAGAAATATTATAAATCTTGACATTTCAAACAGATGGATCATCAACTTAAAAAATATTATAATCTTTGACATTTCAAACAGGATGGATCATCAAGCGCTTAAAAAATATCTAAATCTAGACATTTTGTCAAGACAATAATAATAAACCAATCTAAAAGCGCTTCTCAACTGAGATCCGATGTCCAAACAGGGATGGATCATCAAGCGGTTAAAGAAATATTATAATCTTTGACATTTCAAACAGGGGATGGATCATCAAGCGCTTAAAGAAATATTATAATCTTTGACATTTCAAACAGAAAAATACATTTTAAAAACATGTATAAAAAAAGTGATATACTAGTTCTACTGCGAAATCAAAGGACTCTGACCAGACCGGAGTCTCAATGTCTGACAGGACAAAATAAACGATTATTTAAAGTTTCAGGCAGTCTGAGAAATTGGAGCCAGCTCGACTGTTGATGTGGTGTGAATTCCTTCTCTAGAATATTTTCATATATAGAAACTTTTGGTGTCCTCGCCAGAAAATTGTATCTAATAGGGGATCCGTGGTTATGTAAAGTTTGGGAACCGCTGATCTAGAACATCAAAATATGAACGTGCACCAGCTGTCGTCTTGGAGATGCCATAACTAGGTAATAACATATTAATTGTGACTTCTTTTCTTAAACACGGCCAGCGTAACAATTGTTGCCGCCACGTTTTGTTAAACAAAAGCGCTTAGACAATGTGAGTATGTTTGTAGTAATGTTTACATATTGTCAACATCCAACACATATTTGTGAATAAATCAGATACTTAAAGATTGTATTGTTGTCTATATATTTTGTGACGGTCATTATATATGTGTGTCTATATATGCGCGTGTGTGTGTGTATGTGTGCGCAAGTAAAGTAATCATTGCATATCTCCAGGTATATTGAGCAATATGGTGTATGCCCGTATTTTTCATTGACCGTCGGCACACGAGGGGTGATGTGGTCAACATTACGTCAGCCGCCTTTACTTCCCAGTGCTTTTCCTGGTACCCAATTTAAGCTTGGTCAATCTGAGAGCCGTTACGGTCGGACAAATATTCCACATCTACTGTGGGAATTCAACCAGGAGCACTAGTATAAGAAGCGAAATCACTAACAACTAAGCTGCTGCGGCTATTTGTACATGTGTGTGTTTATGTGTTTTCATGTGTGTTTATGTGTTTTCATGTGTGTTTAAAATATATGAGAATCTACAACATATGCATTATTGCAAACTTTCATTCCAAACTACATGATTGCGATATGAGTTGATGTCATCTTGTGAAGCGACCATCAATCAGTATTATACTTGAGTATATTTTAAAACCAATCTCGCTTATAAAAGAAAACTAAATAAGACATTGGTAGCATGTAGTAATGTCAACTACAGAATCCGCACAAGAGAAATCAAGGAAGAGACTAGAAAAGACAAGAAACAAGATATAAGGAATAGATTAGAAATAGAATAGAGATCTCAATTGCAGGAGAATTGTTCAAATTTCAGCTTATGTCGGTCATCATCACTTACATCGAACAAATTGTCTATAAGTGCTCGATCTCTCCTCAGTATGTCTCTCAGTTTAGTTTAATTTAGTCGTCAGATCATCATCACTTCACATCGAACCAAATTGTCTATAGTGCTGATCTCTCCTCAGTATGTCTCTCAGTTTGTTTAATTTAGTCGTCAGATCATCATCACTTCACATCGAACCAAATTGTCTATAAGTGCTCCGATCTCCTCCTCAGTATGTCTCTCAGTTTAGTTTAATTTAGTCGTCAGATCATCATCACTTCACATCGAACCAAATTGTCTATAAGTGCTCCGATCTCCTCCTCAGTATGTCTCTCAGTTTAGTTTAGTTTAGTCGTCAGATCATCCTCACTTACATCAACCAAATAGTCTATAAGTGCTCTGATCTCCTTCTCAGTTTGTCTCTCAGTTTAGTTTAGTTTAGTCGTCAGATAATCTCACTGTATATCGAACCAATTAGTCAATAAGTGCTCTGATCTCCTTCTCAGTTTGTCTCTTAGCGTGGGGCAACTAATAACACTGGTTCTTTGTTGGTTTACTGTTCTTGTCTGGCTACTTGTATAGTGCTCTTGTCTATCTACACCACATTTGACTTGGAATTCTTGCAGTCTGGTTAGGTTGCGATCGAGAATGGGTCTTCTATGGACAGAAGCGACATCATCAATGCCCTAAGAAAAATCCTAACGGTCTGAAGATTTCAATAAAGAAAATAAATGGTATTATCTATCTCGGTTGCGCAAGTTATGCATACCGATAGGTGCGGCAAGACGGAAACAATTGAGAGAAATCACAGTAGATACATCAACCAACACAGAACGGGTGATGTTAGTCTAAACACGCTGAAATACATGCTTGGATAGAGATCGGAGCAATTATGGACATTTCCGATGTGCAATGATCCTCAAATGAACAATATACATTATTGAACGATATAGTGCTGTATTTACCTACAAAAACAAAATGGACGTAATTGAGCGTTTTTGATACACTCAGCTTGACCTCTGTACATATTAACTCGAAGAATATCACTAACAACCTCAGCCTTTTTGGTGGAGTTAAAAAACTTAACCGTGGCCTCATAAATAGCATCACCTGGTGTTGTCGCAATACTGATCATGTACAATGTTGAATCCGTTGTTGTTTGATTGACGTTAGATCTGCCAGATTGTACTTCCATCACTCTCTTCAAAGACCTGAACGTCAGCTGTGCACATTTAAGACGTACGGGATATACTATTTTCCTCAGTTTGTCCTGAACAGTTAAAGCCAAGACCAGGGATATACTTGAACTAACATTCGAATTAGTTAATTGATTACAAACGCAGTATTCTACTGGAATCTCTGCATGCTCACACATTCTTTCACGAGGAATTTCTTGGAATAAACTAATTCCTTTTTTGTTGATGTCACTAAGTTTTGTTGTCGCTTGGAAGTTTACAAGATCTCGTAAAGTCTCGTAGATATCTCTGTTCGTGGTGAGACGTTCTTGGTTTATTTTTAGCACATTTATTAGGTGTGGGTATTTCCGATGAAACCAAGGTGGGAAAACCAAGAAGATGTATGGTGTATTAAATTCTACCATACCGTTGTAGGTGGATCTGGAATAGATAAAACAGAAACATTCTCTTGTTATTGTTATAAAGATAATTTATCATAGAAGAAGATGAAGATGAAGGAATGATGTACATTTGAGAGAAAGTAATATTGTAACAGTAAACATTTTACATAAAAGATTAGTAATAATAATAATAATTCCTCTCGTACCGTTATACGTTACATATGACCTGCAAATAATTTCTCCATACCGCTCTATCTTGGGCAACTCGCTCAATCTCCTCCATGGAACTGAGACCGATATTTCTTGCCACTCTCAACACAGTTCGTTTGAGGGTCTCTTTAGGTCGTCCTCTCATTCTTGAACTCTTTGCATCCCACTTCAATGCCTGCTTTGATATTCGTTGATAATTTCTCCTCAAGGTGTGTCCAACATATCTCCATCTTACATAGAAAATTAAGATAGAATATATTTTTTAATCAATCCATACCCCTGACAACTATGACTTTACTTATTTTTTCCGCTCCTCGTCGAGCATAGGGGTGCAACAGTTGTTCGATCATTTTCCCGATCTCTGGCTGTTTGCTTTGTGGCTTCCCAGGATAGTCAAGCCTCCTTCAGTTCCTCAAGAAGACTTCATCCCTAGATCTGTTTAGGACATCCCCTTTTGCGTTTTTTTTTGTGTGTTTGCTCCAGTGCGTGCTTAATGACAATGTCTTCTACAATTTACTTTTGGTTTCTGTTTTAAATCGATGGGTAGTTAGCACATAGCACAACCTCAACCTGGAGGTTCAGGTTGTCATATTTAGTATGACCTCTTTACTTTGACCTATTCGGCTTGGGGAACCAACTGCCAACTCGAAACTCATACCGTCAGCGGACTCGGGAAAACAATTCTAGTAAATAAGACCACAACCGCCTCGGGACCTTGCATTCCAGTTTTGTTGTATATATCTCTCTTGCATTCCAGTATTGTTGTATATATCTCTCTCGCATTCCAGTATTGTTGTATATATCTCTCTGGCATTCCAGTATTGTTGTATATATCTCTCTCGCATTCCAGTTTTGTTGTATATATCTCTCTTGCATTCCAGTATTGTTGTATATATCTCTCTAGCATTCCAGTATTGTTGTATATATCTCTCTCGCATTCCAGTATTGTTGTATATATCTCTCATTCCATTTGTTGAATATCTTCTCGCATTCAGTATTGTTGTATATATCTCTCTCATTCCAGTATTGTTGTATATATCTCTCTCGCATTCCAGTATTGTTGTATATATCTCTCTGGCATTCCAGTATTGTTGTATATATCTCTCTCGCATTCCAGTATTGTTGTATATATCTCTTCGCATTCCAGTATTGTTGTATATATCTCTCTCGCATTCCAGTATTGTTGTATATCTCTCTCGCATTCCAGTATTGTTGTATATATCTCTCTCGCATTCCAGTATTGTTGTATATATCTCTCTGGCATTCCAGTATTGTTGTATATATCTCTCTCGCATTCCAGTATTGTATATATCTCTCTCGCATTCCAGTATTGTTGTATATATCTCTCTCGCATTCCAGTATTGTTGTATATATCTCTCGCATTCCAGTATTGTTGTATATATCTCTCTTGCATTCCAGTATTGTTGTATATATCTCTCTAGCATTCCAGTATTGTTGTATATATCTCTCTGCATTCAGTATTGTTGTATATATCTCTCTCGCATTCCAGTATTGTTGTATATATCTCTCTGGCATTCCAGTATTGTTGTATATATCTCTCTCGCATTCCAGTATTGTTGTATATATCTCTTCGCATTCCAGTATTGTTGTATATATCTCTCTGCATTCCAGTATTGTTGTATATATCTCTCGCATTCCAGTTTTGTTGTATATATCTCTCTCGCATTCCAGTATTGTTGTATATATCTCTCGCATTCCAGTATTTGTTGTATATATCTCTCTCGCATTCCAGTATTGTTGTATATATCTCTCTCGCATTCCAGTATTGTTGTATATATCTCTCTCACTTTCCAGTATTGTTGATATATCTCTCTGCATTCCAGTATTGTTGTATATATCTCTTGCATTCCAGTATTGTTGTATATATCTCTCTCGCATTCCAGTATTGTTGTATATATCTCTCGCATTCCAGTTTGTTGTATATATCTCTCTCGCATTCCAGTTTGTTGTATATATCTCTTCGCATTCCAGTATTGTTGTATATATCTCTCTCGCATTCCAGTATTGTTGTATATATCTCTTTCTTGCATTCCAGTATTGTTGTATATATCTCTCTCGCATTCCAGTATTGTTGTATATATCTCTCTCGCATTCCAGTATTGTTGTATATATCTCTCTCGCATTCCAGTATTGTTGTATATATCTCTCTCGCATTCCAGTATTGTTGTATATATCTCTCTCGCATTCCAGTATTGTTGTATATATCTCTCTCGCATTCCAGTATTGTTGTATATATCTCTCTCGCATTCCAGTATTGTTGTATATATCTCTCTGGCATTCCAGTATTGTTGTATATATCTCTCTCATTCCAGCATTTGATATTCCTCGACCAGTATTGTTGTATATATCTCTCTGCATTCCAGTATTGTTGTATATAGAGGATAGTATTTTCAATCAACCAACATGTTAAATCAAGTTTATATTATTTACAAGTTAGTTTAACAACATGCTAAATCAAGTTTATATTATGTAACAAGTTAGTTAACAACATGCTAAATCAGTTATATTATGTAAACTGTTAAGTTAACAACATGCTTAAATAACAATCAGTTTATATTATGTTACAAGTTATTGTAACAAATGCTAAATCAAGTTTATATTATGTAATCAAGTTAAGTGTAACAACATGCTAAATCAAGTTTATATATATGTTAACAAGTTAAGTTTAATAACATGCTAAATCAAGTTTTATATTATGTTAACTAAGTTATAGTGTTAACAACATGCTAAATCAAGTTTATATTATGTTAAAGTTAAGTGTAAGGAATATCAGAATTATGAATATTTCTCATCAATAAATAACCATAGACTCATAGAATTGAGTAAAATTGCAAAACTCTTGTAGTGTTCTATCAAACATATATAATATCCATCCCCCAACTCAAACTAGGTCAAGGGTTCCCCCATCAGATATACGGCCCAATATTAGACTTGATGTGGTAACCACGCCGGCATAGCTCTTCGTCTTTACACACAAGTTATCGGTGTCTTACTAAATCAAATAGTAAAACGTGGGTTGTATTTGCATTATAATATCACTGACGCTTTCGAGTTTGACTATTTTTAATTTGGTGTTGTCTAAGAAGACAAAGTAGCCATATTAAAGAAGTGCCTAATACAGACATGCAAGATGTTAGATAATACAGACATGCAAGATGTTAGATAATACAGACATGCAAGATGTTAGATAATACAGACATGCAAGATGTTAGATAATACAGACATGCAAGATGTTAGATAATACAGACATGCAAGATGTTAGATAATACAGACATGCAAGATGTTAAATAATACAGACATGCAAGATGTTAGATAATACAGACATGCAAGATGTTAAATAATACAGACATGCAAGATGTTAGATAATACAGGCATGCAAGATGTTAGATAATACAGACATGCAAGATGTTAGATAATACAGACATGCAAGATGTTAGATAATACAGGCATGCAAGATGTTAGATAATACAGACATGCAAGATGTTAGATAATACAGACATGCAAGATGTTAGATAATACAGACATGCAAGATGTTAGATAATACAGACATGCAAGATGTTAGATAATACAGACATGCAAGATGTTAAATAATACAGACATGCAAGATGTTAGATAATACAGACATGCAAGATGTTAAATAATACAGACATGCAAGATGTTAGATAATACAGACATGCAAGATGTTAGATAATACAGACATGCAAGATGTTAGATAATACAGACATGCAAGATGTTAGATAATACAGACATGCAAGATGTTAAATAATACAGACATGCAAGATGTTAGATAATACAGACATGCAAGATCTTAGATAATACAGACATGCAAGATGTTAGATAATACAGACATGCAAGATGTTAGATAATACAGACATGCAAGATGTTAGATAATACAGACATGCAAGATGTTAGATAATACAGACATGCAAGATGTTAAATAATACAGACATGCAAGATGTTAGATAATACAGACATGCAAGATGTTAGATAATACAGGCATGCAAGATGTTAGATAATACAGACATGCAAGATGTTAGATAATACAGACATGCAAGATGTTAGATAATACAGACATGCAAGATGTTAGATAATACAGGCATGCAAGATGTTAAATAATACAGACATGCAAGATGTTAGATAATACAGACATGCAAGATGTTAAATAATACAGACATGCAAGATGTTAGATAATACAGACATGCAAGATGTTAGATAATACAGGCATGCAAGATGTTAAATAATACAGACATGCAAGATGTTAGATAATACAGGCATGCAAGATGTTAGATAATACAGGCATGCAAGATGTTAGATAATACAGACATGCAAGATGTTAGATAATACAGACATGCAAGATGTTAGATAATACAGACATGCAAGATGTTAGATAATACAGGCATGCAAGATGTTAAATAATACAGACATGCAAGATGTTAGATAATACAGACATTCAAGATGTTAAATAATACAGACATGCAAGATGTTAGATAATACAGACATGCAAGATGTTAGATAATACAGGCATGCAAGATGTTAAATAATACAGACATGCAAGATGTTAGATAATACAGGCATGCAAGATGTTAGATAATACAGGCATGCAAGATGTTAGATAATACAGACATGCAAGATGTTAGATAATACAGACATGCAAGATGTTAGATAATACAGACATGCAAGATGTTAGATAATACAGGCATGCAAGATGTTAGATAATACAGACATGCAAGATGTTAGATAATACAGACATGCAAGATGTTAAATAATACAGACATGCAAGATGTTAGATAATACAGGCATGCAAGATGCTAAATAATACAGACATGCAAGATGTTAGATAAAACAGACATGCAAGATGTTAGATAATACAAGAATGCAAGATGTTAGATAATACAGACATGCAAGATGTTAGATAATACAGAAATGCAAGATGTTAGATAATACAGACATGCAAGATGTTAGATAATACAGACATGCAAGATGTTAAATAATACAGGCATGCAAGATGTTAGATAATACAGGCATGCAAGATGTTAGATAATACAGACATGCAAGATGTTAGATAATACAGACATGCAAGATGTTAAATAATACAGACATGCAAGATGTTAGATAATACAGACATGCAAGATGTTAAATAGTACAGACATGCAAGATGTTAAATAATACAGGCATGCAAGATGTTAGATAATACAGACATGCAAGATGTTAGATAATACAGACATGCAAGATGTTAGATAAACAAGCAATGTTAAATAAGACATGCAAGATGTTAGATAATACAGACATGCAAGATGTTAGATAATACAGACATGCAAGATGTTAGATAATACAGACATGCAAGATGTTAGATAATACAGAAATGCAAGATGTTAGATAATACAGATATGCAAGATGTTAGATAATACAGACATGCAAGATGTTAGATAATACAGACATGCAAGATGTTAGATAATACAGACATGCAAGATGTTAGATAATACAGACATGCAAGATGTTAGATAATACAGACATGCAAGATGTTAGATAATACAGACATGCAAGATGTTAGATAATACAGACATGCAAGATGTTAGATAATACAGACATGCAAGATGTTAAATAATACAGGAATGCAAGATGTTAGATAATACAGGAATGCAAGATGTTAGATAATACAGACATGCAAGATGTTAGATAATACAGACATGCAAGATGTTAGATAATACAGAAATGCAAGATGTTAGATAATACAGACATGCAAGATGTTAGATAATACAGACATGCAAGATGTTAGATAATACAGACATGCAAGATGTTAGATAATACAGACATGCAAGATGTTAGATAATACAGACATGCAAGATGTTAGATAATACAGACATGCAAGATGTTAGATAATACAGACATGCAAGATGTTAAATAATACAGGCATGCAAGATGTTAGATAATACAGGAATGCAAGATGTTAGATAATACAGACATGCAAGATGTTAGATAATACAGACATGCAAGATGTTAGATAATACAGACATGCAAGATGTTAGATAATACAGACATGCAAGATGTTAGATAATACAGACATGCAAGATGTTAGATAATACAGACATGCAAGATGTTAGATAATACAGACATGCAAGATGTTAGATAATACAGACATGCAAGATGTTAGATAATACAGAAATGCAAGATGTTAGATAATACAGACATGCAAGATGTTAGATAATACAGACATGCAAGATGTTAGATAATACAGACATGCAAGATGTTAGATAATACAGACATGCAAGATGTTAGATAATACAGACATGCAAGATGTTAGATAATACAGACATGCAAGATGTTAGAAAATACAGACATGCAAGATGTTAGATAATACAGACATGCAAGATGTTAGATAATACAGAAATGCAAGATGTTAGATAATACAGACATGCAAGATGTTAGAAAATACAGACATGCAAGATGTTAGATTAAATATACACTAACCTGGTAGGTCCATAACGTTGACCATGGTCACTGAAGAAGATGATGACCGTGTTATTGATGATGTTCTTATCTCTCAGTTCCTGTAAGAATCCATGATAGAGATGATCTCCAGCACTGGCCCTGTTGTGATTGTCGTGGGTCAGATGTTGTGAGAAACTGCAAAGAAAGTTGAAAAATGGGTAAGTTTTGAATTAAACAATCAAATTTTTTAAAATTTATGACGCTTGTTGGTTGTTTATTAAGTATAAATAATTCTTCTCGTTCCATTATACGTTACATAGGGCCTGCAAGTAATTTCTCTATACCGCTCTTTCCTGGACAACTTGCTTAATCTCCTGCAAGGGACTGAGACCGATATTTCTTGCCCCTTTCAGCAACGTTCGTTTCAGGGTCACTTTAGGTCATCCCCTCTTTCTTGAATCCTTTGCATCCCACTTCAATGCCTGCTTTGATATTTGTTGATCATTTCTCCTGAACGTATCAAACATATCTCGATCTTCTCTTTCTTATAACAGTTGTCACTAGTGGTTGACCAGACATTACTCTGATTTCATCACTTCTCCTGAATTCGTTCTATTTTATTTTCATTATTTTTCGCAGACATCTATTTTCAAATGCATTCAACTTGCTTTCTATATCTTTAGTCATTTTCAACTCTCGTTGGCATATGTTAGGATTGATACAACATTTGAATTGAAAATTCGTAATTTAGTTTTAATACTATATAACTTGCAGTTCCATATTTTATTTACACTTTTAAAAGCTGATGTTGCTTTGCCAATTCGTATCATAATTTCTTTTTTAACATTTCCTGTGCAATCAAAATTGCTACCTAAATAGGTGAACTGCTCTGTTATTTTTATCATTTTAGATTCCAGTGTGATATCTGCATTACTTGCCATAGATGTCTTCATTATATATTTTTCATAGCCTATCTGCAGTCCAACTTTTGATGCTATAGATGACAAGTTGTCTGTTTTTCTTTGCATATCTTGGTTGTTTCTACTTAACAAGGCAATATCATATGCAAAATCCAAATCTTCTAGTTGACTATTTTCTACCCAATCGATGCCAGTTTCGCACCTGTAACATTTTCGCATCACCCAGTCAATGGCCACGCCAAACAATAGCGGAGATAGAATACAGCCTTGTTTTACTCCGGTTTCAACCATAAACCAGTCGCTATGTCCACCATCAGTGCGAACTGCACACTGTGAACCATCATAGAGGCTCTTTATAATGTTTATTATTTTGTCTGGTATTCCATAGCATCTCAGAATATTCCACAGAGAGATTCTGTGTAGACTATCAAAGGCTTTTAAAATCGATGAAATTTAGTATAAGTGGTTGTTGCTTCTCAAAATGTTCCTCCAAAATTAGTCGTAGGGTAATTATTTGGTCTAAGCAGCTTCTCCCAGGTCTAAAACCAGATTGTTCTTCTCTCAGGGTTGTGTCCACTGCTCCTTTGATTCTATTAAGAATGATTTTGCAGAAAGTCTTGGTCATTACTGATAATAGGGTGATCCTCTCCAGTTGTTGCAATCTTTGAGATCACCTTTTTGGGATCTTAACAATTATTCCCTTTTTCCATCGATCTGGCACAGTTTCTTCTTCCCATACTTTATTAAATAGTAATTGCACCTGGCTAATAGTTGTATCATCTGCCGCGTTGAGCATTTCTACAGTAATGTTGTCGTCACCTGCTGCCTTATTGTTAGTAAGGAACGGATTGCCTCCTTGACCTCAGCTACACTTATCTTTTCTTCATTAATTGGTAGAGCTGTTTCTTGCCTCTTCGTTAAACTTGAATAGTATTGGTGGATTAGGTCTATTTAGGAATTCTTCAAAATGTTCTGCTCATCTTTTCTTCTGCTCGGTATCTGATGTTAGAACTTTACCATCTTTACTCTTGATTGGGCCACCCTTTGAAACAAAAGTTCCAGTAAGTTGTTTTAGTGTATTGTATAGCACTTTATTGTTTCCAGTTTTAGCTGCCATTTTCCCTTCTTCGGCCAGTCGATTGACATTTGCTCTTTTATCTCTTCTAGCCGCTCTTTTCACTTCCTTGTCTTTTAGTCTATATTCCTCTTTAGCTTGGGTTTCATCTGTTGCATTATGAGTATTAAATATCTCTAGTTTCATCTTTCTTTTTTCTTGAATACATTTCCAGGTGTCATCGCTTATCCAGGGTTTTCTGTCTTTCGTTTTTAATCCTGCGCTACTATTTGCGCCCCCAATTGTGTGCCCTTTATCTTAGTCCATTTGTCTACAATGTTCTGTTCATTTTCTCCATTGAGTAACTCGAACCTATTCTTAAGTTCGACATGATATTCCTCTTTTACTTCTTTATTTTGTAGCCTTTGACTGTCTATTCGCAGTTGTTCTTTTTCAGTATGATGAATTTTCAATTTCAGTTTCAATTATTTACCTATGTATAAATTATGATCACATTCTACATCTGCCCCTCTGTATGCAAAGTCATCCAGCAATGATGTTCTAAATTGTGTATTTATGCACATATGGTCAATCTGATTCCTGGTCACTCCATCAGGTGAGGGCCAAGTAAGTTTATGAATTTCTTCATGTGCAAAGATGGTACATCCAATTACTAAGTTTGACAGCATACATAACTCAGCCAGTCTTTCTCCATTCTCATTCATTGTGTTTATTTCTTGTTTTCCTATAGCTCTCTCTACCCCTACATTATCACTTCCAACCTTGGCATTAAAGTCCCCCATTACTAATAACAGGTCATGTTTCTGGGTTTTCTTAATTTGATCATGTAGTTGCTCATAAAACGTGTCTTTCTTATCATCGCCGGCCTCGTTGGTTGGTGCATAACACTGAAGTATTGTCATATTAACATGCCTGGTACTGAAGCGGGCTCTCATTACGCTTATATACTAACCTCTTCTCTCTGCTTATACTGTAGGTGTTCATTGTGTTGTTTCTATGATCACACTGAAAAGCCTTGCATGACGTATACAGATGACATAATGTGGTATTTTATTATGGGGTGGGTGAAGGGGTGGGAGGGAAGCATCATGTGGCAGAAACAAACTTCAAGTTTGAATCGGGCACAGCTGGTAAATCTTTTACAGTGTTATCTGTCTGATTCCCCATGTTGCCCTATGTTGCTGTCTGGTTCCCCATGTTGCACTATGTTGTCCAATGTTGCCCTATGTTGCTGTCTGATTCCCCATGTTGCCCTATGTTGCCCTATGTTGCTGTCTGATTCCCCATGTTGCCCTATGTTGCTGTCTGATTCCCCATGTTGCCCTATGTTGATGTTCTGCTTCTATATCAGTCTATCATCAACTGTAACTTACATATCTTCAGCAGCTGTTCGCCTTCTCTTAGAGCTTCTACATTTATCTTGTGAAGACATTTATCTTGTAAAGACATTTATCTTGTGAAGACATTTATCTTGTGAAGACATTTATCTTGTCAAGACATTTATCTTGTGAAGACATTTATCTTGATTTATTTGATAACGGAGAAAAGAGATTTAGCGCCTTGTCTTGCTCTTAAGACCATCTTAATGTACTCTTTCTCTTCTGTTACGTAAATTTGTTTTTATTCAGCCACATCTTACTATTTATTCTATAATTTTTCAGTTTCTTGAGTAGGTCTCTTTTCTAAACTTTATCCAAAGCTTTCATTGAGTTCTTCTATATCGTTACTGTCAGTATTTCATTGCTCAGTCTGAGATTGATGATTGGACAGGGACAGTTTTTAAGTCTGACCAGTTGTAGTTGGTGACAGCAGAACCTAACTATTTTTCCTGGTTTTCAGAACGATATCTTCATTTCTTCTCTCCAGGTCTGTGAAACTTGACCCAAGATCCAACATTTATTAAAGCCCGATGTAGCTTTTTTAAATCTGCAGTTTCCAAGTTGTAAATCATTTCATATAACATTTCGTGGACTCATGTTGACTTTCGTATGTTTAATTTGCATATTTTTTGCTCCAGTTCGGTAAATGTGATTGATGTCTACATAATTTCAGTTATAGTTTCATCTAGTCTTGTATTTGTGTTACTTCTGACTAATATCTGGTTATGTCTCTGAACTAACTATCGTGTTGATGTCTTCTATAAATGAATCTGCAATATGATCATCTACTTGTCTACCTAGTAAATCTTTACCTTATTTATTCACTGGAATATTAGTGTCTCCATAGGTATCCTGATTGTTTAATTTTATCATTAACTTCCACAGTTTCCTGGTTTCTCTTTGCAAGTTTAAGGATACATTTTGTCCCTTCAATATCTTCGACCCGACCTGCAACTTGATACCTTGAAACGAAACTGAGCATGCTGGTAGCTCTTATGGTGCTCTTGGCTCGAGATATTCCTTATGTGATTGTAAAAATACTTTAGTTCACTATTCCAATCAGGTTTTCAGTGCTTTTAAGAACCCACCACCTCCGCTAAGGTATTGTTCCATGTAATAATCTCATCTAAGGTAATGTTCCATGTAAAAATCTCATCTAAGGTGTTGTTCCATGTAATAATCTCGTCTAAGGTAATGTTCCATGTAATAATCTCATCTAAGGAGTTGTTCCATGTAATAATCTCATCTAAGGTGTTGTTCCATGTAATAATCTCATCTAAGGTAATGTTCCATGTAATAAACTCATCTAATGTAATGTTCCATGTAATAAACTCATCTAAGGTAATGTTCCATGTAATAATCTCATCTAAGGTAATGTTCCATGTCATAATCTCATCTAAGGTAATGTTCCATGTCATAATCTCATCTAAGGTAATGTTCCATGTCATATTCTCATCTAAGGTAATGTTCCATGTAATAAACTCATCTAAGATAATGTTCCATGTAATAAACTCATCTAAGATAATGTTCCATGTCATAATTTCATCTAAGGTAATGTTCCATGTCATAATCTCATCTAAGATAATGTTCCATGTCATAATCTCATCTAAGATAATGTTCCATGTAATAAACTCATCTAATGTAATGTTCCATGTAATAAACTCATCTAAGGTAAGTTCCAGTTCTTAATATGTCAGTCTAATCAGAAATGAAGCTCGAAATGTCTTTCTATAAAATGTTCCGACCACAAGTTGCCTACTTGACAGCATCATCAAATGGCCCACAATGTTCATCTACACATAGTTCATAACACAGTGCAGCTCGACAGCACACACACACCACAAACACACGCACACGTGCACACACACACACACACGCCACCCTCTCACACACACACACACACGCAGCAGAATAATAGGAAGAAGAATAAAAAGGAAAAGAAATGCAGGATTATTAAAGAAGAAGAAAGGAAGAAGAAAGGAAGAAGAAAGGAAGAAGAAAGGAAGAAAATAAGAAGGTTGAGAAGAAAGATATTTAATTATTTGTTTAGGAAATGATGCGGTGATGTAAAGGAGTAAAGGAACCCTTTTATACCTCTTGGTATATAGGGTAATACAGTGTTAGGCCTGTATTTTCATTGACCATCGGCACACGATGGGTGATGTGGTCAGCATCACGCCGGCCGTCTTCACTTTCCCAGAGCATGTCTGGTATACAGTTGAGGCTGGGTCGACCTGAGAACCGTCGCGGTCGGGAAAAATTCCATGCGCACTGCGGGATTTGAACCCAGACCCCCAGCCACAAGAAGCGAGTTCACTAACAACTACACTACCGCGGCTCTCCTATGGTGATGTACTTGTACATAATCAAAACTGTGTGCGCAGCACACAATCAGTCTCACAGTTTTACTTGTACACATTTGATTATTACCTGAATCCAAAGTAAGGCCTAGATTGAGAGTTATTGAAGGTGGAGGCCATCTGTATCCAGAAATCGTGATTAAATGTTATTTCTGGCATATCCCCAAGACAATGCTTGGTAGCGGCTTTCATCAGCTTGTCATTTTCTTGGGCAAGCACTACAGCTCTGTGGTAGTAGTCGACTGGTGGTTTGTCCCAACCTTTTTTCAGGTAATGGAAAGCTGTGATGAAAGAATGGTCAAAAAAGAGACCAGTCCGGTATCCAGCTTTGCGGAAGTCACTCCAAATAAAATCCTTGTTTACATCATCAAATTGCTTAGCAGGTGTCCAGTCACTACGAACCATCTCTGTTTCTGATTTCCCTGTTAGCATTGGTACAACATTTGGGTAAGTGTTCTGTCCTAATTTATTATATTTATGTAGTTCTAATGCATTCAGATCATTCAGAAGAAAGTTTCTCGTCTTAGGCATGTGTCTCTGGAAGTTCTGTTTGGAGTTGCCATCAATACCGATCATGAGAACGCTCAACGTTTCATTGGGAGAGTGTGTGACCACATGCTTCTGGTAGTTGTTCTCCAACAAGAGTTCTAGATCTTTCTTTATACGAATCAGGCTGAAGTAGGATCGTGAGATCAATTTTTTATTGCTACCATAACATTCTACAACCAAGTTTTCGTCATTGTCTCTGAGAGTTATCGAGTCTGTAAATGGGTCACTGACGTGCAAGACGACTGTCTTAAAATCCGAACCTGGTTTCTTGGCCAGAGATTTGTATCTGCATTCTTTAAATGTGTTATTTCTGTCACCAACTAGAGAAGTTCTGGAAAGATTCACCTTGATCTTATCACCACTCAGGTAAACCAGGTGAGGAACGCCACCTGCACATGTGATAGGTGGAAAGTATTTGGTGAGAGCTATGATTGCTGGATCGAAAGGGTCAATATCAGGAAAAGCACAACTGATCTTGACCTCTGAACTTTCACTGACCATTCCTCCATCTTGTTGTGTTTGTGACGTGTTAGAAAATTGAAGACTGTTTCCAAGTTTTCTGATAGAATCTATTGTCAGATTATTTGTAACTCTGTCAGATATATCTCCAGTCTGAGTTCCTACTCTCTGTAAGGTCTGGTTGATGAATATCTCATATTTTGACAACAATAAACCTGGATTATTGTAGAAGATGATCGAAGTGGCAGACAAGGTCAGGGTTAGGGTCATGAGGAACAATAGTATTTTCATAAACTTGTTTCTTTTCACTGAAAGAAAAATTGGAATCTTATGCTTGAATAAACATATTAAATCAGTAATAACATACAGTGATTGTTGATAAAGTGAAGTTGATGATGTTAGTAAAGTGAAGTTGATGATGTTAGTAAAGTAAAGTTGATGATGTAAGTAAAGTGAAGTTGATGATGTAAGTAAAGTGAAGTTGATGATGTAAGTAAAGTGAAGTTGATGATGTAGTAAAGTAAGTTGATGATGTTAGTAAAGTGAAGTTGATGATGTTAGTAAAGTGAAGTTGATGATGTATGAGTGATGTAAGTAAGTAAGTTGATGATGTTAGTAAGTGAAGTTGATGATGTTAGTAAGTAAGTTGATGATGTTAGTAAGTGAAGTTGATGATGTTAGTAAAGTGAAGTTGATGATGTTAGTAAAGTGAAGTTGATGATGTTAGTAAGATGAAGTTGATGATGTAAGTAAAGTGAAGTTGATGATGTTAGTAAGGTGAAGTTGATGATGCTAGTATGAGTTGATGATGTTAGTAGTGAAGTTGATGATGTTAGTAAGGTGAAGTTGATGATGTGTATAGTGAAGTTGATGATGTTAGTAAGTGAAGTTGATGATGTTAGTATAGTAAAGTTGATGATGTTAGTAAAGTGAAGTTGATGATGCTAGTATAGTGAAGTTGATGATGTTAGTAAGGTGAAGTTGATGATGTTAGTATAGTAAATTGATGATGTTAGTAAGGTGAAGTTGATGATGTTAGTAAGGTGAAGTTGATGATGTTAGTAAGGTGAAGTTGATGATGTTAGTAAGTAATTGATGATGTTAGTAGTGAAGTTGATGATGTAGTAAGGTGAAGTTGATGATGTTAGTATAGTAAAGTTGATGATGTTAGTAAAGTGAAGTTGATGATGTAGTAAAGTAGAAGTTGATGATGTTAGTAAGTAAGGTTGATGATGTTAGTAAAGTAAGTTGATGATGTTAGTAAAGTGAAGTTGATGATGTTAGTATAGTAAAGTTGATGATGTTAGTAAAGTGAAGTTGATGATGTTAGTAAAGTGAAGTTGATGATGTTAGTAAAGTGAAGTTGATGATGTTAGTAAAGTGAAGTTGATGATGTTAGTAAAGTGAAGTTGATGATGTTAGTAAAGTGAAGTTAATGATGTTAGTATAGTAAAGTTGATGATGTTAGTAAAGTGAAGTTGATGATGTTTGTAAAGTTGATGATGTTAGTAAATGAAGTTGATGATGTTAGTAAAATGAAGTTGATGATGTTAGTAAAGTAAGTTGATGATGTAGTAAGTAAAGTTGATGATGTTAGTAAGGTGAAGTTGATGATGTTAGTATAGTAAATTGATGATGTTAGTAAAGTGAAGTTGATGATGTTAGTAAGGTGAAGTTGATGATGCTAGTATAGTAAAGTTGATGATGTAAGTAAAGTGAAGTTGATGATGTTAGTATAGTAAAGTTGATGATGTTAGTAAAGTAAAGTTGATGATGGTATAAGAAGTTGATGATGTTAGTATTTTGAGGTTGATGATGTTAGTAGTGAAGTTGATGATGTTAGTAAAGTGAAGTTGATGATGTTAGTGATATAAAGTTGATGATGTTAGTAAATTAAAGTTGATGATGTTAGTAAAATGAAGTTGATGATGTTAGTAAAATGAAGTTGATGATGTTAGTAAAGTGAAGTTGATGATGTTAGTAAAGTGAAGTTGATGATGTTAGTAAAGTGAAGTTGATGATGTTAGTAAAGTGAAGTTGATGATGTTAGTAAAGTGAAGTTGATGATGTTAGTAAAGTGAAGTTGATGATGTTATTGATTTCATTGATTTCAGTTCTTGTTCTATTCTTCTCGTTTAGTTGGTTTTGGTTCTTTCACGTTTTCGTTTACCCTCTGGGGCCCATCTCAGTGCAGATTTCGTGAAAGAGTTAGTCTCCATGCGTATGACAGGTCCAATTCAGCTTCAACGTTTCTTCTAGATGATACTATTCATATTCTCTTGTTGACACTGTACAAGTTGTTCTAAGTAATCTTCTTTATAGCTTCACAGTTACTTACCACCGTTTGTCTGTCTTGGATTATGTTTATCATTCTATGTTGGTTATTTGTTTTCTTTAGAAATTCTTCACTTGACCACCTTTTCAGAAAATCTTGCGATTTTTGTCCCTTCGGTATCCATTCTGTTCTGATTTTGTACCGTAGATTAAAAATATTAGCAAGGAACGCATATTCAATAGTCAATACCGGATTTCTGTATTTTTGTGGCGGTTTTTTTCTATTCTGTGTGGGATGCAGACGGATAGAATTCGCGCCGTCACCGATGTTATTTTAAAAACACCAGCCTTCTGCCTTGCAGGACGATTGTGTAACAATCAAATGCTAGGGAATTCTAGCTAAAAACAAATGCCTGCAGAAACCGGATGCACCAGGCCGTATAGCGCATAACATTGTGCAACGACCCCTCACAATAAGGAAGGGATTAGCAGATTCTACAGTCGCCTCTCTGCCTCAGAAATTTAACCACGCAGGAAGAATATCGGACCAACCATCACGAATGATGTCAATACTAACCAAGAAAAAGGTAGCCACCTTACACCAGCGTCCAAAGCAAACTGTATAGCGCTGCTGGCAATCTGAAGCAGACTGCGGTCTTTATTAGATAGTTGGAAATCTCAATCTAATGAGAACGCAGAAGAAGAAGAAGAAGACAAATTGTCTAAGTACTGAGAAAGCAACGAGACATGTAAATGTTATTATACAATAGTTTTCAAATTAGACTCAACTCACCTCTCCATGTTTGTACATTGCAAAAACGTGATCTCTTAGTAGAGGTTACTTCCATTGTTGTGACCTCACGTGTATGAATACTTCTAAACATCACATTAGCATCAAGGATAGTTTGTTGGTATGACTGTCATCGTTTTGATAAATACAGACAACCTGTCTTAATAAAATAACAAACTGCATATCAATAAGACAGATTGACAGACCAAAAAATGCATTCTAAATAAAAGAGCCAAAAACCTCCCCCGGCAAGACAGACAGACAAATAGAGAACCCTCAGCAAGGCTTTCAACCTATCTTAGACAGACAGACAAAGAGCATACGTCAATAAGACAGACATTCTACCTCGGCAAGGAAGACAGACAACACCTCAGAAAGTCAGACGGACATATAGCCTACATCAACAAGACAGACACATACCTCAGAAATACAAACCTACTTCAGCAAGAAAAGATAGATATACTTCTTTATTATGCTCAAACTTCAGTGCCGTTGTGCATAACGATTCCTGGTGGTTATGACAATGATAAGAGAAACTTTTTAGAGTTGAGTCATGCGACACCAAAGACGCCCATTGTGGGCGTCTGTAGCTAAACGGTGGTGAGCTCGATCACAACCCAAACGTACCTGGTTCAAACTCCGCGGCAGGCAGTTTGGAAACAAATTCGTGTCCGTGGATTTTACGATGGATAAAAATTGATAACACCGTTCAGAAAGCTAACTAATAAACGTATAAGTGGTGCCTAGAATATCGACGACACATTTACTGTGGTTGATGTCTAAGTATTGTAAATGATATGTCACGATTTTGCAGCATAAACATCAAGAAACACATTGTGTCTATCAGCCATTGAAAGTGTCCCATTAGTTGTTATAGCAAAAAATACGTTAGAAATGTCTCTCCTCCCCTCTCTAGTACGATCTTTAAGAAGAAGAAGAAGTTTAATGACCTACTATTTGACAGGAAAATTAGAAAAAAACTGTTCTAATAAATACACACAACTGTACAGTATCCACAAAATGTCTGTGTTTTCATTAAACTGAAATGAAAAATATTCACACAAATGCAAGTAGCGATATAAACGAGGTTGCAAATAATTAGAATTCTGTTCAACCGGTCTAGCTAGTTTGATGAGACAATTGGATACTCTTAATGAAAGAGAAAAGTTCAGATTTATCTCTATGATTGTTGACTAGAGTGTCAGCTTTAATAACATTGATTTTTAAACTATTTGTCCATCCCTGGAAGGTTTATTTCTTTTAGCTAATGCATGCAATATTTTGTAAGAAGCTATTGTTAGGTTAGAACGGTCATCAGATGGAAGATGTAAAACAGAGATTAGGAGTAGAATAGCTCAAACGAAAGCAGTTTTTATGAAAATGAAAAACACTCTACGAGTGAATTCACTACCAATGACACTGCGGAATCGAGTACTTTAGTGCTATATTGAACCATACTTATGTATGGCAGCGAATCATTGACAATGAATCAGCAATCAGTTAGATTACAGAGATGTGATGTTACAGAAGAATGCTGAAAATTCCATGGACAGCGAAGAAAACAAATGATGAGTTTTAAAACAGGACTGCACACAAAGAAACCTTATCAAAAAAGAAGAGACAATTAAGGTTCTTCGGGAATATAATGAGAAGAGAGGGTATGAACATTTGTGACTACAGGTAACATTTGGGAAGGAGAGTGACTACAGGTAACGTTTAGGGAAGGAGAGTGACTACAGGTAACATTTAGGGAAGGAGAGTGACTACAGGTAACATTTAGGGAAGGAGAGATCGAGGAAGACAAAGGGAGAAGATGTTAGATGGTCTGACATCGTGGTTAGAAAAAAGATCGACGTCAGAACTGATTAACTGCAGCAAGGAAAGAGAAAGAGAGAGAGAGTTATGGAGATATGATCGTGTACGCCGCAGCCCTGGCAGTTGATTGATTCTTACGTTAGTTTACTTAACAGTCTACGGAGTTCGTGCTTTGTGCTACACTCTCGATATTTCTGCTGACAGGTACACAGGTACACTCTCGATATTTCTGCTGACAGGTACACAGGTACACTCTCGACATTTCTGCTGACATTTCTCCATATGAGGAAACCTGATGCAATGAGGTCAACCCTTCGCCTGTAGACGCTACAGACTAAATACTGCAATAAGTAGACAACCAGAAAGCCTTACAATAAAACTCTAGAACGTAGACATAAAACAAACAATTCATGCCAAATACTTAGGCGCAATTTTACCAGCAGATGGAAGTATCGATAGCGAAATCAGCAATCGTTGCACAAAAGCTAACCAAGTACTGGGACAGTTAACACCACTGTTGTCACAAAAGCGATACCGCTAACAACTAAAGTAAATCTCATAAGAACGATTTTCTGACCAACACTATGTTACCAGTGTCAAACATGGCCAATAACAATAGATAATGAGTGGAAAATCATAACGACAGAGATGAGGTGTCTTAGAAGTGCTGCAGGTGTGACAATAAGAGACAAAATTAGAAATGAAGAAATTAGAAGGAGACTGGATGTGAAACCAGTCATGCAATTTATAAAAGAACAACAGCTTAAATGGTTTGGACACCTGACCAGAATGTCCTGTTATCGCCTAACACAGAGAGTTAGACAAACAAAGTATAATGAGTACAAAGCAAGAGGAAGACCACGCAAAAGATGGAGCAACGGCATCAAGAACAGCCTTACGAATATGAATATCAGCTTACAAAGTGCCTTAAAACAAGCACACAGAAGATCACTACGTTTCCCTCTCCCAACACTTCTATAAAGAAGTCAATGGTGGAAGAGAAGAAGAAGAGAAGATTAAATACTTTCTCTTATTCACTTCCTAAACAATTCTTCATATTTATTATTTTCTAAATGAACACACTTTCCCAGTGAAACACAAATCAACATACACATAGCTTCATATGTGCTTGTGAATTGCAACATTGTCTATTGTCAATCCTCAGGTGCATGATGGAATTGGTTGTCCACTCTTGCCGTTAAGCGTAGGGTTGGGGGCTTTAATTTGCGTTCCAGATCCAGATGAGTCGCCCTTGTTGTGTTTTATGCATGTTTATTTAGTGTGATCTTGATATTGCCTATCTATCATTTCAAGGTCTTCCTAGTAGAGGCTCTAGTACCTGATCTATGTTTATTGTATGATGTTATTGGTGGTTGATTGTATTTCAGTCTCATTAAATTTCTCGCCCGAGTGGTTACTGGGGCCCAAATTTGGGGTGTAAAGAATAGAACCACTGTTACCTGCCACGCATGTCGTAAGAGGCGACTAAGGAGGTTTGGCTGAAATCGGATGCATGTGTCCTAAACGTGTAGAAGTTCTATGCGTTTAGGGGCCTACCAAACCAATGTGCAACGTATACACGTTCTTGGCAAAGATCAAGCATATCACAAAGAGTGATTAAAACTGGTCGTAAAGAACGAACGCAAAGAAGAAGAAGAAGATTAAATCTCTAAACCACTGTATTTATTGTGTTTCAATGTATTCGGTGCATGAAGTTATTCCCACTCTGATTCTGATGTTCTCGTTTCGTAGTCTATCATTCATGGTGACTCCCACTTCATTTCATTTTACATTTCATTTTACATGTGATGGGCTGAAACATATACTATATCAAGTTGTGTATCAACTGTGCCAATCGTTTCAAGGTGGTTTTTAAAAATAAAAATAATACTTTCTCTAAAATTAATACTCTTTTATAAAGTAATACTTTCTCTTGTTGTGACTACTGTATAGAGATGTGAATACTTTCTCTTGTAGTGACTATAATGTGAATACTTTCTCTTGTAGTGAGTGTTGTATAGAGATGTGAATACTTTCTCTTGTAGTGACTATAGAGATTTGAATACTTTCTCTTGTAGTGAGTGTTGTATAGAGATGTGAATACTTTCTCTTGTAGTGACTATAGAGATGTGAATACTTTATCTTGTAGTGAGTGTTGTATAGAGATGTGAATAATTTCTCTGAGTACGGTCACTTTATCTAAACATCACTATTTTCTTGAACAGTTAATATATATTCTAACTCTAATACCAGGTTTCGAATAGAATTTACATGTGGGGGATATTTTGCTTTAATATTCTAACAGCTTTCAGGACGACCCAGCTACAATTTGGTTACCATGGTAACAGTGAGATGTAAACTTAACCGGTTTGATGTTCAGCCCATTCGCTCATGTTATTTAAAGTAATTGGTGAGTGTGTGTATTAATTTACATAATTGGTGAGCGTGTGTATTAATTGACATAATTGGTGAGCGTGTGTATTAATTTACATAATTAGTGAGTGTGTGTATTAATTTACATAATTAGTGAGCGCGTGTATTAATTTACATAATTAGTGAGTGTGTGTATTAATTTACATAATTAGTGAGCGCGTGTATTAATTTACATAATTAGTGAGCGCGTGTATTAATTTACATAATTAGTGAGTGTGTGTATTAATTGACATAATTGGTGAGCGTGTGTATTAATTTACATAATTAGTGAGTGTGTGTATTAATTTACATAATTGGTGAGTGTGTGTATTAATTTACATAATTAGTGAGTGTGTGTATTAATTTACATAATTGGTGAGTGTGTGTATTAATTTACATAATTGGTGAGCGTGTGTATTAATTTACATAATTGGTGAGTGTGTGTATTAATTTACATAATTGGTGAGCGTGTGTATTAATTTACATAATTGGTGAGTGTGTGTATTAATTTACATAATTAGTGAGTGTGTGTATTAATTTACATAATTAGTGAGTGTGTGTATTAATTTACATAATTGGTGAGAGTGTGTATTAATTTACATAATTGGTGAGTGTGTGTATTAATTTACATAATTGGTGAGTGTGTGTATTAATTTACATAATTGGTGAGTGTGTGTATTAATTTACATAATTGGTGAGTGTGTGTATTAATTTACATAATTGGTGAGTGTGTGTATTAATTTACATAATTGGTGAGAGTGTGTATTAATTTACATAATTGGTGAGTGTGTGTATTAATTTACATAATTGGTGAGTGTGTGTATTAATTTACATAATTAGTGAGTGTGTGTATTAATTTACATAATTGGTGAGTGTGTGTATTAATTTACATAATTGGTGAGAGTGTGTATTAATTTACATAATTGGTGAGTGTGTGTATTAATTTACATAATTGGTGAGCGTGTGTATTAATTTACATAATTGGTGAGTGTGTGTATTAATTTACATAATTGGTGAGTGTGTGTATTAATTTACATAATTGGTGAGTGTGTGTATTAATTTACATAATTGGTGAGTGTGTGTATTAATTTACATAATTGGTGAGTGTGTGTATTAATTTACATAATTGGTGAGTGTGTGTATTAATTTACATAATTGGTGAGTGTGTGTATTAATTTACATAATTAGTGAGTGTGTGTATTAATTTACATAATTGGTGAGCGTGTGTATTAATTTACATAATTGGTGAGCGTGTGTATTAATTTACATAATTGGTGAGTGTGTGTATTAATTTACATAATTGGTGAGTGTGTGTATTAATTTACATAATTGGTGAGTGTGTGTATTAATTTACATAATTGGTGAGCGTGTGTATTAATTTACATAATTGGTGAGTGTGTGTATTAATTTACATAATTGGTGAGCGTGTGTATTAATTTACATAATTGGTGAGTGTGTGTATTAATTTACATAATTAGTGAGTGTGTGTATTAATTGACATAATTGGTGAGCGTGTCACCAATTTACCAAACACAAGATTTGAACCACAAACCTTTATTACTTACGGAAGCCATTACGGCATATCCTTGTATACGATCGTGTTTCAGAGTGCAACTAACTATCTGGATGATGTGGTCAATATCACTCCGGTCACCTTTACTTTCCAGTGCTTTTCTTTGTAAACAAATAACGCTTGGTCGACTTGAGAGTTGCTCTAAGATCAGAGAAATATTTCATGCCCACTATGGTATTGAGCCATGACCACACGTCTCAGGAGCAAGTTCACTAACATTCTACACTACTGCCGCTCTTATATCATGATATTTATATGCTCGTTTTCTTCACATCGATTCTCTTTTCAAATGTTATTTGGTGTGTGTGTGTGTGTGTGTGTGTGTGTGTGTGGCGTATGTTCATCTATATTTTGTATTATTGAGAAATGCAGTATTGACATTTCTTTGTAACATTGATATTGATATCAACAGATGGTCATATATATTTATATAAGAAAATGTGAATATTACAGTACGTAATTACGCCTCTCTCTCTCTCTCTCTCTCTCTCTCTCTCGTTTCTTTGTTTATGTGTTATGAATTCAGTCGAAGTAATGTTACCCAATATGGGACTATTGATTGACTTTTGTGTGAAGGTTTCTCTTTCTTTATCACCAGCGTTCCTCGTGATTCAGAGGTGTATCCAACCTTCCTCTAACTTCAGAGGTGTATCTTATATTTGTAATGAACCTATCACTCAAAGGGTGGTCGTCTATATTAATCGGTAGTGAGCTCGATCACAACCCAAGCGTTCCTGGTTCAAACACCGCGGCAGGTAGTTTGGAAGAAAATTCCTTTCCGTTGGATCTTTTCGAAAATTAAAATAGACCATACCGTTCAGAAAGCAATGGTAAACTACTGAACGTATAAGTGGTGCCCTGAAAATCGACGACTCGTTTACTGTGGTTGATGGCTACGTCCTGTAAAAGATATGCCAGGATTTTCGATCATTAAAAGGTTTGATGTGTTGAGTGAAGATTGGAGTCACCCGTTGTACAAGAAGAACTGGATGCTGAAGCGGCAGAGTGAGGCGTGTGTTTAACCAGCGAGTGACGGGAGCCATCAATATGCATATTTTTCGATATCTGTTGGGGGAGAGCACCAATGGGTATGTCCGGGGTGCATTAACGGCAGTTTAGCAAAACAATAACCAATGGATGAAGAAAGAGAGAGAAAGAGAAAATAGGTGTAAGAGAGAGGGATACACTGAAACAGTCACAAAATTGAAGGAATTCAGGAGATATGTTACAAGACACATGTATGATGAAATTGTAAATAGAATGTCCGACTCACTAGACAAAACATTTATATTATCATATTCTAACCTTCAGACCCTGCAGATGTGCGAACAGACTGAGACAACATCTGTACACCAGACTGAGACAACATCTGTACAACAGACTGCGACAACATCTGTACAACAGACTGAGACAACATCTGTACAACAGACTGAGATAACATTTGTACAACAGACTGAGATAACATCTGTACAACAGACTGATATAACATCTGTACAACAGACTGAGATAACATTTGTACAACAGACTGAGATAACATTTGTACAACAGACTGAGTCGAGCTCTGTACAACAGACTGAGCCGAAATCTGTACATCATACTGAGACAACATTTGTACAACATATACAATATATCTATGTATAATTTCATCATCAATTGACGTCTTCTAATTCAACAGACTATCGATGAACAACGGAAGTATATTCAATATTCGGCAAACAAGTACTTCTGATACAAGTCTTTTCTCTCACTACCGCAAACACTCGCATGTTCATATACTCGCATGTTCATGACACGCAGTTGACATCAAATGCTACAAAAGTTAAAAAACTTGATATATAACATTCAAGCATACTGCAATCAGTACAGACAGGGATAAAAGAAAAATGACCTTCATTTTTGTCCCTGGACACGCTGGAGTCAGGGACAATGAACGAGCTGACAGATTGGCTGGCATGGTCACGGTATCAGAGGGGACTGCAATGGACCGAAATGACATTCTTAATATTATTTCAATATTGTGAATCTATCAACAAAAATACAAAAGTGTTGACATTGTGCTACAAGACGTCACTAGTCCTGTCGGTGACTGACATTGCTGTGGTTCTATACTACTTACTGATGTGTTGACATTGTGCTACAAGACGTCACTAGTCCTGTCGGTGACTGACATTGCTGTGGTTCTATACTACTTACTGATGTGTTGACATTGTGCTACAAGACGTCACTAGTCCTGTCGGTGACTGACATTGCTGTGGTTCTATACTAGACAACTTATGTGTATGACTCTTACTTTATGTTGACATTGTGCTACAAGACGTCAATAGCCTGTCGAGTGACTGACTACTTATGACATTGTGCTACAAGACGTCAATAGTCCTGTCGGTGACTGACATTGCTGTGGTTCTATACTACTTACTGATGTGTTGACGTTGTGCTACAAGACGTCACTAGTCCTGTCGGTGACTGACATTGCTGTGGTTCTATACTACTTACTGATGTGTTGACATTGTGCTACAAGACGTCAATCGTCCTGTCGGTGACTGACATTGCTGTGGTTCTATACTACTTACTGATGTGTTGACGTTGTGCTACAAGACGTCAATCGTCCTGTCGGTGACTGACATTGCTGTGGTTCTATACTAGACAACTTACTGGTATTACTCTCACTGTATGTTATCTTTATTCAAAATATTGTAGTACTCAACCATTTGCTGTCAGCCAGTTTTTGTCATCATGTCAATTAGTTGTCTAAGACATTATTAACCTTATTTAACTACTTTGTCAATGTTAATTTGTGATCAATAGTACGAGGGTTGGATGACAAGTGTTACCTCCATTTAAATAGAAAATGGACAGGAAAAGATATTTGAATGAAATAAGAAAGAAATATATCATCATCATTTAGTATAGAAACCGCACATATTATGTACTCTACAGAATCATCAAGAAAGTCAATACATGTTTTGAAATCATTGTTTTGTTTTTGAAACCATTTCCTCACTTCACCTCATCATCATCACATCTGAAGTGCTGGCCAAGTGCTGCTTTAGTTTTTGAGAACTGGTGGAGTCACTAAGAGAAAGGAATTGACTATATGTTGGATATAGTAGCATTGACAAGTCCATGTGAGGAATTGTATTCCTTATTTGCTGTACTTTGTGAGTTCTTGCGTTATGATGTTGAAGAAATGTTTCATTTTAAAATCCAATGTTGAAGCTACAAATAAGAGACAAATAAGAAAAAACATTGCGGTATTATTTACTAAAAATAAGAGAATTGTTGGAGAAGTCCATTAAGAAAGCAGACATTTCGTGAGGATGTGATCATTGATTTGAGCATGACGGCAGCATAGGCGGAACATCGGGTTTATTATATAGAAACAATCTCAAGGACTGTTAGAGTGGCAAAGTTCTGCTCAGAAGAACAAGCTACTCGATGATGATGATGATGATTCACTTCATGAGATAATAAAAGAGATAATATTATAGAACAGTTCATGCAGGTTACGAGAAGTTGAAAGACAAAAAAAGATATCTTGAGAAATTTAATGTAAAAGATGCAACAGGTAAAACTAGAACAGTAACTTCTTGTATTTATTTGCAATAACAAAATGGACGTAAAACGGGGCTTGGGATACACTCGGCCTGACCTCGGTACATATTGATTCGAATAATTTCACTGACAACCTCAGCCTTTTTGGTGGAGTTAAAAAACTTAACCGTGGCCTCATAAATAGCATCACCTGGTGTTGTCGCAATACTGATCATGTACAATGTTGAATCCGTTGTTGTTTGATTGACGTTAGATCTGCCAGATTGTACTTCCATCACTTTCTTCAAAGACCTGAACGTCAGCTGTGCACATTTAAGACGTACGGGATATACTATTTTCCTCAGTTTGTCCTGAACAGCTAAAGCCAAGACCAGGGATATACTTGAACTAACATTCGAATTAGTTAATTGATTACAAACGCAGTATTCTACTGGAATCTCTGCATGTTCACACATTCTTTCACGAGGAATTTCTTGGAATAAACTAATTCCCCGTTTGTTGATGTCACCAAGTTTTGTTGTCGCTTGAAAGTTTACAAGATCTCGTAAGGTCTCGTAGATATCTCTGTTTGTGGTGAGACGTTCTTGGTTTATTTTTAGCACATTTATTAGGTGTGGGTATTTCCGATGAAACCAAGGTGGGAAAACCAAGAAGATGTATGGTGTATTAAATTCTACCATACCGTTGTAGGTGGATCTGGAATAGATAAAACAGAAACATTCTCTTGTTATTGTTATAAAGATAATTTATCATAGAAGAAGATGAAGATGAAGGAATGATGCACATTTGAGAGAAAGTAATATTATAACAGCAAACATCTTACATAGAAAATTAAGATAGAATCCATATTTAAATCAATCCATACCCTTGACAACTATGACTTTACTTATTTCTTTCCGCTCCTCGTCGAGCATAGGGTCGCAACAGTTGTTCGATACTTTTCCCGATCTCTGGCTGTTTGCTTTAATACTTCACTGGGTTGTCAAGCACCCTTCAGTTTCTCATGAAGACTTCATCGCCAGGTCTGTTTACGACGTCCATTTTGCGTTTTCTTACGGTTTTTGGCTCCAGTGCGGGTTTAATGACAGTGTTTTCTACAATTTGTTTTTAATTTCTGTTTTAAATGCATGGGAATTAGCACATCGCACAGCCCCTAACCTGAAGGTCCAGGAGGCCATACTTAGTCTGACATCTTTACTTTGAGCTGTTCTGCTTGGGTAACCATGCCGGCATAGCTGTTCGTCCTTTCACACAATTTTCCGACGTCTTACTAAATAATACGTCACTAACGCCTATGGTTTTACTGTGTTATTTACCCAGTATGTACTATTTGTAATTGCTACACCCACTGCCTTGTGGAGAGGGGCTCGGGAGAGCTAAAGGCTAGGGAGTAAACCATGATCAAAAATCCCCACTGTCTTGTTGGTCAGCAGGGTAATGCAGAAGGCTAGAGGAGTAAATCTTGACCAAAAATTCGGAAGGAGGGACCCTAAGGCAATTGATGATTAAGTGTGTATTCCTTGCCATCTTCTGGCATCCCCTGCAAACCCTGCTTGATTCCAAACATATAGATTTTGTCTTTTCTTTGAATGAAACAGTAGGGTAGAGAGAGGATTTGTGCAAAATGGGCAGGGCACATTCTCCATATCAGCTGCCCAGGCTAGACACAAAGAGAGAAGACACTTCAACTTTGCTTTCGGCTCGGGCACAACAGGGAAAGCAACAGTTACATAAAAACAAGACAAATAAACCTCTTAGATTTGGCACATGGAACGTAAGGACCATGTGTCCCAGACTTGTCAACCTAGACCCGACGAAAACAAAAGACATCAGAAAAACAGCTGTCATAGACAGAGAACTTGAGAGACTGCAGGTAGACATAGCTGCACTACAGGAAACCAGGCTCCCAGATTGTGGCTCAGTAAAAGAAAAGAATTTACACATTCTTCTGGCAGGGCCTAAACACAAATCAATCTAGACTATATGGAGTCGGCTTTGCTGTGCACAATAGACTTGTGAAAGCTATTCATTCACCAGTACCTGCATCAGAGAGAGTAATATACCTGCAACTCAATGTAAAAGATGGACTCCTAAACATATGTGTCTACGCACCAACCCTAGCAGCGTCTGTAGAAGATAAAGACAAGTTTATGACTCAGTACAGAATGTCGTTAACTCATTTCCAGTGGATGAGCAACTGTATATATTGGGTGACTTAAATGCACGCATAGGATCTAATCACCAGTCATGGCCAGTATGCCTGGGTCATCATAGCATTGGAAATATTAACGATAATGGTCAAAGACTTCTTGAATTCTGCTCCCAAAACAACATGTGTGTGACAAATACGTATTTAGCTTTCAAACACAGACACAGAGTGTCGTGGTGTCACCCAATATCAGGTCACTGGCATCAGCTTGATTTTGTACTCACACGACACATCAACACAGTGAAAATCACACGTACTTTCCACAGCGCGAACTGTGATATAGTTCATGCACTCGTTATCAGCAAAGTCAAAACACTTCTAAGGAAAACCCATTCAACAAGAAAATCACCCAAACCCAAAGTCAGCGTCATAAAAAACGGGGATGACAGAGAATAGGGAGACTTTCAGAAAGGCGATTACTGCTCTGTGTGAAAATGAAATGGGAGAATGTAGCGTAGATGAAAAGTGACACATTCTAAAATCTAACATATATGACTGTGTCATTGATTCCTTTGGCACCAAGAAATTCTCCAACAAAAACTGGGTGGAACAAAATGAAACAATCCTCAGCCCCATAATTGAGGAAAAGAAAAGAGCCCTAATAAATTACAAAAAGAAACCCTCGCAAAGTTCAAAGGATCGTCTTTAGCACACAAAATCAGTATTGCAACGAGAGTCAAGGAGGTGTGCAGATGAATACTGGTGAAATCTATGTTCTGCGATACAAAATGCTGCAGATATGGGCAACACCAAGGCAATGTACGAAAATATCTGACTAGATCTGGGACCAAACATTAAAAAAATTGCACCACTAAGATCGGAAACAGGTGAGCCAATAACAGATATGACCAAACAGCTCGAAAGATGGGTGGAACACTATTCAAATCTTTACTCTGTGGAGAAACCAGAATATCCAGTTCTCGATCAGATCATACCGAAACACCATGAACTAACCGAGCTGTTTGCCGAACACACAGAGTTGGAACTTTCCGAAGCAATCAACAAACTTTCAAATTTCAAGACATCAGGACTAGACAACATTCCTGGAGAAATCCTCAAATATAATAGGGATGTCCTTCTGCCCCTCCTATACACTACTCCTTATTCAGTGCTGGAGAGAGGGAACATTTCGTCAGGACATGAGGGATGTAAAGATAGTGACACTCTATAAAAACAAAGGGGATAAGGGGAATTGTAACAACTACAGAGGCATCTCCCTTTTAAGTGTCACGGGCAAGGCTTTTGCACTAGTCCTTTCAAAATGACTACAGAAACTTGTGGATCGTGTTCTCTCAGTCATAATGTGGATTCAGAGCTGGACGGTCAAGAACTGACATGATATTTACCCTTCGACAGCTTCAAGAGAAGTGCAGAGAGCAGAGAAAGCCTTTATGTATTGCTTTCGTGGATCTGACTAAGGAATTTGACACAGTCAACAGGCCAAGTCTTTATAAAATACTGAAGCATATTGGCTATCTCCCAAATCTGCTCCAATTGATTGTCTCCTTCCATGAGGGCATGAAAGTAAGCATACAGTTCGATGGCAGCATATCTGATAGTTTCAAGGTTAAGACAGGAGTCAAACAGGGCTGTGTCCTTGCTCCAACTCTTTGACATCTTCTTTGCAGTTCTTTTGAACCACGCCTTAGGGGACGCTGATGGTGATGTTTTCATTCGCATCAGATCTGATGGTTCACTCTTTAACTGGGGGACTGCCTAAAGTAGTTGATAGTAGCCCGGCCTGCTAGCTGTGAGACGCCTCATAGCTCGGGTTCAAACCTACTGTCCAGCATTTGTTCGAGTCCCCTGGTCTTACTCAGGGCGATAACGTGAGTACCTCTGAAGACGGAATAAATCTGCCTTATGGAGAGGGAATACTAATTACGAGTACATTGAGCACACAGCTGCCAGTGTAAAGTAATTTACAATGTGCACACTGCTGCCATTGTAAGAAATTGGAAAAACGGATTTTCATGCAAAAATCAGTTTCAGAGATGAAACTTCGTCTGAGTTGAAAGCGGACGAAAGAAAAAAAAACAAGAAAAAAACAAGAAAAAAAAACTCTTTAACTTGGCTCGCTTAAGAGCCAAGACAAAAACGACGGAAATTCTTCTCAGAGACCTCCTTTTCGCTGGCGATGCCGCCTTCGACCACCGTGAGACTACACTGCAAGGCCTAATCAATAATTTGTCAAAGGCATGCGACCTATTTTCTCTGACTATAAGTGTCTCCAAAACAGGTGTACTATGTCAAGGAGGTAACACAACAAATATCACTTTAAATGGCAACCATCTAACACCAGTTCAAAAATTATGCTATCTTGGGTCCATGGTCACTGCCAGCTTTTCTCTTGATGAAGAGATCAACGCTCGTATAGGGAGTGCGGCAAACTATCAGGGCGAGCGTGAACAACACAAAATTGACATTGCAGACGAAGTTTCAAATATATCGAGCTTGTGTAATTAGTTCTTTACTATATTGCTAAGAAACATGGACAGCCTACTCAAGACACGAGAGGAGACTTAACATCTTTCCCCTTTGATATCTCTGCAAGATTATAAACATCAGGTGGTACGACAAGATAACCAACTCTGAAGTACTGCAACGTGCAAACCTGCTTTCCATCATGGGCATGCTCAGCAGTGGACGACTAAGATGGTTGGGGTATGTGAGAAGAATGGAAACTTATCGCATACCAAAACAAATGTTGTTCTGTGAACTTTCGGAGGAAGAGGCACCAGGGCAGACCACTGTTCAGATATAAAGATATCTGCAAAGTCTCAATGAAAAACATTTCTATAGGTCCCAGCACATGGAAAATACTAGCTGATGACAGAGTTGTGTGGTAAGCCAAATTACGAAAGGGCGCAGAGTCTTTTGAGACTTATGTATGAGCTGAAAAGAGAGAAAATAGAAAATTCAGAAGTTGTCACAGCAAAACACTTGCCAATTGACCGTCTGTAAAGACGAAAAGGCCATATACATATTAAATCAAATATTAACACGTGGGTTGTATTTGCGTCTAATATCACTGACCCTTTCGTGTTGTTTACTATTTATGATTTCGTGTTGTTTACTATTTCATAGACCAAGAAAAGGCCTTTGATAGAATAAACAGAAACAAACTATGGGCCATACTAAGTGAATACGGAATTCAGGGCCAACTATTAGACAATATTAGAGCGCTATACCAAAATGCTCAAGCGTAGTACGAACAAGCGACGGCCTGACAGACGAATTTGAATTATCATCAGGAGTAAGGCAGGGATATGTGCTTTCGCCTATACTTTTCAATATATACATAGACAGGATAACGCAAGAAACCAATACAGATAACAACCTCGATAACAACTACAATTTAATCAACGAACTACTCTTTGCAGATGATCAGAGCATAATTTACAACAACGAACACAAACTTCAACAACACATAAATGCACTGCAAGCGACATGCGAAAAATATGACATGAAAATTAACACCTCCAAAACAGAAGTCATGACAATAAGTAGGTCAACAGGTCAACTAAATATACACATGAATAATGTAAAATTACAACAGACTCCAGAATTCAAATATCTCGGGAGTATATTCACAGCAGATGGAAAGATGGACAGAGAAATCGAGACTAGATGCCAGAAAGCAAACGCAGTGACATACCAACTGTCACCTCTATTAAAACATCCAAGCATTAACATGGCAGTCAAACGACAACTGATAAACTGCAGATTTATTCCAACTCTCTGCTATCAGTGCCAAACATGGTCCCTGACTAAGACACAAGAAAGAAAAATTACAACATGTGAAATGAGATGTCTACGAAAAGCTGTCAACGTTACAAGGCGAGATAGAGTGAGAAACGAGAATATCAGAAGCACCGTTGGTACTATACCATGCATACAGTACATCGAGAAGCAAAGAATCAAGTAGTTCGGCCATCTAATGAGAATGGAATCACATTTACTACCATCACGTGCCTATAATAATCGACACTCAGGGCGCAGAGCACGAGGCAGGCCAAGAACAAGATGGATAGATAACATCTCAGAGTCCTGCGAAAGCATGGACTGACAACGTCAAGCACAACACACCTGGCACAAGATAGAAAACTAACTCTCCCTACGACGCTTCACGGCAAATGTAGTTAAGATAAGATAAGATAAGATAAGATAAGATAAGATAAGATAAGTTAAGATAAGATAAGATAAGATAAGATAAGATAAGATAAGAGAAGATAAGATAAGATAAGATAAGATAAGATACTATTTCTGATTTCGTGTTCTTTACTATTGATGATTTCTTGTTGTCTTAAGAAAGACAAACTAGCAAATGTTAAAGAAGTGACTAGTACAGCCATGCAAGATGTTTAATTATACTCGTATATACACTAACCTGGTTGCTCCATAACGTTGACCATGGTCACTGAAGAAGATGATGATTGTGTTGTTGATGATATTCTTGTCTCTCAGTTCCTATAAGACTCGATGATAGAGCCTATCTCCAGCATTGGCCTTGTTGTGGTGGTCGTGGGTCAGATGTTGTGAGAAACTGCAAAGAAGGTCGAAATTTGCCTCAATTTTGATATAAACAATCATATTTATTATTTATAACGCTCAGTTTCAGTTTCAGTTTTAGTTTGGAATATATTCATTGCACTCCGGACACGTCCATAGGTGCTCCGATCTCCTTCGCAATATCTCCAACAGCGTCCAGCGACTGACCGTACCAGTTCTATTTTGATTGATGAGCCGACTCGTATACCTGTTGTACCGTTCTTTTCTTGCCACACCAATCTTCAAACCCAGTTCTCGCAATCTAGTAGTTGACGTGGATTGGTTTAGATGAAGGTCTTCTCTGCGGCCACGCTCTATGAGGGCGTTCACGATCTCAGCTCTGTCCATTGGCTTCTTATTCTTCTTTTGTCGTCACACTACTACTGGGTTGTTGCCCAGTGTCGTGGTTTTCTGTTTTTGTCTTGCGCTGTTCTGGTGGCTTGTGTGATTGTTATCTTTGCTCGTTCACAGGATTCTGCTACGCCATCTAACCATATTTTCCGTGGTCTTCCTCTTGCCTTCTTTCCGATGTTCTGTTGTAGAAGACTCTGTATACTGTGGAGTTTGGATGCATTCTTATTAAGTAGCCAAATCACTTCATTCTTTGTTTATCTATGTAATTCATTGTGCATTGGCTGGCCCTCTGATATCGCGGCAGAGCCAGCCAGTCTGTCTGCTCTCTCATTGCCAACGACACCCATGTGCCCCGGAACAAAGACAAGTGTAATTCTGCAAATTGTTGACGCCTGCGGTGATTCAGTCCATTGCCTGCGCACCGAACCGGCCTCCACCTTTCGGATCATACTCAACGAGTCACTCAGAATGCACGCATGAGTGTAGTTTTGTGACTCTAGCCAGAGCAGTGCATTGGTCACCGCCAGTACCTCCATTGTCATGCTGTTTGCTGTCATACTAAATGCACCACTGGCTTCCTTGACCATTCTGCCACATGAGCTTGCAGAGAAGGCCCATGCAGACTTTTCGTGACGAACTACCGATCCATCCGTGTAAATCACAAAGTCGTCTGCATTGCAGTTTTCATCGATAATGGCTTTGACGTCTGCATTCAGCGCCACGGGATTTCCTTCTCTGCAACCTTTGTCAAATTTAATGATGGTTCAAAAAGTGTTCCAGTATATTGGAGGCATCGGTGTCCATTCTTCCCCATAGTCAATATTATAACACTCGTTCATTGTTAAGTATATCCCCAACAGGTTAAATGCATTGCATTTGTCGCTGTTCATATTCAATTTTCTGTTATTTTCCTTTCGATTGCTTCATAAGTCTGAGGTTTGTCGTTGAAGCCATATTTTAAGCTGATTTGGAATGCAAACTTACATACCTTGTTTTCCCCTAATGCTTTAAAATTCTGTAGAATCTGTTCTGGAAGACTTGACATACAAAGAAACTTTTCTTTATCAGTACTTTCGTGTCTCTGTGTTCTTTCAATGCTTGTATACTCACCTCTTCTATCTGTTTCTACTGTAAGTGTCGGTTTTCTGTTCTGGAAGACGTGACATACAAAGAAACTTTTCTTTTATCAGTAATCGTGTCTCTGTGTTCTTTCAATGCTTGTATACTCACCTCTTCTATCTGTTTCTACTGTAAGTGTCGGTTTTCTGTTCTGGAAGACGTGACATACAAAGAAACTTTTCTTTTATCAGTAATCGTGTCTCTGTGTTCTTTCAATGCTTGTATACTCACCTCTTCTATCTGTTTCTACTGTAAGTGTCGGTTTTCTGTTCTGGAAGACGTGACATACAAAGAAACTTTTCTTTTATCAGTACTTTCGTGTCTCTTTCTTCTTTCAATGCTTGTATACTCACCTCTTCTATCTGTTTCTCCTGTAGGTGTCGATGTCGTTGTTCCTATGATCATAATGAAAAGTCTGGGCTTATACGGATGACATAATGTGGTATTTGATTATGGGCTGGATGAAGGGGTGGGAGAGGAAGCATCATGTGACAGAAACAAACCTGTTTGAATCGGCAAAGCTGGTAAATCTTTACGGTACTTTCTGACTGATTCCCATGTTGCCCTATTTTGTTGTTGATTCCCAAGTTGCCCTATTTTGCTGTGTGATTCCCGTCTATGATTCCATGCCCTATTTTGCTGTGTGATTCCCCATCTGGTCCTACTTAGTTTACTTAGGATGTGCTAGCTTTCTCGACACTTTTACTTCTGATTTGTTGATGTTCTGCTTCTATGTCAGTCTATCATCAACTGTAACTTACATATCTTTAGCAGCTGTTCGCCTTCTCTTAGAGCTTCTACATTTATCTTGTGAAGACATTTATCCTGTGAAGACTTTTATCTTGTGAAGACATTTATCTTGTGAAGACATTTATCTTGTGAAGACATTTATCTTGTGAAGACATTTATCTTGTGAAGACATTTATCTTGATTTATTTGATAACGGAGAAAAGAGAAAGAGCTTAGTTCAGTACTTATCTGTATTGATGATGATGATACGACATTTGTTTGCTTGTGAGTTTAAGACATATGTATCTCTTTATGGGAGTTTGGTAACCAGTGTTGAATTCTCAACAGCAGTCCCTGTTACCAGACATGAGATGTAACCCAAGAAAAGTCTATGGGGATAGAGAACTTTTTCTTAAGGAACGTCAAGCATGAGCACCTTATCTTGCTCCTGAGATAATATATCATTGTACTCTTTCTCTTCTATTACGTAAATTTGTTTTTATTCAGCCACATCTTACTATTTATTCTATAATTTTTCAGTTTCTTGAGTAGGTCTCTTTTCTAAACTTTATCCAAAGCTTTCATTGAGTTCTTCTATATCGTTACTGTCAGTATTTCATTGCTCAGTCTGAGATTGATGATTGGACAGGGACAGTTTTTAAGTCTGACCAGTTGTAGTTGGTGACAGCAGAACCTAACTATTTTTCCTGGTTTTCAAAATGATATCATCATTGCTTCTCTCCAGGTCTGTGAAACTTGACCCAAGATCCAACATTTATTAAAGCCCGATGTAGCTTTTTTAAACTGCAGTTTCCAAGTTCTAAATCATGTCATATAACATTTCGTGGACTCATGTTGACTTTCGTATGTTTAATTTGCATATTTTTTGCTCCAGTTCGGTAAATATGATTGATGTCTACATAATTTCAGTTATAGTTTCATCTAGTCTTGTATTTGTGTTACTTCTGACTAATATCTGGTTATGTCTCTCTGAACTAACTATCGTGTTGATGTCTTCTATAAATGAATCTGCAATATGATCATCTACTTGTCTACCTAGTAAATCTTTACCTTATTTATTCACTGGAATATTAGCGTCTCCATAGGTATCCTGATTGTTTAATTTTATCATTAACTTCCACAGTTTCCTGGTTTCTCTTTGCAAGTTTAAGGATACATTTTGTCCCTTCAATATCTTCGACCCGACCTGCAACTTGATACCTTGAAACGAAACTGAGCATGCTGGTAGCTCTTATGGTGCTCTTGGCATGAGCATGTCCACTCTCGAGATATTCCTTATGTGATTGTAAAAAGCTTTAATTCACTATTCCAATCAGGTTTTCAGTGCTTTTAAGAACCCACCCCCTCCGCGAAGGTAATGTTCCATGTAATAATCTCATCTAAGGTAATGTTCCATGTAATAATCTCATCTAAGGTAATGTTCCATGTAATAATCTAAGCTAATGTAATGTTCCATGTAATAATCTCATGTAAGGAGTTGTTCCATGTAATAATCTGATCTAAAGTAATGTTTCATGTAATAAACTCATCTAAGGTAGTGTTCTTATTGTCTACGTCTAATGAAAAATAAGCCGAGGCTCTAAAACGTTTGACATTTGCAAATATTGACAGTCCCAAATGGCTACAATGTTTTCTTAAACTTGTTCACGCCAACAAGTGCGCACGCGCGCACACACACACACACACACAAACACACACACACCCACACAGAAGAATAATATGAAGAAGTATAAAAAGGAAAAGAAATGCAGGATTATTAAAGAAGAAGAAAGGAGAAGAAAGGAAGAAGAAAGGAAGAAGAAAGGAAGAAAATAAGAAGGTTGAGAAGAAAGATATTTAATTATTTGTTTAGGAAATGATGCGGTGATGTACTTGTACTTAATCAAAACAATGTGCACACTGACCAGCACACAATCAGTCTCACAGTTTTACCTGTACACATTTGATTATTACCTGAATCCAAAGTAAGGCCTAGATTGAGAGTTGTTGAAGGTGGAGGCCATCTGTATCCAGAAATCGTGATTAAATGTTATTTCTGGCATATCCCCAAAACAATGCTTGGTAGCGGCTTTCATCAGCTTGTCATTTTCTTGGGCAAGCACCACAACTCTGTGGTAGTAGTCGACTGGTGGTTTGTCCCAACCTTTTTTCAGGTAATGGAAAGCTGTGACGAAAAAATCGTCAAAAAAGAGACCAGTGCGGTATCCAGTTTTGCGGAAGTCACTCCAAATAAAATCCTCGTTTACATAATCAAATAACTTGTCAGGTGTCCAATCACTACGTATCATCTCAGTTTCTGATTTTCCTGTTAGAATTGCTACAACGTTTGGGTAAGTGTTCTGTCCTAATTTATTATATTTATGTAGTTCTATTGCATTCAGATCGTTCAGAAGAAAGTTTCTCGTCTTAGGCATGTGTCTCTGGAAGTTCTGTTTGGAGTTGCCGTCCATACCGATCATGAGAACGCTCAACGTTTCCTTGGGAGAGTGTGTGACCACATGCTTCTGGTAGTTGTTCTCCAACAAGAGTTCTAGATCTTTCTTTATACGAATCAGGCTGAAGTAGGATCGTGAGAGCACTGTGTTCTTGCTACCATAACATTCTACAACCAAGTTATCGTCATTGTCTCTGAGAGTTATCGAGTCTGTAAATGGGTCACTGACATGCAAGACGACTGTCATAAAATCAGAACCTGGTTTCTTGGCCAGAGATTTGTACCTGCATTCTTTAAATGTATTATTTCTGTCACCAACTAGAGAAGTTCTAGAATAATTCACCTTGATCGTATCACCACTCAGGTAAACCAGGTGAGGAACGCCACCTGCACATGTGATAGGTGGGTAGTATTTGGTGAGAGCTATGATTACTGGATCGAATGGGTCAATATCAGGAAAAGCACAACTGATCTTGACCTCTGAACTTTCACTGACCATTCCTTCATATTGTTGTGTTTGTGACGTGTTAGAAAACTGAAGATTGTTTCCAAGTTTTCTGATAGAATCTATTGTCAGATTATTTGTAACTCTGTCAGATCTATCTCCAGTCTGAGTTCCTACTGTCTGTGAGGTCTGGTTGATGAATATCTCATATTTTGACAACAATAAACCTGGATTATTGTAGAAGATGATCGAAGTGGCAGACAAGGTCAGGGTTAGGGTCATGAGGAACAATAGTATTTTCATAAACTTGTTTCTTTTCACTGAAAGCAAAATTGGAATGATATGGTCAAATAAACATAATAAATTAGTAATAACATACAGTGATTGTTGATAAAGTGAAGTTGATGATGTTAATAAAGTGAAGTTGATGATGTTAGTAAAGTAAAGTTGATGATGTTAGTAAAGTGAAGTTGATGATGTTAGTAAAGTAAAGTTGATGATGTTAGTAAATTAAAGTTGATCATGTTAGTAAGTAAAGTTGATGATGTTAGTAAAGGGAAGTTGATGATGTTAGTAAATTATAGTTGATGATCTTAGTAAAGTAAAGTTGATGATGTTAGTATAGTAAAGTTGATGATGTTAGTAAAGTAAAGTTGAATATGTTAGTAAAGTGAAGTTGATGATGTTAGTAAATTAAAGTTGATGATCTTAGTAAAGTAAAGTTGATGATCTTAGTAAAGTAAAGTTGATGATGTTAGTAAAGTAAAGTTGATGATGTTAGTAAAGTGAAGTTGAAGATGTCAGTAAAGTAAAGTTGAATATGTTAGTAAAGTGAAATTGATGATAGTAAAGTGAAGTTGATGATGTCAGTAAAGTGAAGTTGATGATGTCAGTAAAGTGAAGTTGATGATGTTAGTATAGTAAAGTTGATGATGTTAGTAAAGTGAAGTTGATGATGTTAGTAAAGTGAAGTTGATGATGTCAGTAAAGTGAAAATGATGATAGTAAAGTGAAATTGATGATGTTAATTAATCTCTCACATGAGCCTGTAATTTATTTGAAGCAACAAATGAATTTTATTCTTTTCTATTCTTGGCCGTTCTCTGCATTATTCCCCAGCTGCCTCATTGCTTTCAGTTCTTGTTCTATTCTTCTCCTCTAGTTGGTTTTGGGTCTTTCATGTTTTCGTGTACCCTCTGGTGCCCATCACAGTGCAGTTTTCGTGAAAGAATTGGTCTCCATGCGTATGACAGGTCCAATTCAGCTTCAATGTTTCTTCTGGATGATGCTATTCATATTCTCTTGTTGACACTGTACAAGTTGTTCTAAGTAATTTTCTTTATAGCCTCACAGTTACTTACCACCGTTTGTCTGTCTTGGATTATGTTTATCATTCTATGTTGTTTATTCGTTTACTTTTAGAAATTCTTCACTTGACCACCTTTTCAGAAAATCTTGCGATTTTTGTCTTTTCGGTGTCCATTCTGTTCTGATTCTGTACCGTAGATTAAAAATATTAGCAAGGAACGCACATATTCTATAGTTAATACCGGATTTCTGTATTTTTTCTGTGGCGGTTTTTTTCTATTCTGTGTGGGATGCAGACGGATAGAATTCGCGCCGTCACACGTGTCACCGATGTTGTTTTAAAAACACCAGCATTCTGCCTTGCAGGACGATTGTGTAACAATCAAATGCTAGGGAATTCTAGCCCAAAACAAATGCCTGCAGAAACCGGATGCACCAGGCCGTATAGCGCATAACATTGTGCAACGACCCCTCACAATGAGGAAGGGAATAGCAGATTCTACAGTCGCTGCTCTGCCTCGGAAATTTAACCACGCAGGAAGAATATCAGACCAACCATCACGAATGCTGTCAATACTAACCAAGAAAAAGGTAGCCACCTTACACCAGCGTCCAAAGCAAACTGTATAGCGCGGCTGGCAATCTGAGGCAGACTGCGGTCTTTATTAGATAGTTCGAAATCCCAATCTAATGAGAACGCAGAAGAAGAAGAAGAAGAAAATTGTCTAAGTACTTTGTAGACAACGAGACATTGTCCGTGAATTTTACGATGGATAAAAATCGATCACACCGTTCAGAAAGCTAACTAATAAACGTATAAGTGGTGCCTAGAATATCGACGACACATTTACTGAGGTTGATGGTTAAGTATTGTAAATGATATGTCACGATTTTGCAGCATAAACATCAAGAAAAATATTGTGTATATCAGCCATTGAAGGTGTCCCATTAGTTGCTATAGCAACAAGTTTTAAAGGTGGTAAGCTAATCTCCTTAACAGATGTAAAAATGCTTATAAATATCTTCCCCCCTCCCCCTCCCTCTAGTACGATCTTTAAGAAGAAGAAGAAGTTTAATGACCTACTATTTTACAGGAAAATTAGAAAAAAAACTTTTCTAATAAATACACACAACTGTACAGTATCCACAAAATGTCTGTGTTTTCATTAAACTGAAATGGAAAATATTCACACAAATGCAAGTAGCGATATAAATGAGATTGCAAATAATTAGAATTCTGTTCAACCGGTCTAGCTAGTTTGATGAGACAATTGGATACTCTTAATGAAAGAGAAAAGTTCAGATTTATCTCTATGATTGTTGACTAGAGTGTCAGCTTTAATAACATTGATTTTTAAACTATTTTTCCATCCCTGGAAGGTTTATTTCTTTTCGCTAATGCATGCAATATTTTGTAAGAAGCTATTGTTACGTTAATGAGTAGATTGCAAATGATACACTAGAGTTGATACAACAGAGAAGAGAGAAAAGGGAACAGGGAATAGTGAAGGAAGAAAATAGGTTGGCCTACAAAAATATAACAAAAGAAATAAGGAAGAACATAAGAAGAGATAAAAAAGCAATACCTACAAAATTGTTGTGCAAGGTTAGAAGAACACCAGAAGAAAGAAAGAGAGCAGGAAATGTTCAAAGAAATAAAATCAATGACCATAACGTTTAAACCAAAACTAAATGCAATAAAAGATATTATGGGAACAACCCTAACAGAACAAGCAGAAATTCTCAACAGATGGAAAGATAATTGCAGTGAAATGTATATGAACAGAGGTGAAAAGGACAATAGAGCGAACACTGAAATAATCACAGAGAAAGAACCAGAACCAACGCTACAGGAAGTTGAATGGGCAAAAAAAGCTTGAAGATGGGAAAATCACCAGGATGTGATAATATTTTAGCAGAATTTATCAAAGCAGGAGGAGAGCAAAGCATACAAATATATCATGCAATATGCAAATAGGTATGGGAAACAGGAATATGGTCAAAGGAATGGTAAAGATCAATATTTGTCCCAATACCTAAAAAGGGAGACACCAAATTATGTACCAACTATAGAACAGTGGCATTGATTAGCCACGCAAGTAAAATGGAAGAAAATATCAACATAACACAAGCTGTCTTTAGACGGAACAGAGGTACACGTGACCATATATTTAACCCAGGACAATCATAGAAAAGTCTAGAGAGTGTAATGTAGATCTATACTCATGCTTTATTGACTAACCAATGGCATTGTGGAAGATTATGGGAGAAATGGGATTCCCATTACATTTGATACAGATCGTAAAAGAACTTTATAGCGATCAAATGGTGGCTATAAGAACATGTGAGGATACATCAGACTGGCTTGACATAAGGTAGGGAATCAGACAAGGCTGCAGTTTGTTGCCTTGTCTGTTTAACATATATGCAGAAAACATGAGGAATGTTACAGAAGATAGCGGAAAAGAAAAATACGATCATTTTATAATCGGAGGAAGAGAAATACATGAACTAAGATACGCTGATGATACAGTGTTACTGTCAACATCACAAAAAGGGATTGAGAAATTATTAGGAGAAGTGAAAGATAAAAGCGAAAAACAAAATCTATATCTCATTGTGACAAAAACAAAAATAATGACAAACATAAAACGAACATGACAAAATATATTTTTATCAGCGGAGAGAAAATAGAAAATGTGAACAGTTTTGAATATCTTGGTTCACTGCTAACAACAGAGGGAAATGGGATGAAGGAAATTAAAAGAAGAACAAACATGGCTTTACAAAAATTAAACAACTCAAAACAGTATGGAACGAACTGATAAGAAAACAAAGATCAGAATACTAAGAGCATGCATATTCCCAGTGGCAACGTATGGGTGTTAAGCATGGACATTTAATAGAGCAGGGGAAAAACATATATGTGCTTTTGAATATAAGTGTTACAGAAGAGTCCTTCGTATATCTTGGATAGAGAAAAGAACAAATAGATCTATCCAGAAAGAACTCAAAATCAGAGAAAACTGGCTGATGCTACAAATAAGAAAGCGAAAATTTAGATATTTTGGACATATAAAAAGACATGAAGGGCTGGAGAAGACCATCATGCATGGCGGCATACAGGCAAAGACAAGAAGAGGAAGACCATGGAGAAGATGGATTCAGGATGTAACTGATGGTTAAAACATGACGGCTGCAGAGGCAGAACATCTGGCCTATGAGAGAGAGAAATTCCGGAGGACTGTTGGGGTGGCAAAGTTCTGCTCAGGACAAGCAATTTGATGATGATGATGTTACGTTGATCATCAGATTGAAGATGTAAAACAGAGATTAGGAGTAGAATAGCTCAAACGAAAGCAGTTGTTATGAAAATAAAAACACTACGCGTGAATTCACTACCAATGACACTGCGGAAACGAGTACTTAGGTGTTATATTGAACCAATACTTATGTATGGCAGCGAATTATGGACAATGAACAAATAATCAACAAGATCATTGGAAGCTACAGAGGTGTGGTTTTACTGATGAATGCTAAACATTCCATGTAAAGCGAAGAAAACAAATGATGAGGTTTTAAAACAGGCCTGCACAAAAAGACAAACCTTATCAAAAGAATAAAAGAGAAACAGACAATCAAGGCTCTCCGGGCATATAATGCGAAGATGAGGTCTAGAACATCTGGTGGCAACTGGTATTATTTAAGGAAGGAGTGATTGTGGAAGACAGAGGGAGAAGATGTTGGATGGTCTGACATCGTGGTTAGAAAAAATATCGACATCAGAACTGATTACCTGCACCAACGAGAGAGAGAGAGAGAGAGAGAGCGAGAGTTGTGGAGACATGATCATCTAAGCTGGCAGTCCTGGCAGTTGATTGATTCTTACGTTACTTTATTTAACAGTCTACGGAGTTCGTGCTTTGTGCACCTACGCCGGCAATCATGGCAGTTGATTGATTCTTACGTTACTTTATTTAACAGTCTACGGAGTTCGTGCTTTGTGCTACGCTCTCGATATTTCTCATGACAGGTACGGAGCCATATGGGAAAACCAAATGCAATGAGGTCAACCCTTCGCCTGTAGATCCTACATCAGACTAAATACTTTCACTTATTCACTTCCTCGACAATTATACATATTAATTATATACTATTTAAGACCATTTTCCAATTGAACCACACAGCAACATACACATAAGTCACATATATCATATGAACTCGCACAGCTGAGAATCATCAAGCCGTTGAGGTGCAGAGAAAGCGAGTTGCGCGAAAAAACAAAACACACAACATCCAAATATCTAACTTTGATCATGAATGACCCACCTGCGGTAGGAGATTATGTTCAAGGATTGGACTCAACAGTCCCCTCCGCACACACCAGAGAAGTGCAGCAGCACACGTGTAAGGTCGTTGTCATCTTCGCTTGCAATAGACGGCTACTACTACTATTATTACATTTGAACTGAAACATATACTACACAAAGTTGTGAATCGTTTAAGCGTGGTTTGTTAATAAAAATAATACTTTCTCTAAAAATTAATACTTTCTCTATACAGTAATACTTTCTCTTGCAGTGACTACTGTATCAAGATGTGAATACTTTCTCTTGCAGTGACTACTGTATCAAGATGTGAATACTTTCTCTTGCAGTGACTACTGTATCAAGATGTGAATACTTTCTCTTGCATGACTCTGTATCAAGAGTGAATACTTCTCTTGCAGTGACTACTGTATCAAGATGTGAATACTTTCTCTTGCAGTGACTACTGTATCAAGATGTGAATAATTTCATGTAATATGATCACTTTCTCTAAACCTCACTATTTTCTTGAATAGTTTATATTTGTTCTGAACTCTATTATTTAATACCCGGCTTTGAACGGGATTTACGTGTGGCTATTTTGTTGTATTTTATTGTGACGGCTTTCAGAACGACTCAGCTTCAATTGGTTACCATAGTAACGTCTGCCGTGGATCACATAAACATACAGGCCAATATATACCAGGGAACAAAAATGGGTCTCTGTACACATACATATGCACACACACACAAGCAGACACACACACACACAAGCAGACACACACATCCATAGACACACAGACACACGCACATACAGACACACGCACGCACATACACACACATGCACAGACACTCAGACCCACATGTTTTTTGTTCTGTTTTTTCCCGATCCAGAAGCACTTGAGCTGAAAGCTCTTCGGCTCGGTGTCATGGACATCGTAACCCTTCGGTTCGGTGTCACGAACACCGTAAATCTGGATAACCTGTAGCTTTACTGCCAGTCCGCGGAATTGAACCCGCACATACAGAGGACTTGTCACCCGTAGTCCAACGCTGGGCACGCGGGCGATAGACCGACATACAGACACACCCACCCACACACGCACAGACACACACACGCACACACAGACATACACACACACCCTCACGCACACACACACACATTTACACATATTGAATATGCCATTAAATCTGATACAAAAAATTCTAATATACATTGATGTTGAAAAAGAAAGTAAAGGAACCATATTTCATACCTCGCGGTATATTGGGTAATACGGTGTTAGGTCCATATTTTTCATTGACCACGATGAGGGATGTGGTCAACATCACGCCTGCCGCTTTTACTTCTCAGTGCTTTTCCTTATATCTAATGGAGGCTTTGTCGACAAGAGAGCCGTTTCGGTCGGAAAAAAAATTCCACACTCACTGTGGAATTGAACCTGGACCGCGCTCAAAGAAACGAATTCCCTAACAACTACGCCACTGCGGCTCCCACATTACTGTTTACGTGATAGAAACAAAGTCGGAAACGAAATTTAGTAACCACAATTGACTTGCTCATTTGATGATAAGTGAGAACTTTGTTATTCTCTGAGATAACATCGTTCACAATGAGATACATCGTTAAAATGAGATAACATCGTTCACAAGAGTAACATCGTTCACAATGAGATAACATCGTTCACAATGAGATAACATCGTTCACAATCACATCTTTTCATTCAGTGACTATTTATGCAAGAATTGATACATTTCAAATAAAAGTTACATAAGAACAAAAGCCGGAACATCAAAACATTCACAGTAAACTCAGGAGTTAGACAGGGATGTGTGCTCTCCCACTGCTGTTTATAACATACATGGACAACATAAGTAGAGAAGCAGGAATAGAGAAGGAAATAATATTTCAGAACTTTTATTTGCAGATGACCAAGTACTGATTGCAGAAAATGAAGAATCTCTCCAGAACCATTTGAGCTTAGTTGACATCAATGGTGAGGAGTACAACATGAAAACAAATATAATATAGACAGAGACAATGGCAATAAGTAGACAACCAGAAAGCCTTACAATAAAACTCCAGAACGTAGACATAAAACAAACAATTGAGGCCAAATACTTAGGAGCAATTTTCACAGCAGATGGAAGTATCTATAGCGAAATCAGCAATCGTTGCACAAAAGCTAACCAAGTACTGGGACAGTTAACACCACTGTTGTCACATAAAGAGATACCGCTAAAAACTAAGCAAATCTCATAAGAACGATTTTCTGGCCAACATTATGTTACCGGCGTCAAACATGGCCAATAACAGCAGCTAATGAGTGGAAAATCATAACGACAGAGATGAGGTGTCTTAGAAGAAAGCTGCAGGTGTGGCAATAAGAGACACAATTAGAAATGAAGAAATCAGAAGGAGACTGAATGTGAAACAAGTCAAGCAATTCATAAAAAAACAACAGATTAAATAGTTTAAACATCTGACAAGAATGACCTGGTACCACCTACTACAGAGAGCCACATATAAAAAGCATAATGAGTACAAAGCAAGAGGTAGACCACACAAAGATGGAGCGACGGCATCGAGAACAGATTTCCGAAAATGAATATCACCTTACAAAGTGCCCTAAAACAAGCACACACAAGATCACTACTCTCCTCCCTCCCCCAACACTTCTATAAAGAAGTTATGTGGAAGAGAAGAAGAAGAAGAAGAAGAAAAGAATATTTATGAGAATCTCATAATTCGCTCTTCAATGTTTGAAACTAAATTTCTTATTCACGTTATTGGTCAGAGCACATATTAATTTAAATAATTGGTGGCACGGATGTTAATTTACATAATTAATGAGCGCGTATGTTAATTTACATAATTAGTGAGCGCGTATGTTAATTTACATAATTAGTGAGCCCGTATGTTAATTAACGTAATTGTTGAACGCGCATGTTAAATGATATAATTACTGTGGGCGCTTGGTCAATGACATATAGTCAATAAATAGACAGTAAATAAGTATTAAGAACCTTAAGAAAAAACAATTTACCAAACACAAGATTTGAACCACAAACCTTTATTACTTACGGCAGCCATTACGGCATATCCTTGTATACGATCGTGTTTCAGAGTGCAACTAACTATCTGGATGATGTGTTCAACATAGTTCCGGTCACCTTTACTTTCCAGTGCTTTTCTTTGTAAACAAATGACGCTTGGTCGACTTGAGAGTTGTTCTAAGATCAGAGAAATATTTCATGCCAGCTTTGGAATTGCGCCCTGACCACACGTCTCAGAAGCGAGTTCACTAACATCTCAACTACTTCCGCTCTTATAATACAATGATATTTATATTCTCATTTTCTTCACATCGATTCTGTTTTCAAATGTTTTTGATGTATGTATGTGTGTGTGGCTTATGGTGAACTATGTTTTATATTATTGACCAATACAATATTTACATTTCTTTCTGACTCTCATATTGATGATATCAACAGATGTTCAGATATATTTATATACTTATTTCAGAATAAGTGTATGTTACAGTATGTATCTCTCTCTTTCTTTCTCTCTCTCTCTCTCTCTCTCTCTCTCTCTCTGCCTCTATCTTTTCTTTGTTTGCGTGTTGTAAATTCAGTCGAAGTATTGTTACCCAATATGGGACTTCTGATTGATTTTTGTGTGAAGGTTTCTCTTTCTTTATCACCAGCGTTCCTCGTGATTCAGAGGTGTATCCAGTCTTACTTTAACTTCAGAATTGTATCCAGCCTTACTCTAACTTCAGAATGTATCAGCCTTACTCTAACTTCAGAATTGTATCCAGCCTTACTATAACTTCAGAGGTGTATCCAGCCTTACTATAACTTCAGAGGTGTATTCAACCTTACTCTAACTTCAGAATTGTATCCAGCCTACTATAACTGAGTGTAACCAGCCTTACTATAACTCAGAGGTGTAACCAGCCTTACTATAACTTCAGAGGTGTAACCAGCCTTACTATAACTTCAGAGGTGCAACCAGCCTTACTATAACTTCAGAGGTGTAACCAGCCTTACTATAACTTCAGAGGTGTATCTTATATTTGTAATGAACCTATCAGTCAAAGGGTGATCGTCTATAGCTTAAACAATTTTGAGCTCGATCACAATCCAAGCGTACCTGGTTCAAACACCGCGGCAGGTAGTTTGGAAGCAAATTCGTTTCCGTTTGATTTTTACGGACGGTAAAAATAGACATCACCATTCAGAAAGTAATGGTGAACTACTGAACGTATAAGTGGTGCCTAGAAAATCAACGACTCGTTGACTGTGGTTGATGGCTACGTCCTGTAAAGATATGCCATGATTCTCGATAATTAAAAGACTTGATGAATGGAGATTGGAGTTACTGTTGTATAAGAAGAACTTGATGCCTGAGAGGCAGAGTGTGGAGTGTGTTTAGCCAACGAGTCTAGGAACCATCAGTATGCATTATTTTTCGATATCATAGAGGGAGACTGAGCACCTATGGGACTGCCCAGAGTGAATTAACGACAGTTTAGCAACCAATACCCAATAACCAATGGATAGAGAGAGAGAGAGAGAGAGAGAGAGAGAGAGAGAGAGATAGAAAGTGTAAGAGAGTGATACACTGAAACAGTCACAAAATCTGAGAAAGACAAGAGATATGTTACAAAAAACATGCACGAAGCTGCGGTAAATAGAATATCTGACTCACTAGACAAACGATTTAAATTACCAGATTCATAGAGCTTACCATATTCTAACCTTTAGACTCTGCACATGTGACAACAGACTAAGACAACAGACTGAGACAACAGACTGAGAATACAGACTGAGACAACAGACTGAGACAATCGACTCAGACCACATCTGTACAACAGATTCAGACAACATCTGTACAACAGACTCAGACAACATCTGTACAACAGACTGAGACCACATTTGTACAACAGACTGAGACAATAAACTGAGACCACATTTGTACAACAGACTGGGGTCAAAGATGCAATTCTAGGGAAAACGTAGCGCCAGGTTTAGTGAGCCTATTCAAGATCCTACCCCACCTCCACGCGGTGACCCTGGAAACAGACAGTGGTTCCTCTCTGGCTAAGCGGGTAGGGATCGAGGGAGAGCTACATGTAGTGTTAGTAGTGCAAGTACGGAAAAGTAATGCAGGCCTAAAAACCCTGAACAAAATGCAGCATCTACTGGCCGAAGATCGATGAAAAGTTGCCAAAATAGTTGCTGAAAAGTAAGATATAGTAGCGTACGTACCGTCTGTGAACGAATGCCAACTTCCTTGGAGCAAATGGCAGTACCAAAATTACTAGGTGTGGGGCAAGAATCAATGAGAACGATGCGCAACGAATCAACAGTCTCGGCAAGTGTCTCTGAAAACACTGTAACGTATCGTGTCGACACATAGGAAGATTGGGGCAAACACCGTAGCAAAGGCCTACCGCAGATACATTTACTGGGTAAGGTTGGTCAAGCGCAAATCCTAAAGTTGCGTTTTAGTACCTAACGAAACTGCCCTCACTGGGACAACCGGGCAAGGTACTGTTGCATTAAAAACTAACATCCCCAGAAGAACTGAGGTGGGTGATGTTGACGAGTTGCGTTTCTAGCAAAATTTCAGTTGCGTTGCTAGCACCGATTGAAACGCCGCTCTACAAAATCTGTGCGCAGCCCCAGTCCAGTGTTTCCCGGGAACCGGGAAAAGGCATAGTAGACATTGCAAATTGCCAAGTGCCGACACGAGCCCCGAAACGGCTGAGAATACTCATAACTCAGGAACAAACTCACCGTGGATAGAAAAGTAAGGCCAATAATGCAAAGGCTTGACTGGTACAAAGCATCGGCTAAGGGCGATACTTTTCTGACGCCGATCATCCTACAGCACACAGGGCAAGATGACGTTCTTCTTCTTCTTCTTGCGCTCTTTCTTTAATCACACTTTGTGATATGTTTGATTTTTGCCAAGAACGTGTATAAGTTGCATATTGGTTTGGTAGGCCCCTAAACGCATATACTTCTACACGCTTAGGACACATGCATCCGATTTCAGCCAACCTCCTTAGAACCTTTACGACATGCGGTGCAGGTAACATTGGTTCTTTTCATTACACCCCAAATTTGGGCCCCGGTAACCACTCGGACGAAGATGAAGTTCAAACACCATGGCTCAGATCATATAAAGGCCAATTAAAAAGTCAAAAAGAAATGATCGTTTACGTGGCAAGAACATGTTTATTCAATGACTGGGAATGTTCTCAAACCGGAACGACCTTATATCGTCAGAAAAAGCGCTCTAGGGCAAGCTGCTCTAGTAAATAATATACTGGCAATACGTCGGATGTGCTGGCCTAGTCACCATAGGCGCCTAACTGACACAACGCACAATTCGCTCTTAGGCTCAGATCACATACAAACCACAAACAGTGATTTCATACGTGGTCGAAATGGAGCGTTCGCAGAAGAAAAAGAGAAGTACAACAGACTGAGACAACATTTGTACAACAGACTGAGACAACAGACTGAGACAACAGACTGAGACAACAGACTGAGACAACAGACTGAGACAACAGACTGAGACAATAGACTTGGACCACATTTGTACAACATAGCCAACATATTCATTTATAACTTCATCATCAATTGCTGTGTCCTAATTCAATAGACTACGGTATATACAGCGAAGAGAAGGTTTAGAACATTTGGTGACAACAGGTAAAATTCAGGGAAGAAGAGATCGTGGAAGACAGAGGGAGAATATGTTGAATAGCCTGACATCATGGTTCGACACAAGATCGACGTCAGAACTGATTACATGCACCAAGCAGAGAGAGTTGTGGAGAGACATGATCGCCAACGCTGGCAGTACTGGCACCTGATTGATTGATCGCTGAACAACGGAAGTATCTTCAATATTCGGCAAACAAGTTCTTCTGATACAAGTCTGTCTGTTCTCTCACTGTCGCAAACACTCGCGTGTTCAGGACACTCAATTTACATCAAATGCTACAAAAGTTAAAAAACTTGATATATAACATTCACTGCAATCATTTCATTTGAAATATACATATATATTTCTCCCGTACACAAGTAATTTATCATTACAACTCTGTCCTGAGCAACTTTCTCAATCTCCTACATGAATTTATTTCTTAATTTCTAGACTCTCTCAGTAACGCTTGGTTCAGAGTATCCCTAGACGTTCTCTCTTCTCTCTTAGCAACGCTTGGTTCAGAGTATCCCTAGACGTTCTCTCTTCTCTCTTAGCAACGTTGGTTCAGTATCCTAGACGTTTCTCTTCTCTCTTAGCAACGCTTGGTTCAGAGTATCCCTAGACGTTCTCTCTTCTCTCTCAGCAACGCTTGGTTCAGAGTATCCCTAGACGTTCTCTCTTCTCTCTTAGCAACGCTTGGTTCAGAGTATCCCTAGACGTTCTCTCTTCTCTCTTAGCAACGTTTGGTTCAGAGTATCCCTAGACGTTCTCTCTTCTCTCTTAGCAACGTTTGGTTCAGAGTATCCATAGACGTTCTCTCTTCTCTCTTAGCAACGCTTGGTTCAGAGTATCCCTAGACGTTCTCTCTTCTCTCTCAGCAACGTTTGGTTCAGAGTATCCCTAGACGTTCTCTCTTCTCTCTTAGCAACGTTTGGTTCAGAGTATCCCTAGACGTTCTCTCTTCTCTCTCAGCAACGTTTGTTCAGAGTATCCTAGACGTTCTCTCTTCTTCTCAGCAACGTTTGGTTCAAGTATCCTAGACGTTCTCTCTTCTCTCTAGCAACGCTTGGTTCAGAGTATCCTAGACGTTCTCTCTTCTCTCTAACTTGGTTCAAGTATCCTAGACTTCTCTTCTCTGCGTGGTTCAGAGTATCCCTAGACGTTCTCTCTTCTCTCTAGCAACGCTTGGTTCAGAGTATCCCTAGACGTTCTCTTCTTTCTCTGCAACTTTGGTTCAGGTATCCGTAGACGTTCTCTCTTCTCTCTCAGTAACGTTTGGTTCAGGTATCCTAGACGTTATCTCTTCTCTCTACAACTTTGGTTCAAATATCCTAGACGTTCTCTCTTCTCTCTCAGCAACGTTTGGTTCAGAGTATCCCTAGACGTTCTCTCTTCTCTCTTAGCAACGTTTGGTTCAGAGTATCCATAGACGTTCTCTCTTCTCTCTTAGCAACGCTTGGTTCAGAGTATCCCTAGACGTTCTCTCTTCTCTCTTAGCAACGCTTGGTTCAGAGTATCACTAGACGTTCTCTCTTCTCTCTTAGCAACGTTTGGTTCAGAGTATCCCTAGACGTTCTCTCTTCTCTCTTAGCAACGCTTGGTTCAGAGTATCCCTAGACGTTCTCTCTTCTCTCTTAGCAACGTTTGGTTCAGACTTGTCCCAAACGTTCTCTCTGTCTTGAGCCCTTTGCATCCCACTTCAATGCCTGCTTTGGCATTCTTTGAACATTTCTTCTCAAGGTATGTTAAACATATCTCCTTCTTCTCCTTCTTATAACAGTTGTTACTAGTGGTTGACCAGACATTTCTCTGATTTCATCACATCTTCTGAATACAATTTTTCTTTGATTTTCAGTCCCTATATTTTGAACACATGTGAAAAATCACACATTCACAACACACACACACACATATACAAACACACATATAAATATATTAATATATATATATATCAGAAAAATTGGAAATCAGGGGGAAAGCTTAGAACACATCTTGGGGTCAAAGGCTCATGGCGGCAGCATGTGCCAGGGTTAGCGAAGGGGCGCGCTAACCAAGACACTGTCCCTATCTCCACGTGGTGACCCTGGAAACAGACTTTTGTTCCGGTCTGGCTAATGGGGGCAGGGATCGGGGAGAACTACTGGTAGTAGTAGCAGTGCAAGTACGAAAAAAAGAAATGCAGGGCAATACGAACAAAATGCACGAATCTCCTTGCCGACGTCCAATAAAATATTGCTGAAGATCTCGAACAAAAAGAAACAACAGCACAACGTTTCTGACATAAGCCCCACTCCCCCGGAGTAAGGACCGAACACAAATCGCCATCTCCGTAGCAGGAGACTCTATACGCAAGCTCGACGTGTAAGCCAAAGGTCCCTCTACAAATTACAAGTTTCTCCACCGATGGGAAGACTAGTAAACGTGGATGGATGAGAGGTGGATCCAGTTACGAAACATGTGCCCACATAGGGCGATACTCGAAGCCCTGAAGAGGGGGCAAACATTGCCAGCTCGGGGCAAGAATAAATAAGTCAGATGCGTAACGAATAAAAGTCTACACTCGTGTCGGTATGAGGGAAGATTGCAGCTGACTCCGCATCGGTGGCCTGGTGCAGATACATGTACTGGACATGGTTTGCCGAGCGCAAAACAAAAAGTTGCGTTTTAGTGCATAACGAAACTACCCTCCCTGGGAAATACGTGCAAGGTACTGTTGCGATAACAATTAACATCCCCGGAAGAACTGAGGTGGGTGATGCCTAACGGAACTGCCAGCCTTCGGCAAACGGGCAAAGTACTATTGCATTCACAACTAACATCCTTGAAGAACTGGGGCGGGTGATGGTGGCGAGCGCAAAATTCTCAGTTGCATTGAAACGACCCTCTACATTTTTGTGCTTGGCCCAGGCAAGTGTCTTTCGAGGTTAACTGCAAATTCCCACGCACCAACGCGCGTCTAGAAAAGGTTGATAATGTTTCTACTTCGAATCAAACTCAAAAGTGAACGGTAAAGTAAGGTCGACAATGTAATAATCTGACAGGCTGTCCAGGTCCGAACATTAGCAAAGGCCGATACTTTACAAGGTGTTTTATACGAGTAAGACGCAACCCCGAGAAATGTTTCTAATCTGGAACGACCTCACAGTCAGAAAGGGCATAATAGCGTAACTCACTGTCTTGACGTAGATCACAAAGCCCAAATATACGGCACAGCTGATCGAAAAGGCGAGATCCGGGTCACATAGTCGGCAGAAAGGATCGTACCCTAGGAAAGTTACCCTAGTAAATAAAAAACTGGCTGAAACCGGACGGTCACCATGGGCGCACAATCGTCCGACGTACACCATCCGTTCTTGTCAGTGGACCAATTATACAACACAAAAAGAATGATAAAATTGGCCGTGAAGAATGATCGAGAAAAGAGAAGAAAAAGAACACATGTGACAAACGGTAAATCGAGGGTAGACGAGACAGAGGAAGACAGAAAGAGAAATGTATGGATATCCTGACGTCATGGCACGGCAGAGCGTCAACATCTGAGATGATAGTAAACACCAAAGACAGAGATTTGTGGAGATCCATGATCGCCTACTCCAGCCGACATGGCACATGGTGATGATATATATATATATATATATATATATATATATATATATATATATATATATATATATATATATATATATATAAATATACAAACATGGACAAACATCAAAGCAAAATTACAATATGTAAACATCCAATGTTTTTTCTCAATATTATTTCAATATTGTGAATCTATCAACAAAAATACAAAATGTTGACATTGTCCTACAAGACGTCATAGCCTGTCGGTGACTGACATGCTGTGGTTCTATACACTTACTGATGTGTTGACATTGTCCTACAAGACGTCACTAGCCCTGTCGGTGACTGACATTGCTGTGGTTCTATACTACTTACTGATGTGTTGACATTGTGCTACAAGACGTCACTAGTCCTGTCGGTGACTGACATTGCTGTGGTTCTATACTACTTACTGATTGTTGACTTGTCTACAAGACGTCACTAGTCCTGTCGGTGACTGACATTGCTGTGGTTCTATACTAGACAACTTATTGTGGTATGACTCTTACTTTATGTTGACGTTGTGCTACAAGACGTCAATCTCCTGTGGTGACTGACATTGCTGTGGTTCTATATACTTTATGTTGACATTGTGCTACAAGACGTCACTAGTCCTGTCGGTGACTGACATTGCTGTGGTTCTATACTAGACACTTATTGTGTTGACATTGTGCTCACAAGACGTCAATCGTCCTGTCGGTGACTGACATTGCTGTGGTTCTATACTAGACACTTACTGATGTGTTGACATTGTCTACAAGACGTCATGTCCTTCGGTGACTGACATTGCTGTGGTTCTATACTAGACACTTACTGATTGTTGACTTGTCTACAAGACGTCACTAGTCCTGTCGGTGACTGACATTGCTGTGGTTCTATACTAGACAACTTATTGTGGTATGACTCTTACTTTATGTTGACATTGTGCTACAAGACGTCAATCGTCCTGTCGGTGACTGATATTGCTGTGGTTCTATACTAGACAACTTATTGTATGACCTACTTTATGTTGACATTGTGCTACAAGACGTCAATAGTCCTGTCGGTGACTGAAATTGCTGTGGTTCTATACCACTTACTGATGTGTTGACATTGTTCTACAAGACGTCAATAGTCCTGTCGGTGACTGACATTGCTGTGGTTCTATACTAGACAACTTATTGTGGTATGACTCTTACTTTATGTTGACATTGTGCTACAAGACGTCAATAGTCCTGTCGGTGACTGACATTGCTGTGGTTCTATACTACTTACTGATGTGTTGACATTGTTCTACAAGACGTCAATAGTCCTGTCGGTGACTGACATTGCTGTGGTTCTATACTAGACAACTTACTGGTATTACTCTCACTGTATGTTATCTTTATTCAAAATATTGTAGTACTCAACCATTTGCTGTCAGCCAGTTTTTGTCATCATTTCAATTAGTTGTCTAAGACATTATTAACCTTATTTAACTACTTTGTCAATGTTAATTTGTGATCAATAGTACGAGGGTTGGATGAAAAGTTTTGCCTCCATTTAAATAGAAAATGGACAGGAAAAGATATTTGAATGAAATAAGAAAGAAATATATCCCCATCATTTAGTATAGAAACCGCACATATTATGTACTATACAGAATCACCAAGAAGGTCAATACGTGTTTTGAAATCATTGTTTTGTTTTTGAAACCATTTCCTCACTTCACCTCATCATCATCACATCTGAAGTGCTGGCCAAGTGCTGCTTTAGTTTTTGAGAACTGGTGGAAGTCACTAAGAGAAAGGAATTGACTATATGTTGGATATAGTAGCATTGACAAGTTCATGTGAGGAATTGTATTCCTTATTTGCTGTACTTTGTGAGTTCTTGCGTTATGATGTTGAAGAAATGTTTTAAAATCCAATGTTGAAGCTACAAATAAGAGACAAATAAGAAAAAACATTGCGGTATTGTTTACTAAAAATAAGAAAATTGTTGGAGAAGTCCATTAAGAAAGCAGACATTTCGTGAGGATGTGATCATTGATTTGAGCATGACGGCAGCATAGGCGGAACATCGGGTTTATTATATAGAAAAATTCTCAAGGACTGTTAGAGTGGCAAAGTTCTGCTCATAAGAACAAGCTACTCGATGATGATGATGATGATTCACTTCATGAGATAATAAAAGAGATAATATTATAGAACAGTTCATGCAGGTTACGAGAAGTTGAAAGACAAAAAAAGATATCTTGAGAAATTTAATGTAAAAGATGCAACAGGTAAAACTAGAACAGTAACTTCTTGTATTTATTTGCAATAACAAAATGGACGTAATACGGGGCTTGGGATACACTCGGCCTGACCTCGGTACATATTGATTCGAATAATTTCACTGACAACCTCAGCCTTTTTGGTGGAGTTAAAAAACTTAACCGTGGCCTCATAAATAGCATCACCTGGTGTTGTCGCAATACTGATCATGTACAATGTTGAATCCGTTGTTGTTTGATTGACGTTAGATCTGTCAGATCGTACTTCCATCACTTTCTTCAAAGACCTGAACGTCAGCTGTGCACATTTAAGACGTACGGGATATATTATTTTCCTCAGTTTGTCCTGAACAGTTAAAGCCAAGACCAGGGATATACTTGAACTAACATTCGAATTAGTTAATTGATTACAAACGCAGTATTCTACTGGAATCTCTGCATGTTCACACATTCTTTCACGAGGAATTTCTTGGAATAAACTAATTCCCCGTTTGTTGATGTCTCCAAGTTTTGTTATTGCTTGAAAGTTTACAAGATCTCGTAAAGTCTCGTAGATATCTCTGTTCGTAGTGAAACGTTCTTGGTTTATTTTTAGCACCTTTATTAGGTGTGGATATTTCCGATGAAACCAAGGTGGGAAAACCAAGAATACGTACGGTGTATTATATTCTACCATACCGTTGTAGGTGGATCTGGAATAGATAAAACAGAAACATTCTATTGTTATAAAGATAATTTATCATAGAAGAAGATGAAGATGAAGTGAGAAAGGTGCACATTTGATAGAAAGAAATATTGTAACAGCGGCACTTCACACAGATAGAAGTTTGATATAGATAGAAGATTTAGACAGAATGACCCCTATGACTTGACCTATTCCGTTCTTCTGCTCGTGGAAGGTAAGGGCATCAACAGTTGTTCTCCACTTTTCCTGATCTTAGGTTGATTTCTTTATGTCTTCCCAGGATAGTCCAGTTATCTACAGCTCCTTAAGAATACTATGTCTTCAGGGTGTGTTTAGATCGAGGTTGAACAAACATTACGGGCCCAAGTCCGTACCACGGGCATAACCACTTGATGGATCAGAAGTATTTGTAGTCTCTGTTCAAAGTGTGCAGCTACCATAACTTTGAGAGCTGCAAGACCTCGTTTGCAACTTTGTATCGTTTGTTCAGCATGATGTTTGAAAGATAGACTACGATCAAATGCTATTCCAAGATAGCACAGCCTGTCACAACGCTCAATGATTCTCCTCCATCACTGGTGATGCTCTTCTTCTTTGCGTTCGTTCTTTACGACCAATTTTAATTACTCTTTGCGATATGATTGATCTTTACCGAGAACGTGTATACGTTGCACATTGGTTTGGAAGGCCCCTAAACGCATAGACTTCAACACGTTTAGGACACATGCATCCGATTTCAGCCAATGATGTGTGATGATGACCACACAATTGTCATCTAAGGAATTGTATTTGCGTTATGTGTGTCTGTATGTGCGTAGATGACTAGTGAGCCCGATACGGGCTTGAAATGTTCTTGTACAGTGTGGGCAAGTTATACTTGCACTTGTGGGAGATTTACTGCCTTTCTATTTTGACGTTTTTGTTTCATCCGTGCTGTTCTACCTGCCTCGCAGGCCGAAGAACCGTGTCGAAGAAGTGTGCGCCAGGCTGATCTGTCTTGAGCAACATTCTCCCAGTTATCGACATCTATGCCAAAGGATTTCATTGAGTTCTTGAGTGTGTCTTTGAGTTGCTTTTTCTGACCACCCTGGGAGTGTTTACCACTATGCAGCTCACCATAAAAGAGTCGTTTTGGTATTCTGCAATCGGGCATTCGAGCCACTTGTCTTGCCTATCGTGTCTGGGACTGCATCAAGATTATATAGATGCTGCGGAGAGCGGCTCCTTTTAGGACCTCTGTGTCTGGAATCATATCCTGCCATTTGATGTTCATTATTTTTCTGAGGCCGACTGTGTGAAAGTGGTTTAGCTTCCTTGCGTGTCTCTGATATACAGTCCAAGTTTCGCAGCGTGAAGAAGGACTGGGAGCACGACAGCTTGATATACCCTCAGTTTTGTAGCTTGGCCAATACCACATCTGTCCCATACGTTTCTGTGTAGTCTGCCAAAGATGCTGCTATCTTTAGAGATTCTAGTATTATTTCATCGTCTATTGTGACATTTTGGGACAGTATGCTTCGAAGATAAGTAAATCTGTGCACTACTTTCAATTTCTTGCCGTTTGTTGTAATATTTAGTTCGGCATATACTATGACCAGGAGCTGGTTGGGTACATGACTTCAGATTTCTCGGTATTCATGAACGCTCAATAGCCTGTCCGTGAAAGCTAATACCGGATAGGTCAGTCTTGACTATGAAATTATTCAAATAGCCCCGCACAACATACACGATTTCTTACGAGTGAAGGGAATGAGATACCCTCTTCACCAAAGCTAGGTGGTACCAAATGACATCCTTGATCCTTCACTTGGAAATCTAAATTACAGGTGCATCTGAAGTCGAAGTAAATCTCGTCCAAATAGAAAGAACAATGGTGATAAGGAAAACACGCATTCCATAGCAATTACTGTTTCTCGTGTGGTATTGGTGGTACACAAGCAACCCACACAAGCAACCCACAAACTAACGAGCAATCTTTGCACACTTGCAGAACAGGTTGGTCTCCAGATTAATTCTGCCAAGACCAAAATTATGGACCTCACAAACTCGACAGACAACATCGTAATAAATGGCCAAACACTGGAGAAAGTTGAACATTTTACATATTTGGGTAGTAAAGTGTCAAACAACGGAGACACGATGAAAGAAATAAACTCTCGTATTGCTATAGCAGCTAGTGCCTTCACTAAATTAACGAATATCTGGCAATCTCAAGACCTTAGCATATGCACAAAAGTTAAATTATTTAGGTCATGTGTGATTCCTGTACTGACCTACGGTTGTGAAAGTTGGAAATCAACAAAGAAAATTGATAAGAAACTGGACAGCTTTGAGAATAAATGTTTACGAAAATTATTAAAAGTAACATGGAGTGATTTCGTTTCTAACAACACAGTGAGAGATAGAACACACCAACAACCCGTATCAAATATTATAAGGAAACGAAGGTGGAAATATTTAGGTCATGTTCTTAGATCAGACGAAAAGAGACTAAATCGACAAGTCCTTATGTGGTTACCAGTTGGGAAAAGAAAACGTGGAAGACCAAAGACCACTCTTCGAAGAACCATCCAACAAGAAAGTAAACTATTGGGATGTAAAACCATACAAGATCTCCAACTGATAACAAAGAACCGTATCACATGGAGATCTAAAACCTCTCCCTATGTGCCGCCTTTGGCTCGAAAGGAATAAACTAACTATAAACTAACTAACTATTGGTGGTAAGAGTATTGTGTCTGTTGTGATGTTTATCATAAGATGAATGTTTCTGTTGTGATGTTTATCATAAGATGAATGTTTCTGTTGTGATGTTTGATTGATATCAAGATTTGGCTTGTATACCAACCAGGTGAATGTGTCTAAGTAGACAAACCAGGTGAATGTGTCTAAGTAGACAAACCAGGTGAATGTGTCTAGGTGACAACAGGTAATTGTCTAAGTAGACAAACCAGGTGAATGTGTCTAAGTCTACCAACCAGGTAAATGTGTCTAGGTAGACAAACCAGGTGAATGTGTCTAGGTAGACAACCATGAATGTGTCTGCAAGGTGAATGTGTCTAAGTAGACAAACCAGGTAAATGTGTCTAGGTAGACAAACCAGGTAAATGTGTCTAGGTAGACAAACCAGGTGAATGTGTCTAAGTAGACAAACCAGGTAAATGTGTCTAGGTAGACAAACCAGGTAAATGTGTCTAAGTAGACAAACCAGGTGAATTTGTCTAAGTAGACAAACCAGGTGAATGTGTCTAAGTAGACAAACCAGGTAAATGTGTCTAAGTAGACAAACCAGGTAAATGTGTCTAAGTAGACAAACCAGGTAAATGTGTCTAAGTAGACAAACCAGGTAAATGTGTCTAAGTAGACAAACCAGGTAAGTGTGTCTAAGTAGACAAACCAGGTAAGTGTGTCTAAGTAGACAAACCAGGTAAGTGTGTCTAAGTATACAAACCAGGTGAATGTGTCTAAGTAGACAAACCAGGTAAATGTGTCTAGGTAGACAAACCAGGTGAATGTGTCTAAGTAGACAAACCAGGTAAATGTGTCTAGGTAGACAAACCAGGTGAATGTTGAAGAAGTGACTGAAGTCACAGACATGCAAGATGTTAGATTAAATATACACTAACCTGGTTGGTCCATAACGTTGACCATGGTCACTGAAGAAGATGATGACCGTGTTATTGATTATATTCTTGTCTCTCAGTTCCTGTAAAAATCCATGATAGAGATGATCTCCAGCACTGGCCTTGTTGTGGTTATCGTGGGTCAGGTGTTGTGAGAAACTGCAAAGAATGTCAAAACTGAGTAAATTTTGTACAATTTTCTTTGGTTAGATGATAGATTAAGCTCTCTGTGGCTGAGGCACGCCACTTTATACCTAAGATGGAGCTCGTTTTTGATTATATCAGGGTATTTTGTTCTCGTTTTCTTGATGTGACGATGTGACCTGGGACTAGTCCTTAAGTGTTGTTCTGGATGGAACCCTAAAAAAAGGCTTTTGGTGTTGATCTGGGTGTAGTCCTGAGAAGAGCTCTGTGCTGATATTGTGTGTGGTTCTATTGCTGTCTCTGTTGTTGGATTTGTCAGAAGTTGGATTTTTATGTCGACAGATTGGCGAGCTACTGTTATTCACGTCGGATGCTGGGCTTTGTGCTGTTTGGCTGACTTCTGTGAAAGACGCCTTATCGATCTGTTGTATTGTGCTGCCTAGGTGTAGTCCTGAAAAGAACTGTGTTATTTGGATGGAATGTAGGCCGTCTAACCTCTTGAGTTGAACTTATTCTAGTTGTAGTCCTAATATGGACTGTCGGTCTGGTATGTTGTTTTGGATGTGTTTCAGCGCTAAACAGAAAGTGTCGATTCCACTGATAAGGGCAGAGCTCACATGAATAGCTGTAGAGACAACCTAAAATCTGTGCTTTAATTCTAATAAGCAATTTTGTAATCATCATCATCAAGTAGCTTGTCTCTATTGGAACTTGGCTCCAATGATAGTAGCCCTGAAAAACTCACTATTCTGTATAAGATGCCCGGCGTCAGCAGCAGTCATTCTCAGCTCGTCAATGACATCCTGCATCCATCGTTGTCTATGTCTTCCTCTCGCGCTTCTTACAGGCACAGTTCCTTCTAGAATTATCTTCTACATGCACAAATGCCGTTTAATGTGTCAGAACTTTTAATGTTCCTTGTTTTTTTGGTGTTCTTTAATAACCAATTCTCTTTAATATCAAGATGTTGCAGGACAAACTCATTTGTTCTTTTCTCTGTCTATAATATTCTAAGTACTCTTCTTTTGTAATTTTGCAATAAATGATCATATTTGTTATTTTTTATCCGTTCTTTGCACGGGGAATTTAGTTTAAATCTATTTGTAAAGTCCCTTAAATAAACATGCCACGTTGCTTCAAAATCGGCTTCTTCCCATTAAAAACAATACATTTTCTATCCATGCATTGGCCAGTAAAACCTGATACAACAGAATTCCCGTTCCCGTGAAAGTTGATAAATAACAATTTAAAATGTCCCTCATTTCGATTTCCATTAAAACCTGATACAACAGAATTCCCGTGAAAGTTGAGTTTAATTTAAATCTAGTTGTAATATTTCACCACTTTTAAAGTTACATTTGTTATTCTTTTACGCTGATCTTCTGAGCCCACATAAACTGTCTCTAATTTCGATTGCCAGCAAAACCTGATACAATTGAATTCCCGTGGAAGTTGAAAAACAGCCATTGTCAAATTAAATTTATTCAGATTATTAACTTATCGACGTCTTAAAAAAAAAAATATATCGCCCGAACATGAATCAAGCGCATGTAGCGCATGTCTACTGCAATATAGGCAGGCACCTTATCAATTACCCTACAGAAACTTATAACTAAATATGTTTAAAATACGTTATAATAATTGTGACGTTATCATAGCGACTAGAGCGGAAAATAATAATTTGGCTGTTAAAACTTTTTGTCAAATTCTGCATGTAGTGTGATGTGACATTCGTCACTTTCTTGTATTGTTTGCTTCATAAAGGCTTCATTGGTCGAAACGTTGCTGTGTATTGTCATTGTTTTTGTATTTTGTAAAACTACCGTACTTTGTGATTACGCGTTTCACCGAAAATAACAACATGATCACGTGAGCGGGAGCGTCATGAAAACATGGATATACATTATATGCAGAATGACTATGTGCGTTAAGTTGGAATATGATTATAGAAATGAACAAGTAGTTCAGTTTTATATTTTATCCCTCTTCGTATCTATGAAAGCTATCTTCTTGCCAAATTTCAAGCTCGTAGGATGTCCAGATATCTCCAAACAATTGAGACAGACATACAATGTAATTCAACAGATTCTTATATTATATATATATATGAGATGTATCTGTAGATTTAAGAGATATAAAGCTCTTTCTTACACAGGAAGATCTCAGCGCCAGTGCACGAACACTGTAATTTTGAAGATTGTGAAGATATTTTTGTAGAAATATTATTAAAAATTTTTTCTAATTTTTTCTAACTAAGAGCGGCTTTCCAGCCTGCTCTACTCGATTTTGCTTTCCAGCCTGCTCTACTCGATTTTGCTTTCCAGCCTGCTCTACTCGATTTTGCTTTCCAGCCTGCTCTACTCGATTTTGCTTTCCAGCCTGCTCTACTCGATTTTGCTTTCCAGCCTGCTCTACTCGATTTTGCTTTCCAGCCTGCTCTACTCGATTTTGCTTTCCAGCCTGCTCTACTCGATTTTGCTTTCCAGCCTGCTCTACTCGATTTTGCTTTCCAGCCTGCTCTACTCGATTTTGCTTTCCAGCCTGCTCTACTCGATTTTGCTTTCCAGCCTGCTCTACTCGATTTTGCTTTCCAGCCTGCTCTACTCGATTTTGCTTTCCAGCCTGCTCTACTCGATTTTGCTTTCCAGCCTGCTCTACTCGATTTTGATTTCCAGCCTGCTCTACTCGATTTTGATTTCAGCCTGCTCTCCCGATTTTGCTTTCCAGCCTGCTCTACTCGATTTTGCTTTCCAGCCTGCTCTACTCGATTTTGCTTTCCAGCCTGCTCTACTCGATTTGCTTTCAGCCTGCTCTACTCGATTTTGCTTTCCAGCCTGCTCTACTCGATTTTGCTTTCCAGCCTGCTCTACTCGATTTTGCTTTCCAGCCTGCTCTACTCGATTTTGCTTTCCAGCCTGCTCTACTCGATTTTGCTTTCCAGCCTGCTCTACTCGATTTTGCTTTCCAGCCTGCTCTACTCGATTTTGCTTTCCAGCCTGCTCTACTCGATTTTGCTTTCCAGCCTGCTCTACTCGATTTTGCTTTCCAGCCTGCTCTACTCGATTTTGCTTTCCAGCCTGCTCTACTCGATTTTGATTTCCAGCCTGCTCTACTCGATTTTGATTTCCAGCCTGCTCTACTCGATTTTGATTTCCAGCCTGCTCTACTCGATTTTGCTTTCCAGCCTGCTCTACTCGATTTTGCTTTCCAGCCTGCTCTACTCGATTTTGCTTTCCAGCCTGCTCTACTCGATTTTGCTTTCCAGCCTGCTCTACTCGATTTTGCTTTCCAGCCTGCTCTACTCGATTTTGCTTTCCAGCCTGCTCTACTCGATTTTGCTTTCCAGCCTGCTCTACTCGATTTTGCTTTCCAGCCTGCTCTACTCGATTTTGCTTTCCAGCCTGCTCTACTCGATTTTGCTTTCCAGCCTGCTCTACTCGATTTTGCTTTCCAGCCTGCTCTACTCGATTTTGCTTTCCAGCCTGCTCTACTCGATTTTGATTTCCAGCCTGCTCTACTCGATTTTGATTTCCAGCCTGCTCTACTCGATTTTGATTTCCAGCCTGCTCTACTCGATTTTGCTTTCCAGCCTGCTCTACTCGATTTTGATTTACAAAGAGTTTTTTTACGTGCTCAAATTGAACACGGGATCCACGTTTTTATCGTTCGTCTCCAATAGGACAAGGAACTCGATCTCACCTACACTGAGATCAGGGATCTCTGGGGAAAATATCCAGATGGCTCTACGACGGAGCGAACCTGGCACCTTTGGCACGAGAGACAAGCACCTAACCTCTACGTCACAGAGATCCTTATTTTGGAGGAACTATACCAGATCTTCAGCAAACATTGTCCCTTTTACTTGTAGTTCAGCAAACATTGTCCCTTTTACTTGTAGTTCAGCAAACATTGTCCCTTTTACTTGTAGTTCAGCAACCAGAGAGGACATGTAACACAGGAAAAGTATGGGAGACAGAACGCCTATCTGAGGCATGTCATGAACAAAATGAGACTATAGCAACAGAGTTCAGCAGCCAGAAAGGTCATGTAACACAATGAAAGAAAGTAACTATAGCAGTATAGTTCAGCAACCAGAATGGTCATGTAAGAAAGGAAAGATAGTAACTATAGCAACATCGTTCAGCAACCAGAGAGGTCATGTAACAAAGGAAAGAAAGTAACTATAGAAACATAGTTCAACAACCAGAGAGGTCATATAACAAAGGAAAGAAAGTAACTATAGCAACATAGTTCAGCAACCAGAGAGGTCATGTAACACAATGAAAGAAAGTAACTATAGCAACATAGTTCAGCAACCAGAGAGGTCATATAACAAAGGAAAGAAAGTAACTATAGCAACATAGTTCAGCAACCAGAGAAGTCACTCTTGTTTTTGGTATGTATGTAGGGATCTCTGTAGAGTAGAGGTTCGATGTTCGTCTCTAGTGCCAAAGGTAATAGAAGAAGAAGAACAACAACAAATAAAGAAATAAAGAAGAAAATGTAAAGGTTGAGAAGAAAGATATGCATTTAATTATTTGGGTATAAAATTACATGGTGATCTACTTGTACATAATCAAAACAATGTGCTCACTGACCAGCACACAATCAGTCTCACAGTTTTACCTGTACACATTTGATTTTTACCTGAATCCAAAGTATGGCTTAGATTGAGAGATATTGAAGGTGGAGGCCATCTGTATCCAGAAATCGTGATTAAATGTTATTTCTGGCATATCCCCAAAACAATTGCTGCTAGTAGCTTTCATTAGCTTGTCATTGTTTTTGGCAAGCACCACAACTCTGTGGTAGTAGTCCACTGGTGGTTTGTCCCAGCCTTTTTTCTGGTAATGGAAAGCTGTGATATAATAATGATCAACATAGAGACCAGTCCGGTATCCAGCATTGCGGAAGTCACTCCAAATAAAATCCTTGTTTACATCATCAAATTGCTTAGCAGGTGTCCAATCACTACGAACCATCTCTGTTTCTGATTTTCCTGTTAGCATTGCAAGGACATTTGGGTAAGTGTTCTGTCCTATTTTATTATATTTATGTAGTTCTATGGCATTCAGATCATTGAGAAGAAAGTTTCTTGTCTTAGGCATGAGTCTCTGGAAGTTCTGTTTGGAGTTGCCATCAATACCGATCATGAGAACACTCAACGTTTCCTTGGGAGAGTGTGTGACCACATGCTTCTGGTAGTTGTTCTCCAACAAGAGTTCTAGATCTTTCTTTATACGAATCAGGCTGAAGTAGGATCGTGAGAGCACTGTGTTATTGCTACCATAACATTCTACAACCAAGTTATCGTCATTGTCTCTGAGAGTTATCGAGTCGGTAAATGGGTCACTGACGTGCAAGACGACTGTCTTAAAGTCAGAACCTGGTTCCTTGGCCAGAGATTTGTACCTGCATTCTTTAAATGTATTATTTCTGTCACCAATAAGAGAAGTTCTGGAATGATTCACCTTGATGGTATCACCACTCAGGTAAACCAGGTGAGGAATGCCACCTGCACATGTGATAGGTGGGAAGTATTTGGTGAGAGCTATGATTGCTGGATCGAAAGGGTCAATATCAGGAAAAGCACAACTAATCTTGACCTCTGAACTTTCACTGACCATTCCTCCATCTTGTCGTGTTTGTGACGTGTTAGAAAACTGAAGAATGTTTCCAAGTTTTCTGATAGAATCTATTATCAGATTATTTGTAACTCTGTCAGATCTATCTCCAGTCTGAGTTATTACTGTCTGTGAGGTCTGGTTGATGAATATCTGGTATCTTGACAACCATAAACTTGGATTATTGTAGAAGCTGACCGTGATGACGGTCACGGTCAGGGCCATGAGGAGTAGCAGAATGTTCATAAACTTGTTTCTTCTCACTGAAAACAACAAGGAAACATAAACATAATAAATCAGTAGAGAGACATGGGCACAATGGGTCACGGAGTACAGTGGGTCACGGGGTACAGTGGGTCATTAGGGATAACTCTGTAAAGAAATCAGTGAAAAACAATACAAAATATTCTAGAGTTACATCTCTTCGCTTATTATGCCATTATTGTTATTTTGAACGCTTGTGTTGAAACTAAGACTTTTAAAGCTAAGGTTTAGTTTCACGTTTCTGAACTAAATATTGACATCACGGCAAAAATTGTTAAGATTTACAACGGGCGTAAGCAATCCATTACTTTTTATTGCCCTAATCTTATTTGTAAGTATTATAAATGCACTTAATGAAGAACAGACGTAATATTCACCATAAGAGAGAAATGATAACGTTTTTTTCCACAGTGAGTGGTAGTAGGGCAGAGTGGGTCACACCAACGGCGGTACAGTGGGTCATGATATTTTGGTCAGGAATTACCATTTATGATGTTGGATAACCCATTGGAAAATGCATTTGTGCAAGCATTCATTCCTTCCAATATTAAGTATGCATTTAAGGTTTGTGGTATTTATCCCTTCAACAGAATGATTTTAACTGAGGATGATTTCTTACCTTCAACTGTAACGGACCATACTTGCACAATTGCACAGTACAAAATAAAATTAGTGAAACTGACTCTAGGCCTACAATACCTGTATCTGTAGGACAAGATGGTAAGACTACACGTTCCCCTGTATATACTCTGTCTACCGTGATACAAAGTTCTATAGTAACACCAGCACAAATTTCCCCACATCCTCAAGCAGTTTCAAAATCATTGACACTAAGTCAGCGTAGAAAGAGCACCAAGTCAAATATCTTAACTGATACCCATGTAAAATAAATGTTGAAAGCAGAACTGCTTTTCAAACTAGAGAAATCTAAATCTAAAAAAAAGCTAAAAGTGTAGGCCGAACCCAATTCGAAAGAAGATTCTGTTCCAACCTTGTAATGCCCAAGAAGATTCTAATAGTGAACAAGATGAGGATTTCAATTCAGGAAGTTAATCTGAAGTGTCAGATCTGCCTACTTTGGAAACTGATGACATTGATTTAGGGATTGATATAGATCACCTAACACTAGGGGGAGTTATGTGTGAATCAAATTTGCAACCAAATGGGTCAATAGTTCATTATGCTGAAAAAATAACATATGTCAACAACTGTTTACAAAGAATGGATGTCTTATTACTTGAAATATCACAAAACACAAAAGGCAATAATTATGCCTGGTGAGCCTGAGAAATTTGTAACAGATGCAGATGATATACTCATGAAACTGCCGCCTTGTGTTGAGCATGTGGGGACTGAAAGATTGTGAAAGTGGATTATTTTTCCTGTGGATTTGTCCTATTTTATTCTCCAGTGATGCAGATAATCTCCGTGTTGTACAGCCAAGCATGTGAAAGATATAAGAAGTTAAAAATTTCTTTTTTACATGTATTGTGAAGCTTGTCATGTGTGATGATTTTTGACGCACTGTGCCCCTAGTACTGAACCCTGTGCCCTATACTGGGGACAGCGGGTCACATGGGGTAGGGTAAGGGTAACTTATTTTATGCCTAGCAGTTGTTAGTTTAACACAAAATCTATTTCTTACTATGAACCTAAGTGGTCACTCTATGCACTGGTACAATAAACTTTAATAAATCTTAAGAACTCTCAGAACTGCATTTATTTATACAAATGTAACCCACTGTGCTCCGGTTTCCCCTATTGACATGCTGCAACGCTTCTGAATTCAAAAATTGCCCACCATTGTTCTACTTTCTTGACCGCTTTCTGTATTATTCTCCAGCTATATTTGATTTCTTTTATATTTGATTTCTTTTATATTTGATTTCTTTCATATTTGATTTCTTTCATATTTGATTTCTTTTATATTTCATTTCTTTCATATTTGATTTCTTTCATATTTGATTTCTTTCATATTTGATTTCTTTCATATTTGATTTCTTTCATATTTGATTTCTTTCATATTTGATTTCTTTCATATTTGATTTCTTTCATATTTCATTTCTTTCATATTTCATTTCTTTCATATTTCATTTCTTTCATATTTGATTTCTTTTAACCCTTTAGCTGCTACGCACGTATATATCCGGTGTTCCCGTAGACTGCTAAAGCCGTATAAATGCTAATTTATTTTCTGTCCTCTGTGGGCTAACGACGTAATTTTCCGTTCAACAATTCTAATTTGGCTGCTAAATCTGTCTACTTTCGTTTTTCGCCTTGAAAATTCTGGTGTATATTCTAGTGATAAAGAACAGCTATTTTTAGACATCTGTGACCAATTTACACACATTTGAACACCTGTGTTACTGGTCAAACCGGTTTTTATATGCTGGAAAAAGTTTGGGAAGTCATTTTTGTACTTCGGACGTGACGGTGTTGAGTCTACTTTCTACTCGTGTTAATTCTTGTGTTGGAGAGTATTAGTCTGTGTATATTTATTATATATTTATTTCATAAAATGGCAAGGAAACTTGTTAAAGTAGATGAGGAATTGTTGGAGTTTTTTTTCTAGAAGTGATAGTGAAGAAGAAATGTGTAGCTCTGATTCTGAAACTGAACAAGACGATCAGACCCAGCCATCAACATCGACAACAACAAAAATGGCGTGGCTGAGCACATGTTATTTGCATGTCCGGCATCTTCGTCGTCATCGGAGTGCAGTGAAGATGACATGCCATCAAAAAGGCATAAATTTGATTCAATTAAATGGTCTTCCAATGACCTGAATCCATTTGTAAATAATTTTGACAACTCCAGCTCTGGATGTAATGCTGATGTAAATCAGAACAGTTCAGTTCTTGATTTTCTTCTACTATTTTTCTGTCACCACTGGTTACGTCTATATCTGATGAATGCAACCGATTTTATAATGACATTCTTCACAATGCTTCTGCAACCATAAGCAATCGTCTCTCTCGTTGGACCAATACTAACTTTAAAGAATGTTCTTATTTTTCTGTATGCCTGCTAATGTCTAGAACTAAGAAGCTGAAAATTAATGAATTGAATACTGGTCGCAACACCCTTTGCTTCTGACTACTGTGTTTGGTAAAATCATGACACGGGATAGATTTCTATTACTTCTGAGAATGCTTCACTTCTCAGACAACAGCATTGATGCAGATGGTGATCGATGCTTCACTTCTCAGACAACAGCATTGATGCCGGTGGTGATCGATGCTTCACTTCTCAGACAACAGCAGTGATGCCGGTGGTGATCGATGCTTCACTTCTCAGTCAACAGCATTGATGCAGGTAGAGATCGATGCTTCACTTCTCAGACAACAGCATTGATGCAGGTGGTGATCGATGCTTCACTTCTCAGTCAACAGCATTGATACCGGTGGTGATCGATGCTTCACTTCTCAGACAACAGCATTGATGCGGGTGGTGATCGATGCTTCACTTCTCAGACAACAGTATTGATGCAGGTGGTGATCGATGCTTCACTTCTCAGACAACAGCATTGATGCCGGTGGTGATCGACTTTACAAAATTAGAAATGTAATTGACAGTTTGCGTACTTCATTTCGAAGTGCATTCTCACCTCTTTTCAAAGAAGATTGCCTTTCAAACAGTACATTCCGTCAAAAAGAAGCAGATTTAGAATGAAGACTTTTGTTTTGTGTGACTGCAGAACTGGTTACATTTTAGATTTTATAGTTTATACTGGTGTCACTAACAGTATGACTACATGTCATAATGCAGAAGTAGTTCAAAATGACAAAACGGATTATAAAACTGGAGAAAGTGTTCGAAAGCCCAAGTGTGTTGTGGACTATAATAAATGTATGGGTTCACTAGATTAAACTGTTAATCTAGATTAAGCTTCTCAGTTCTATTGAGTCTATTAGAAAAACTGTGAAATGGTATAAGAAATGTTTTTTTTCATGTGCAAGATCTTTCTGTTTTGAATTCTCATGCATTATACAAACTTGTCACATGTAAAAGCATCCCTGTTGCTGATTTCCATCTAACTCTAATATGGGAAATTCTGGAAAAATATTGTAAAGAAAGGAGAAAGTGCGGAGGACATAGGAGTGCAGATCTGCCACTACGATTGGTACAGAGAGAGACATTTCCCGTCAACCATAGAGTCTAAAACATCCCAGAAGAAGGCTCCAGTGAGAAAGTGTGTGGTGTGCTCAAAAAGCGACGTGAAACAAGATACTTGTGCAAAGACTGTGATGTAGCACTGTGTATTACACCATGTTTTGAAATATTTCATACTAAAAAAAATTTATTAGAAGCACAATTAACAGTTCTATTGTAATGTCCAACTTTTTCACATAGTAACTGATGAATTTATTGTTATGTGTGTTAATAGATGTCCATATTGTAACATGCATCATTATGAACCATTGTTGTGATGAATTTATTGTTTTCAGTTATATGAGAACTATTATCATAGCACTCTGGACATGTCCATAGGTGCTTCAATCTCCGCCTCAGCAAATCCAGCAGCGTCCAGCACCCAACACGCCAGTTCGATGTTGATTAATCAATATCCTTGCATATTTAGTATGTCATTCTTTTCGGGCTGCACCAATATTGACACCCATCTCTCTCAATCTGGTCAGCGAGTGGGATTCACAGTATGATACCAGTACCATAATAATTTATTGTTATGTATGCTAATAGATGTACATATTGTAACATGTAGTATTATTTGTATGAATTTATTATGTATGCTAATAGATGTACATATTGTAACATGCAGTATTATTTGTATGAATTTATTGTTATGTATGCTAATAGATGTACATATTGTAACATGCAGTATTATTTGTATGAATTTATTGTTATGCATGCTAATAGATGTACATATTGTAACATGCAGTATTATTTGTATGAATTTATTGTTATGTGTGCTGTTAGCTTCTACAGTGAATTTTTGGAAGCTGTATGAATAAAACCATGATTAAAATAAAATTCAATGTGTGACCATATCTCAAGTTTGTTATTATCTTTAATCTATTTACAATGTTTGTCATTAACCTCATTTACAACAAATACTTTGGACATTTAAAAAGGCTGGCCATACTGTCGAGCCACAGCTCAGCGACACATAAATGGGATTTTGGAGGAATAGGAGCTGTACAGATGCAATATTCACTTGCAGGCAGTTAGTGGAAATGACAGAAGAAAACTAGTCACAAAAGAGATGAAGTATCTACGCAGAATGCTAGGAGTATCAAGAAGAGACCGGTTTAGAAATGAAGACATCAGGAAAAAGTGGGCACAACATCAGTACTGAACTTTATCAAGAAGCAACAAATTAAATGGTTCGGCCACATAAGCAAATTACCAACAGACAGTGCCCTTCAAAGGGCAATGTTATACCAATACAGTGGATACAAAGCAAAAAAAGCCTTCCATTCAAAAGGTGGACTTCAGAAATAACAGAGGCAGTGAAAAACACTTTTAGAAGCGACAGAAAAGCCTGTTCAAAAATCTCTCTTATCCTGTCACTATGATCAGTTTCCTTGCCAATAACTAATTGTCTTGTTCCACTATTTTCTTCTCTTTCACATCTATCTTATTTATTTCTTTGTTTGTTATTCTTTCATTGTATTTTTCCTCTTTATTCAATCTACCTTTCAATGTTATCCACCTCTTGTTCTTTCATTCAATCTACCTTTCAATGTTATCCACCTCTTGTTCTCTCATTCAATCTACCTTTCAATGTTATCCACCTCTTGTTCTCTCATTTTCACATTATTTTCTCCGTCTTCTACTCTCATCCTACCCTCACACTTCATCTGCTCAATGTCTCATGTTCTTCCCTCTTATCACTTTCTTATGCAAACATATTCCCTCTTAAAAACAAGAACGAAAATCCAGTCCTTCAAAACTAAATGCTACAGAAAAATCCTACGAATACCATGGACAGAAAAAAGAAAGAACACTGATGTCCTGAAAGAACAAAATGTTAAAGAGAATTGGCTGACAAACAACATACTGTACATACAAATTTGATACTTTGGTCACATCTAGCGTCACGATGGCCTGTGTGAATTTAAGATGCGCTGCAAAGAGAGCAACGTCATATAAAGGATACGCACCTTGATGATGATTCCCTCTTATCGGCATCTTATGTAAACATTCTTGCCATTTTTTTCTTATATTCTTTTTTTTTTTTTAGTGAAGTCTTCTTCTTCACGTATTCTTCTCACCTCAGAGATAATAGAGGTGATGAAAGACACTATTTATGAAGCACACACAAAAGTCTGTGCTAGAAATCTCTTCTTACCCTGAAGCTATGAGGCAAATTAGGATTGGAGAAGAGAAAGAAAGACAAGATGCATAGAGAGGCTCGTTCTATGTATCTTCTTTTTCGACCTGACAAAACAGGATTAGAGAATAGATAGATATACAACAAATACTTGTACAGCCACTGGTTTCACTTTTACACTCATGTCTGTCGTTACATTAATGGATTTCGTATAGAGATCTAGTCAGATCCACAACTCAAAACTAGATCATGGTTTACACGGTCAGTTGTCTACCCTGTTTTTAGAGTTGACTGGTAAAACACGCCAGCACACTTTATATTTTCGGGCGTAAAACAGAGTCTACACCGCCTGACAAATCTCTTGTATTTGGAGGGGAAAAAGTATTCAGCACAGAGAGGAGTATATGAGTAAAAGTATTCAGCACAGAGTAACACATATTCGAATAGTATTCAGCAGCTAAAGGGTTAAATCTTGTTCTACTGTTTACCTCCAGGTGGGTTTAGGTCTTGCACGTTTTCTTATATCATCTGGTGTCCATCTTAGTGCAGCTTGCGTGAATGAGTTAGTCTCTATACTTAACACATATCCAATCCATCTCTAGCATCTCCATATTCTCTCGTTGGTACTGTCCAAGCAGTTCTTGGTTAGAGATAGTATTTCACCAGAACACGCGTAAGATATTTCGCAGACAACTTGTATGGAAGGCGGAGAGTTTGTACCATTTTGTTCTGTCATTCACCAGCATTCTGATCCATATAGTAAAGTTGATAGCACACAGCTCTGGTATATATATATTCATCTTGGTTCATATTTATCATATTTATATTCATCTTGGTTCATATTTATCATATTTATATTCATCTTGGTTCATATTTATCATATAGATATTCATCTTGGTTCATATTTATCATATAGATATTCATCTTGGTTCATATTTATCATATATATATTCATCTTGGTTCATATTTATCATATATATATTCATCTTGGTTCATATTTATCATATATATATTCATCTTGGTTCATATTTATCATATATATATTCATCTTGGTTCATATTTATCATATATATATTCATCTTGGTTCATATTTATCATATATATATTCATCTTGGTTCATATTTATCATATTTATATTCATCTTGGTTCTAATGCTGTATTGGTCTGATTTCCAGACCATCTCAAGGGTCATGAATGCACTTCGTATTTCCCCCTGTCTGCTTTTAATATTAGATCTAGCTTCACCGTTATGGCTAATAAAACTTCCACGATTTAAAACAGTTGTATGTGGAAAGAATGCATCTTCTTATTTAATTGGAGTTGGGGGGTAAGTTCAGAGCCATTTTTTCCGATTTATTCTGTTTGATTTTCAGCCCTTCCATTTGATTGTACCATCTCAAGCAACCATTTGATTGTACCATCTCAAGCAACCATTTGATTGTACCATCTCAAGCAACCATTTGATTGTACCATCTCAAGCAACCATTTTCCAAGGATAACAACTTTTGAACAGTTTTGAATATCTTGGTTCACTGGTAGCAACAGATGAAAATGAGGTGAAGAAAATGAAAAGAAGAACAAACATGGCTTCACAAAAATTTAAACGACTAAAAACAAGATGGAGTGGAACTGATGGAAAAACAAAGATCAGAATACAAAGAGCATGCATATTCCTAGTGGCAATGTATAGGTGTGAAGCATGGACATTTAGTAAGGCAGTGCTTTTTAATATAAGTGTTACCAAAGAGTTCTTCGTATATCATTGATAGATAAGAGAACAAATAGATCTATCCAGAATGAACTTAAAATCAAAGAGAACTGCCTGATGTTACAAATAAGAAAGAGACAATTTAGATATTTTAGACATATAAAAAGACACCTAGGGATGGAGAAGACCGTCATGGAAGGAGGCATACTGGCAAAGAGAAGAAGAGGAAGACCACGGAGAAGATGGATTCAGGATGTAACTGATGGTTTTAAAATGACGGCTGCAGAGGCGGGACATCTGGCATATGAGAGAGATAAATTCTCGAGGACTGTTGGGGTGGTAAAGTTCTGCTCAGGACAAGCTCTTTGATGATGATGAACAGCTCTCAGGTTGATCCAGCTTCAGCTGGGTGCCAGAAAAGCATTGCAAAGTGAAAGGTGTCCGACAGTATATGTTGACCACATCACTCATCGTGTGCCTAGGTCAAATTAAAATACGTACCTAACATATTATTTCTCAATAAACCTCATTTTATCTTTTCTTCTTCTTCCTCTTCTTCTTCGTTGAACGCTCCATATCGACCATTTGTTAAACCACACTTTGTGATCTGTATAAGATCTGAGCCTAAGAGTGATTGTATGTTGTGCCAATTATTTACTAAGGTAGCTTCCCTATGCACCTTCCTCGGTAACCTCTTACATCATTTTTTGTAGATCGCAGTGTCACTATTCTTTGCTCCCCACGCAAGCCTCGACAACACACATGATAATCTAATGGTATGTCAGAGATTCCTTTACGACTTAACTCTTTCGCTCCGTATTTTAATTTTTCTTTACCTCAGGACGCATTTATATTGCAATATATACCGCATTAGCCTGTATACTCACTTTACGTCTTCTTAAAAATACCATGAGCCATTATATGGGCTTGAATCTCGAAGGAGTTAATTTTCTATATAATTGTGGTGCAGATTAGCGTAACACAAACGCTCGCCCATTGACTCCGACGCAAGCGAGATGTTTGTTTAATTTCACACTCGACGCTGTCCCATTGACTCCGACGCAAGCGAGATGTTTGTTTAATTTCACACTCGACGCTGTCCCATTGACTCCGACGCAAGCGAGATGTTTAATTTCACGCTCGACATTCCACACGTGAGGAAAGGAATGTCATCTCCTATCTGCTACACACAAGGGTTTAAATATGTAAAGAAACCGGCATTTAATATTCTATATCTAAAAATGCTGTGGGGCACTTTGAAAATGTATTTTATTATACAATAGTTTGCAACTAAGCAAGAACTCATGTATTTTATTATACAATAGTTTGCAACTAAGCAAGAACTCATGTATTTTAATATACAATAGTTTGCAACTAAGCAAGAACTCACCAGCGCACATTTCTAAACAACAACAAACACGCCATCTGTTGGTAGAAGTCATGTTTATTCATGTGACTTCACGTGTATGAATGCCTGGTAACGTCACATCAGCATCACGTAGCGTGTGTTGATAAGAAAGTCACCGTTTTGACAAACACAGAAAATCAGAGTCATCTGCATAAAATAGACATACTACATATCAATAAGATAGGCAGACAGAAAAACAACATTAAAAAAACAATAACATATAAACTGACTCAGCAAGACAGACTGACATATTTTTAACTCTGCAGGACAGACAGAAAGATAGATAATTTTCAGGCAGACAGACAGATAGATAGATAGTCTTCAGGCAGACAGACAGAGAACATACCTCCTCAACAAGACATACATTCTACATCGGAAATAGAGATAGAGAAATACTTCAGCAAGACAGACAAACAGATAATCTACATCAATAAGACAAACACATACCTAAGCAATACAGACATCATATGTTAGAAAGACAGAGAGACATACTTCTTTATCTTTTACCAAGAAAGACTTTAAGAGCCGGGCAACATACCTGCCCTATCAAGACATATATGTAGTCTCCTTTATTTATCAACACAAATCTACGATCTCCCTTTCTTACCAAAACAGAGCAACAATCTCTATTCGTTGTCAATGCAGAGCAACAATCTCCATTCCTTGTCAATGCAGAGCAACAATCTCTATTTGTTGTCAAAATAGATCCACCATCTCCCTTTCTTTCCAAGACAGAAGCACGAACTCTATTCTTTGTCAAAACGGACCCTCAAACTCCATTCCTTGTCAAAACAGAATCACGATCTCCATTCCTTGTCAATAGAGCGCCGCAATCTCCATTCCTTGTTAATACAGAGCCACAATTTACATTCCTTGTGAAAAGAGAGCCAACATCTCTATCCATTTTCAATAGAGAGCCACAATTTCCATTCCTTGTCAATACAGTACCACAATTTCATCCTTGTCAATACAGAGCCACACTTTCATCCTTGTCAATACAGTCCCAATTTCCATTCCTTTTAATACAGAGCCACACTTTCCATTCCTTGTCAATACAGTGCCACAATTTCTATTCCTTGTTAATACAGAGCCACAATCTTCATTCCTTGTCAATACAGTACCACAATTTCCATGCCTTGTCAATACAGAACCACACTTTCCACTCCTTGTCAATAAGTGCCAACAATTTCCATTCCTTGTTAATACAGAGCCACACTTTCCATTCCTTGTCAATACAGTGCCACAATTTATATTCCTTGTTAATACAGAGCCACAATTCATTCTTGTCAATACAGTACCAAATTCCATGCCTTTTCAATACAGAGCCACACTTTCCACTCCTTGTCAATACAGTGCCACAATTTCCATTCCTTGTTAATACAGAGCCACACTTTCCATTCCTTGTCAATACAGTGCCACAATTTCTATTCCTTGTTAATACAGAGCCACAATCTTCATTCCTTGTCATTAAAGAGCCGAAGTTTCAATTCTCATCAAAGACAACATCAATTCTCTCAACACGGACAACCATCACAACTTTCTCACGAAGACAGACAGAGAGACAGACAGATGCACTCAACTACAATACTGACTATGTCTCACGTTAGCAGAATTTGCACGACATCATCTTTCCATTAGCGAGAAACATCGGCTCATTCTCTAAACAAACTGAAAACGTTGTCCTCCTTGACTAAGGCAGGTACACTTATATATAATAATATGTTCAATACTATCACAAAGTATAACACTTTTCTAATGTCATGAATTACTTCTCTCTGTAAATGCTTACTCTGAAATATGTCATATACTTGTGGTATTTTTAGCGAATTTTGTCTGTCGTTGTGAAAGTTTTGGATTCGAGTCTGGACCAAGTCACATGTAAAATTATTTAATGAGATTCCTATGATATTTGCTGAAGCTACGGAATTTATGCTTTATGCAACACTCGACATTTATGCCGGCTGGTACGGAACCATATACAGATACCAGTACAATAATATCAAAATTTTACCTTTCATTATTTTCATCAAATATCTTGTCCTGAGCAGAACTTTGCCACCCAACAGTCCTTCAGAATTTATCTCTCTCATAGGCCAGATGTCCCGCCTTTGCAGTCGTTATGTTCAAATCATCAGTTACATCCTGAATCCATCTTCTCGGTGGTCTTCCTTTTTTGCCTTCAAACCATTAAAAAACAGCTAAATACTTTCCCCTTATTCACTACATCAACAATTCTACAAATTAATTATGGTCTATAAAAACACAATTTTTCATTGAAACACATAGCAACATACACATAGCTCACATATATACTTCTGAAGTGAAACATATGCTATGCAATGCTGTGTATTAAATGTGGCAATCGCTTAAGCGTGGCTTTTAATATAAAAACTAAAACATAATCTATTTATTGCATTCTGTTTCAGTTCAATAATTTATACATGGATTATGTTACAATTTGAAAGAGGATTAACGTCTAGATAGAGACAGTCAGTAAACTTCTTTGAGGTGTACTTTTCAATATTTTTCTACTTCTTTTAGTTTCTAGCATATTCAATTTTGTCTTTTCAACAAATAAAGTGTTTACAAAGAAATTAAATCCTACTTAGCTGTTATTAAAAGCTGTTACAAAAAGTATAATGTATTTCGTCTCAACATATTTTAAATTTTTAACATTTTGCCACGTACAAGAGAGGGATACGATACAAGAGAAATGTGGGTAGGGGTGATGGAGGTTGGGGGTGTGTAACTACATGAACCTGAATAGGCAATATATTATAAAGACAAACGTTTTAGAGCAATAATTGTTTATGGGTTATTGGTTACTTAACTTACGTCATTGCACTCTGGACACACCCATAGGTGCTCAGTCTCTCCAACAGATATCGAAGTAAGCATACTGATGGTTCCTTTGGCTCGCTGTTAAACACACTCCTCACGCTGCCCTCAAGCAACCGGGCAACCAGGTCTACTTGTACAACGAGCACATTCAAACTGCTTAGATCGTTGTATCGATTCAACATCTATTTTAGTGTATTTGTTCAACAGGCAGTCGCGAAGAGACTGAAGAACATCCCTCTTATCCATCTTCAATGCTATAACAGTCGATGCTGTTTATGCAAGCCTGTCCGCTCTCTCTGTTGATGGAAACATCAGCATGCCCAGATCAGGAGATCCAACTAAGCCTCTGGAAGTTAGTAGTCACAAGATATATATATGACCAGGCTTTCAACCACTTGTTTCTTCCTTTCGTTCGTTTGAAATATTGTCTATATATTCAATGTAATATATATATATATATATATATATCCCAGGATAGAGCGGTATGGAGACATTACTTGCAGGCCCTATGTAACGTATAACGCTGCGAGAGGAATTATTATTATTATTATTATATATATATATATATATATAATATAATATATATATAAATATATAATATAAAATATAAAATATATATATATTCAACGTCGTCTCGTGTATCCTTTCTTCCTTTCGTTTACTTGAAATATTGTCTATATATTCAGTATTGTCTCTTGTATCGCTCTTTCGTTTACTTGAAATATTGTCTATATATTCAGTATTGTCTCTTGTATCGCTCTTTCGTTTACTTGAAATATTGTCTATATATTCAGTATTGTCTCTTGTATCGCTCTTTCGTTTACTTGAAATATTGTCTATATATTCAGTATTGTCTCTTGTATCGCTCTTTCGTTCGTTTGAAATATTGTCTATATATTCAGTATTGTCTCTTGTATCGCTCTTTCGTTTGTTTGAAATATTGTCTATATATTCAGTATTGTCTCTTGTATCGCTCTTTCGTTCGTTTGAAATATTGTCTATATATTCAGTATTGTCTCTTGTATCGCTCTTTCGTTCGTTTGAAATATTGTCTATATATTCAGTATTGTCTCTTGTATCGCTCTTTCGTTTACTTGAAATATTGTCTATATATTCAGTATTGTCTCTTGTATCGCTCTTTCGTTTACTTGAAATATTGTCTATATATTCAGTATTGTCTCTTGTATCGCTCTTTCGTTCGCTTGAAATATTGTCTATATATTCAGTAATGTCTCTTGTATCGCTCTTTCGTTCGCTTGAAATATTGTCTATATATTCAACGCTGTCTTTTGTATAAACATTACTATCTTGTGTAAATCACACAGAGGTCCGTGTAGTTTTATTTCCAGTGCTGCTTTGCTAAACCACCAGCCAGCATAGGACTTCCAACTCTGATAGGGTGAAACTTATCTTAACTTTCCACCCTTATGGTGGAAAAAGATTTATTCCGTCATCTGTCTATTCTAAAGTCGTATCCTAAGACACGTTAAATCAGTGGCGGCTCGTGGTCATTTTTTTTGGTGGGGCCCGGCAAAAAGTTTAGAAAAATTGGGGTTTTTGGAGTTTTAATGTTTTTGTCTATTTCGGAAGTTATTACCTTTATCTCTCTCTCTCTTTATTTCTCTCTATCTCTCGAGCACGCGATCACCGCTTAGACTGATGAACCAGATTTCCCCATAAATTCTGCTTTCATGTGGAAATTTGATTCATGCAGCCTTAACATGGGTGTATTTCGTCACATCTTTAGCGCCATTTCTAGCTCTCCTGCTTATCCTTCGGCGATGTGTCCGGTTTTAGCCAGCGTCTACTGGGTTCGCTCTCCGTCGCCTCGGGCTGTCCACAGCCAACCTACAGGGCAGCAGGTTGCTATTTTCTTTTAGGGTAGCTACCCTTAGACAACCTCCCCACCGGAGGGGATGTCGAGCGTCATCTGCCCAGTTTACCAGTCTTTTTGGACTACTTGGTTTGCCTGCCGTCCAGTTTTGTGTACGGTTTGCTCCACTAGCCTTTGATTGTCCCAATCAATTACAAGGCAGTAGTAGTTATCTGCGAGGGGAAACGTATTTATTGCTCTCTGGATGGAGACCACATCTTCGAGGCTCGCCACCTCGCATTTCTTCTTGGTACCCATTCCCCCATTTCTGTTTGTGTCCTCGTCCACCGACTGGGTCCGTCCTTTTTTTCCCGTCACTTGTGTTCACATTGTTCTACTGGGCGATACGTTACCCATTTCTATCTCACTGTGCACAGTGCACAGTTTATCACCATTCGGTAGGAACTTTTGCACTGGATTCAAGCCTCTGCTGGGCTTTCCAGTTTTTCTGACAATTAGGACATCCGCTCCCCTACGTTTGCCACGCCTTTCGTCGCTCTATCATCAGCACCGTGCATGTCTGTCCCCACCGTTGGCTCCCCTGTGTATCGTCCGTATGCTTGTTCGCTCTACTTTGGTGCCTGCTCACCGTGTTTATCAGTTTTCTCACCGTGCTCACATTTACTATGCCTCGAGACTGTCATGACACGCAACTTAATTCGAGCTCCCACCTCGTGGCTCGAGTTTCGCCCATATGGGCCCAGTCTCTTATCTGGATGCACCTTCATCCCTTTATATTTATTTGTTCATCTTTTCCCATCAGCCGAGAAAGATGTGCATTAACAGTCACTCTGGGATTCTGCTCGTCTGTGTTGCGAGCGTATCTCATCCAATGTAACTGCGTCTGCATCACTACTTATACCAGAGGAGCTATCCCTCGATCCCTACTCGCTTAGCCAGATAGGAACCGTTGTCTGTTTCCAGGGTCACCACGTTGAGGTGGGGTAGAATCTTGGTTAGTGCCAGCTCACTAATCCTGGTGCGACGTTGTCCCTATGCGCCTTAGACCTCATTACCCCTTTTAGTGAAATAACAAACGCTTCTGTTCTGCAACAGCTTGATATTAAAAAGAGTTATCTATTAAATAATATAAAATCAAGGACAATTAAATATTTCGGACACATCAAACTACGGGAGCGACTAGAGAATGTTTGTGTTTTAAAAATTGTTTGCAACGCAAATTGAAAATATGGCACTCACATGACAACAAAGCACGAACTTGTGAATGAGATCAGGCATCGTAAAATATTGTCAGTATGTCTCCGTATGTAGTCGTTCATATGATAGTGTTTTTTTAAAAATTCGTCACTCCTGTTGTTCGTTTTCTTAATAAAGGCCTTGTTGGTCGAAGCGTTGCTGTATATTGTCATTTTTTTTGTAATTTGTAAAACTATAGTACTTCGTTATTACGTGTTGCGCCATTAAAAATGGTAAACTAGCTAAACTAGATCAAGTGACGTCAGTCAACAGGTCAGAGTTCACGGATAGCGGACATACAGGGAAACCAAGCTCAAAGGTCACGAATGTGGTCGCATTTATTGCTGTAGACAAGATGCATTAATGCAAGGGACAATTCCATAAACTAATATTATTATAAGATGGTTTGTTATTTAGTACTATTATTTTCTATAATTTTATACTATTTTTATATAAAATAGGGGATTCAGTGAATAATTAAACGGACTATTGAGCTAGAGTCCTCGTTTATCTGGAAAGCAGTTTGGCCGCGTAAGAATGAATATATCTTCCGGCTGAATGAAAATGACATTGTTTTGGCAATTATCATTGCAATAGTGATCAAAGATCAGAGGTCGCAATGTTACATCTTATATAGGAATTTGTAAACTAGCCCCAAAAATATTGCACGGCACATTGCTTGAAGTATTAGAGGCAAAATGATGAGCTTCAGTATATATAATATTTTTAATAAGGAGATATTATATAAATAACAGGAGTGTTATATTATTCTGATATAATAGTTATATTTTAGTTTTATATATTCAACTTTCAAAGCTAATCAGTGTCAAGTTAAAAGTAATAATTACGAAAAAAATAATGTCTGAAATAATAAGTACACGTTAATTCTTTTTGGTTTGGTAGGACGGCTCTTACTGGCCCCTAATGACCAGGGCGTATACTAATTAGGGGTAAAAGATTATGAATTTCAAATTTCAGACAGTGTATGATATTTTAGCGTTATATATCAACTTTCAAAGCTAATCAGTATCTCGCTGAAAGTAATAATTATGAGCAAACAATGTCTAAAATAATGAGTACAGGTTACACAATATTTTTGGTGGGGCCGGGCCCCACTGGCCCTTAATGACGTGCCGCCCCTGCGTTCAATCTTCCCAAACTATCATCTGGTGGCTTACAGACGGGGCAGAAGTCTTACGGATATGTTGGTACATAGTCGCCTTAAATCCAAAGTCCACATTCATCTTTTTCCCCGTCCAGTGTGGCGGTCTGCGATACCATACGTGTGCTTCTGCAATATAGACCCCGTACTGTATCTTTTCATAAAACCACGTTTGTTATTGAAGATGGTTTCACATGTGAGTTCCGCAATATAATCTACGCCACTACTTGCAAACGGTGTGATAAGGCATATATCGGCGAAACAGGCAAAATGCTTAGTGACCGTTTCGACCAACACTTGCGTGATATATGCCAGTGCTCTGTGACCCATGTAGAAACTCATTGCAACGGAACTACCGCTTGGGAGCTCGTGATGTCTAGGTCACAACCATCCGATCATGTTCCTCTGATGATCGAAGTCTATTTGCGCTAGAGAATCATTTTATATTGATATATGGTACCTTGCGACCTCATGGACTCAACGCACTACATTCCTATGCTTCTTAGTACTTATCTTCTCATGCTTCATATTCTATATGTGTATATGTTCAATGTATTTAAGTTATATATATTATTAATTTTGTATTGTTTTGTTCTTTTCCACTTCTAGTTTCTTGCATTTATTTCGTTATTCGTTTTTAGTCACAGATTTTCATTTAGGCCGTTGGGATGTTTTTGTCGTAGTCTATATGTAATATGCTGTGAAATTCGTCACTCCTGTTGTATCGTTTGCTTGATAAAGGCGGTTTGGTCGAAACGTTGCTATGTATTGTTATTGTTTTTGCATTTTGTAAAACTATATTACTTTGTTGTTACGTGTTTCTCCATTGCTACATAGTTTTACTGCAGACTTTTTGATATTGATAATACTCTTCGCTAAGTAAGTGAATTTGCTTCAGTATTTAATTTTCGCGAGGGTCTGTGTCCTAACGATAGTGAGCTCAATCACAACCCAAAAGTACCTGGTTCAACTGTGTCCTAACGATAGTGAGCTCAATCACAACCCAAAAGTACCTGGTTCAAACTCCACGAAACCAATTTTACGAACGGTAAAATAGACATGACGTTCAGAAAGTAATAGCAAAGTGCTGAAGGTATAAGAGGAACACGCAGACATATAAATGCAAACACAAACACACACACAAGCACACACACACACATATATATATACACACAAACACACAGATATAAAAACATCACACATAGACATATATATGTATACATGCACACACACACACACACACACACACACACACAAACGCACACATTTACAAACAAATCCAAACAAAAGAAACAAGGCAAAATTACAATATGTTTATTGCTCTATATTTATTTAATATTGTTCATCATTAAAACTAAATACAAATATGTAGCTTCTGGCCGAATGGATTAGAGAGCGGCTCTCAAGCAGGAGATCTGTGTTCAACTCACGGTAAGGCCAAGAAAATTTTCTGTTGTGGGCATAAAAGAAAAATCATAACCTGAACATTTTCGTGGCGACTGCACTAGCCATTCGGCTATTAAATTCCCCAGACTCTCGTCCTATCTGTCCTACACCGATATAAAAAGCGGTACTACGGGCAGTAACGGCAGATATTAACGACAAAATATGTTGACGTTGACTATAATGTTGTTGTGGTACAAGATGTCGCTAGTCATATCGTTGTGGTACAAGATGTCGTTAGTCATGTCGCAACTGACACTTCTTTGTGGGTCACATTGTTATATTGGCCTTGATTTTCTTAGCGCCAGTATTAGTGCCTTCTGTTCCAATTTCTTTGAATTTGTTGTGAAGTTACTTCTCTACCCTCACTTTACATAGCTATTCATTTGTTTAGTACATAGAGCGATACCGCATACTATTGTATTTCTCTGCTTGCTCTTATTACTTTCATGTCTCTTCTATCCTACATCGACTGAAGACATCTAATGGTATATCTGGTTTGTGATGTAGAGAAATTCCGAAGGATTGTTGGGGTGGCAAAGTTCTACTTAGAATAAGTTACTTGATAATGATGACGATGATGATAACCCGTTACATGAGATAACAAAAGATATACAATTATTGACCACATCACCTGTGTGTTGCCAGGGCTCACAAGGAGCACAAGGAGCACATCACCTGTGTGTTGCCAGGGCTCACAAGGAGCACAAGGAGCACATGACCTGTGTGTTGCCAGGGCTCACAAGGAGCACAAGGAGCACATGACCTGTGTGTTGCCAGGGCTCACAAGGAGCACAAGGAGCACATCACCTGTGTGTTGCCAGGGCTCACAAGGAGCACAAGGAGCACATCACCTGTGTGTTGCCAGGGCTCACAAGGAGCACAAGGAGCACATCACCTGTGTGTTGTCAGGGCTCACAAGGAGCACAAGGAGCACATCACCTGTGTGTTGCCAGGGCTCACAAGGAGCACAAGGAGCACATGACCTGTGTGTTGTCAGAGCTCACAAGGGGAGCAAAGAATGGTAACACTTCGACCTACAAGGCATGTCGTAAGATGTGGCTGAGGTAGAGGTCTAGGCAAGCTATCTTAGTTAATCAAAATTAGCAGAAATCGTATGTGCTCACCTACTTGTAGGCTCGTAACTGGCACAGCGTACAATCGCTCTTAGGCTTAGATCACATACAATTCACAAAGAGTAGTTAACAAGAGGTCAATAGGGAGCATTCGATGAAGAAGAAGAATACACCAGCTCATGCAAATTATAAAAAGTTGAAAGAGAAAAAAAGATATGTTGAGAAAAATAAATTAGAAGATGGAAAGAGTAAAGCTAGAACATTAGCTTATATAATTTATTTGCAGAAACAAAATGGACGTAATACGGGGCTTGGGATACACTCCGCCTGACCTCGGTACATATTGATACGAACAATATCCCCAACAACCTCAGTCTTTTTGGAGAGGTTAAAAAATTTAACTGTAGCCTCGTAAATAGCGTCACCTGGCGTTGTCGTCATGGTGATCTGGTATAATGTTACTTCTTTTGCTGACTCATTGACATGCGTTTTGTCAGACTGTACTACCATCACGTTGTTCACTTCCTTAACTGTAAGATCAGCACATTTACGCCACTTGCTATACATTTTTCTACGTATCTTGCGCTGTACAGTTGCAGCTAAAACTAAAGACATACTATAACTAACAGTGGAATCTGTTAATCTATTACAAAGACAGTATTCCAATGGAATCTCTGCATGTTCACACATTCTTTCACGAGAATTTCTTGAATAAACTAATTCCTCGTTTGTTGATGTCACCAAGTTTTGTTGTCCCCTGAAAGTTTACAAGATCTCGTAAAGTTTCGTAGATATCTCTGTTTGTGGTGAGACGTTCTTGGTTTATTTTTAGCACTTTCAGTATGTCTGGATATTTCTGATAAAACCAAGGTGGGAAAATCAAAAACATGTACGGAGTCCTAGATTCTATTATGCCGTTATAGGTGGATCTGAAATAAGCAAAACAGTATGATTATTCAGATTTTACAATAGAGAATAAAGTGTCGGGAGGGGGCATGAGTAAAATAACATGATAAGTAATGTCTGAATATATATATATATATATATATATATATATATATATATATATATATATATATATATAAATTAACATTGCAGATGAAGATTCAGTTATATCATCGAGCCTGTGTAATTAGCTATTTACTGTAAGCCTTAGAAACAAGTGCAGCCTACTTACAGCACGAGAGAAATCTTAATATAGTTTACCTTCGATGTCTTCGCAAAATTATGAACATCATGTGGCACGACAATTTTTTTAATTTGTTACATTCAACACCCACACAAACGTAGCCACACCGTGTAGCCTTCGCCACTCTTCGAATTGTTCACTTACATATAAACTTTGTCTTTTATGCCACTCCTTCGAATTGTTTACTACACTTACATATAAACTTTGTCTTTTATGCCACTCCTTCGAATTGTTCACTACACTTACATATAAACTTTGTCCCAGTGACAATGTTATTAAATTAGAAAATCATTATTGCTGAAATATCTTCTTTATGCTCCTGATTCCAAGACTGAACATTGTCGATATTCATATAATTAAATATTTTGTCCTGATCAGAACATTGCCACTCTAACAGTCCTTCAGAATTTGTCTCTCTCATAGACCAGATGTTGCACTTTTGCAGCCGTCATGAAGATATCATCAGTTTCATCTTGAATCCATCTTTTCCTTGCTCTAATTCTTCGTCACTTTGAAATATGATGTATACAATTCAACATTGATTTCACAAGCTTTCTATAACCAAGAATTAATTTGTTGAAACTTACGAACAGTGTTGAAACTTACGAACAGTGTTGAAACTTACGAACAGTGTTGAAACTTACGAACAGTGTTGAAACTTACGAACAGTGTTAATGATTGGATTCTTCTTCTTCTTCTTCTTTTCTCTAATTTACTTTCACATCACAGCTTCAGAATAATAAGAGATTTCTAGAACGAGCTTTTGTGTCCTCTTTTTTAAAGTGTCTTTGGTCGTCTCTGTTATCTCTGTTATCCCCTTTTGCGAGGGCGACCTTTTGCTTTGTGTCCACTGCATCGAAGTAACATTGCTCTTTGAGGCGCACTGTCTGTTGGTAATCTGCTCATGTGGCGGAACCATTTAATTTGTTGTTTCTTGATGAAGTTCAGTACATATGCTGTAATCACTTTTTTCCTGATGTCTTCATTTCTCAAAGGGTATCTTCTTGATACACCCAGCATTCTGCGTAGACACTTCATCTCTGTTGTGACCAGTTTTCTTCTATCATTTGATGTCAGCGTCCAGGTTTAGCACTGCTAGTATAATCGTAGGATTAATGTTTTAATGCTTCTGTATGATTAATCAAACATGGACTATGAGCAAAGCGCAGTCACAAAAAATAACTGCAAACGAAGTGCGCTGCATGCAAACAGTTACCAACAACACCAGAAAAGACAGAGTCACCAACATCAGCATAAAAAGACAATTGGCACAGAACCTTGCTTTAATTACTTTGAGAAACAAAGAATGAAACGGTTTGGCCACTTAATAAGAATGCATCCAAACTGTACAGTATACAGAGTCTTCTACATCAGAACATCAGGAAAGAAGGCGAGAGAAAGACCACGAAATAGATCTTTAGATGGCATTGCAGAATCCTGTCAAAGAGCAAAAATAACAATCAACCATGCCACCAGAACAGCTCAAGACAAAACCAGAAAACCACGACACTGGGCAACAACCTGGTAACAATGTGACGACAACAAAAAAAAGAAGAAGAATGCTTCTCATATGATTAGTGATAGATATCGATGACTTTGGTATGACACTAAATTGTTCAATGCCTGTAAGAAGTGAACTAGCTTCTCATATGATTAGTGATAGATATCGATGACTTTGGTATGACACTAAATTTTTCAATGCGTGTAAAAAGACGAACTAGCTCTCCATATGATTAGTGATAGAAATCGATGACTTCGGTATGACACTAAATTGTTCAATGCGTGTAAAAAGACGAACTAGCCACATTAGATCAAATAACTAAATGAGATGGCAGATAATATATACACTGACCTGGTTGCTCCAAAACGTTGTCCGTGGTCGCTGAAGAAGATAAGGACCGTGTTGTTGATGATGTTCTTGTCTTTCAGATCCTGTAGGAAGCCTAGATAGAGATGGTCACCAGCACTGGCCAAGTTGTGATTGTCGTGCGTCAGATGGGTAGTAAAACTTCAAAGAAAGGAAGAAACAAGGAGATACAGAGGTCAGTACGCGTTACTATTCGACTTCTTCCAACGCTTTATATCAACCACTAGTTAACCATTCTTTGTGCTTTGTATGTAATTTGAGCCTGAGAGCGAGTGTACGTTGCGCCAGTAATGCGCCTAAAGTAGGGCACATCCGATTTCTGTTTCACTTTATTTTACTATGGTAGCTTCCTAGCCCCTACTTCAATCGCCATCTTACGACGTGCCTTATAGATCACAGTGTTAAAATTCTTTGCTTCCTTGAGGGCCCTGGTAACAGACGGGTGAATGTTCTCTAATATGCTTTATTCGTAAATTATTTGACTTGATTTGTTATATTTTTCAAGTTTTTATCTTCCTCACGGTATGAATTCAAACACGGGAGTCTGTGTGACTAAGTGGTTAAGCCCTTCGCCTTGCATGGGTGTCTCTGTGTGACTAAGTGGTTAAGCTATTGCTTTGCGTTCCAAAGGTCCTGGGTTTAAATCCGGACCGCGCCGTTCTGTTCACTAGTTGATTTTCCCCAGATACCTAGGATTGTTACCGAAATTATGGAGTTCGTGATTGGTGCAATATTCTCTGCAGGTGGCGATCCATTTTTTCGGAAAGGACGTGCCATGGGATGAATCCCGTGCAATGAAGTATATACATATTTAGAATTCAGGCATAGTCTAATATGACCCCTATGATTCATTTTTGCGTGAAGATATGTTTTTCTAATCACCAGTGTCCATTATAATTCAGTCGAGCCTTACTTTACCTATAAAGGTATTTGTATTTTAGATCTGCAAGTCAAAGATCAGAGTTTCATGTAGTTCAACTGCGCACCGTGTGCACACCGACAAGGTCACAAACTGGCCTCGAACCGCAGACTTTTGCAACGAGGTCACCAGATCATCGTGCTATCAACCTCTTATATGATATTCTATTGAAATGAAAATCGTAACATATGCTTTACAGGAGGTAGCCATCAACCACAGTAAACAAGTTGTTGATTTTTATAGGCACCACTTATACGTTCAGTAGTTTGCCATTGCTTTCTGAACGGAAGGGCTATTTTTACTTTTTGTAAAAATCCCACGGAAACGAATTTGCTTCCAAACTTTCCTTTGAACCAGGTACACTTAGGTTTGTGATCGAGCTTACTACGCTTGAGCACAGACGCTCTATTCATTACTTGACTCTAATCTATTTTACTACTTGACTTTAATCTATTTTATTACTTCACTCTAATCTATTTTATTACTTCACACTAATCTATTTTATTACTTCACTCTAATCTATTCTATTACTTCACTCTAATCTATTCTATTACTTCACTCTAATCTATTCTATTACTTGACTCTAATCTATTCTATTACTTCACTCTAATCTATTCTATTACTTCACTCTAATCTATTCTATTACTTCACTCTAATCTATTTTATTACTTCACTCTAATCTATTCTATTACTTCACTCTAATATATTCTATTACTTCACTCTAATCTATTCTATTACTTCACTCTAATCTATTCTATTACTTCACTCTAATCTATTCTATTACTTGACTCTAATCTATTCTATTACTTCACTCTAATCTATTCTATTGAATGCTGGAGAATGAGAGAACAGGATATGTCCAGACTCTCCACCTTTCATAAAACTTGTCTGCGAAAAATCTTACGCGTGTACTGGCCGACTACTATCTCGAACCAAGAATTGCTTGCACGATGCCAACAAGAGAATATGGCACTATCATCCGAAGATGTCGCTGAAATGGATTGATATGTGATGCGCATGGAGACTGGCTCCGACACGAAAACTGCACTGAGATGGACTCCAGAGGGTAGGCAAAAGCGTGGAAGACCCAAGAAGACCTGGAGGAGAACGATAGAGCAAGAACTGAAGGAAATGAATCATAGCTGGAACACAATAAAGAGGAAGGCCATGAACAGGGAAGAATGGTGTACGTTTGTTGCTGCCCTAAACGCAAAGGGCATAACAGGCTAAAGAGAGAGAGAGAGAGAGAGAATATATTCTATTACTTCACTCTAATCTATTCTATTTCTTCACTCTAATCTATTCTATTACTTCACTCTAATCTATTCTATTACTTCACTCTAATCTATTCTATTACTTCACTCTAATCTATTTAATTACTTCACTCTAATCTATTCTATTATTTCACTCTAATCTATTCTATTACTTCACTCTAATCTATTTTATTACATCACTCTAATCTATTCTATTACTTCACTCTAATCTATTCTATTACTTCACACTAATCTATTTTATTACTTCACTCTAATATATTCTATTACTTCACTCTAATCTATTCTATTACTTCACTCTAATCTATTCTATTACTTCACTATAATCTATTTTATTACTTCCCTCTAATCTATTCTATTACTTCACTCTAATCTATTCTATTACTTCACTATAATCTATTTTATTACTTCACTCTAATCTATTCTATTACTTCACTCTAATCTATTCTATTACTTCACTCTAATCTATTTTATTACTTCACTCTAATCTATTCTATTACTTCACTCTAATATATTCGATTATTTATTAAGTAGGTCAGTGTGGCAAAGCGGTTAAGACGTTTTCTGTGCACTTCAAATGGCATGTGTTAGCTCTCAACCGCGTCAGTTGGTTTACAACTGCATTTTTGAGAGATCTTTACGGTTTTATGCAGAATCTACGGAGTTCATGCTTTGTGCAACATTACCGACAGATGGTGTAGTGCATTTGGGATTATAATAGTCTTAACCTTTGAATCAAACTTCTAAAGACTATATTGAAGGTATAGTTAAGACCAGGTAATACATCTTGATTGACAAATGGTTTAGTATGAAATTTCTGACAGAATGGCACCTAGATCACCACTTTTCTTGATATCAATTGCTTTATTACCTTCCCTTTAGAGATATAAGACAAGTCGAAAGATGAATATTATTACATGGGATATACATTTGTGTGCACAGGAATTGTGCTGTAATGGTTTGTTTGTTGGTTGATTGATTGATATTATCAGTGGCGGCTCGTGATCCTTTTGTTGGTGGGTCGACTCAAATTTCCGAAAAAATCATGGTTTTGGGTTAGGTTATATTTTAATTTATTAACTAATAAATACACGTTATACATTATTTTGGTGGGGCCCGACCCTACTGGCCTTAATGACGAGCCCACGCATAAGGCGATAATCATTTCACTTCGTGATTAACTCATGTGTACTACGATCTCTCTTACACAGGAAGATCTCAGCGAAGTGAACAAACCGTAGCAGATTTGGGTCCACGAAGTCATATTGAAGATGGTGAAGACATTTTTGTACAAATTTTATCTTTAATCTATTTAATACAATTTTCCTTGCGAGGTTTCCAGCAGACTATTCTTGATTTTGTGCCTGCCAATGGTTATTTTACGTGCTCAAATTAAACACGACCTACGTGTTATCGTACGTGTTCGATAGGAATAGGAACCTCGATCTCACTTACACTAGATTATAGATCGCTGAAACATAAACAGATGGCTTACGAGGTAGCAAACCTGGTACCTTTAGCACGAAAACGGGCACCTAATTGTTTGTTATGTAGGTGGACAAAGTCTTTTAGCCGAGGATGCGCCTTTCAAATTAAGATAACCTTCTTTGGTTATATGATATCGGGGTAGGCAACACACATGAAACATAAAAATTAATTTCTGTCGGAGAATTCAATAAAATATGTTCTTCTATCTTTGATTCATTTACTGTGGTGTGTGATGACAACGTCATGTCAATGATATTTCTATCTTTGATTCATTTACTGTGGTGTGTGATGACGACGTCATGTCAATGATATTTCTATCCTTGATTCATTTACTGTGGTGGGTGATGACGACATCATGTCAATGATATTTCTATCGTTGATTCATTTACTGTGGTGTGTGATGACAACGTCATGTCAATGATATTTCTATCTTTGATTCATTTACTGTGGTGTGTGATGACAACGTCATGTCAATGATATTTCTATCCTTGATTCATTTACTGTGGTGTGTGATGACGACATCATGTCAATGATATTTCTATCGTTGATTCATTTACTGTGGTGTGATGACGACGTCTGTCAATGATATTTCTATCCTTGATTCATTTACTGTGGTGTGTGATGACGACATCATGTCAATGATATTTCTATCCTTGATTCATTTACTGTGGTGTGTGATGACAACGTCATGTCAATGATATTTCTATCTTTGATTCATTTACTGTGGTGTGTGATGACGACGTCATGTCAATGATATTTCTATCCTTGATTCATTTACTGTGGTGTGTGATGACGACATCATGTCAATGATATTTCTATCGTTGATTCATTTACTGTGGTGTGTGATGACAACGTCATGTCAATGATATTTCTATCTTTGATTCATTTACTGTGGTGTGTGATGACAACGTCATGTCAATGATATTTCTATCCTTGATTCATTTACTGTGGTGTGTGATGACGACGTCATGTCAATGATATTTCTATCCTTGATTCATTTACTGTGGTGTGTGATGACGACGTCATGTCAATGATATTTCTATCGTTGATTCATTTACTGTGGTGTGTGATGACGACGTCATGTCAATGATATTTCTATCGTTGATTCATTTACTGTGGTGTGTGATGACAACGTCATGTCAATGATATTTCTATCCTTGATTCATTTACTGTGGTGTGTGATGACGACATCATGTCAATATATTCTATCGTTGATTCATTTACTGTGGTGTGTGATGACGACATCATGTCAATGATATTTCTATCTTTGATTCATTTACTGTGGTGTGTGATGACAACGTCATGTCAATATATTTCTATCGCTGATTCATTTACTGTGGTGTGTGATGACGACGTCATGTCAATGATATTTCTATCTTTGATTCATTTACTGTGGTGTGTGATGACGACATCATGTCAATGATATTTCTATCGTTGATTCATTTACTGTGGTGTGTGATGACGACATCATGTCAATGATATTTCTATCTTTGATTCATTTACTGTGGTGTGTGATGACAACGTCATGTCAATGATATTTCTATCCTTGATTCATTTACTGTGGTGGGTGATGACGACGTCATGTCAATGATATTTCTATCCTTGATTCATTTACTGTGGTGTGTGATGACGACGTCATGTCAATGATATTTCTATCCTTGATTCATTTACTGTGGTGTGTGATGACAACGTCATGTCAATGATATTTCTATCGTTGATTCATTTACTGTGGTGTGTGATGACAACGTCATGTCAATGATATGCTACGATTTTCATTCAATCTTCAATAAAGAGATTTACTTTATCCCTCGCTTTACTTGTCGCAGACTCAGGCTGGAAGATAGCAGTCGGCGAATTATAAGAAATTGTCAGTTGGCAGTAGACGAGAACACTAGGTGTTGTCTCCGACAGCTGGCAGTAAACAAGGACACTAGGTGTTGTTCCGACAGTGGCGTAAGAAAATACTAGGTGTCCCGACAGTTGGCGTAGACGAAAACACTATGTTGTCTCCGACAGTTGGCAGTAGATGAGGACACTCGGTGTTGTCTCCGACAGTGTGGGACATCTTCGTGTGTCGTTGAGCAACAACTACATAATGTTTCAAGAATAACTGCCCGTAGATAATCAAATATTTGTCATTAGTAGCTTGTTACTTAAGTAGGGAATTAGGAGATGACATTCACCAGTGTGTTGCCTGGGCTCGAAAGGGGAATATGGAATAGTAACAATGCGACCTACACGGCGACTGAGGTAGGGGCCTAGGGGAGCTACCCTAGTAAATAAAAAGCGTCGAAGAAACCGGTGACCGTATGTAGTTTAAGAGGTAGTGAGATCGATCACTGCCTAAGCGTACCTGGTTCAAACTCCACGGGGTAAGTTTGGAAGCAACTTAGTTCCTTGGATTTTTACGAACGATGAAAAAGACATGATCGTTCAGAAAGCAGTGACAAATTACTGAATGTATAAGTGGTGCCAAGAAAATCGACGTCTCGTTTACATTGTTGGTGGCTAAGTCAAATAAAGAATATGCTCCGATTTTCATTTTCAGACGCTTATTTATGTGACATGGGCAAGTCTCGGACACCACTGGAACGAGTGCGACATTGGGAGTTAAGTTTGGACATGCCCGGACACTGGAACAAGTGCGAGAATTAGGAGTTAAGTTTGGACATGCCCGGACACTGGAACAAGTGCGGGAATTAGGAGTTAAGTTTGGACATGCCCGGACACTGGAACAAGTGCGGAATTGGAGTTAAGTTTGGACATTCCAGACAGTGTCGTCTTTGTGGTAGAAAGAGAAGATATACTAATATACTAAGATATAACTCACATGTTAATCTCACCTGTCTCACATGTTAATCTCACCTGTACACATTTTGTTATTACCTGTATCCAAAGTATGGCCTAGTCTTAGAGTTGTTGAAGGTGGTAGCCATCTGTATCCAGAAATCATGATTTAATGTAATCTCAGGGATATCTCCAATACAATGCTTGTTGTGCCGTCTCATCAGCTTGTCTCTATTTCTGTAATGTAGACCAGCTCTACGATAGAAGTCCACCGGTGCTTTGTCCCAACCCTTCTTTTGATAATGAAAAGCTGTGAGATGATATTGATCAAAGACAGTGCCAGTTCTGTATCCAGCTTTGCGGAAGTCGCTCCAAATAAAGTCATCGTTTACGTTATCGAATGTCTGGGCAGCTGTCCAGTTACTTCGAATCATCTCAGTCTGCGATTTCCCTGTTAGAAGTGCTACAACATTTGGGTACGTTTTCTCCCCCAATTTGTTATATTGGTGAAGCTCTATGGCATTCAGATCATTCAGAAGAAAGTTTCTCGTTTTTGGCATGTGTCTTTGGAAGTTCTGTTTGGAGTTGCCATCAATACCGATCATAAGAACGCTTAACGTTTCTTGGATAGTATGTTGCCACATGGTTCTGATAATTGTCTTCCAACAAGAGTTCTAGATCTTTCTTTACGCGAAACAGGACAAAGTAGGATCGTGAGAGCACTGTGTAATTGCTACCATAACATTCAACAACCAGGTCATCGTCACCTTTTTGACATCTATCGAGTCGTTAAATAGATCACTGACGTACAAGATGACTGTCTTAAAATCAGAACCGGTTTTTGCCACAGATTTGTATCTGCAATCATTAAATGTATTATTGCCTTCACCAACTAGAGAAGTTCTGGAATGATTCACCTTGATCGTATCACCACTCAGGTAAACCAGGTGAGGAATTCCACCTTCACATGAGATAGGCTTCTGGAATTTAGTGAGAGCCATGATTACTGGATCGAAAGGGTCAATTTCAGGAAATGTACAACTGGTCATGTCCTCTGCACTTTCACTGACCATTCCGTTATCTTGCTGGGTTTGGGTTGTGTTAGAAAGCTGAAGACGGTTTCCAAGTTCCCTGAGAGAATCTATTATCTGATTATAGATAACTCTGTCAGATCTATTTCCAGTCTGAGTTTCTACTGTCTGTGAGGTCTGGTTCATGAATATCTGGTATCTTGACAATAAGCTGGGATTCTTGTAGAAGCGATTGTGGTTGGCGATGGTTAGAATCATGAGAACTATCAATATTTTCATAAACTTGCTTCTTCTCACTGAAATAATAGAGAAATGTATTGTTAACTATAGACAAGAAATTGGTTTTGATATTTTGATGATGTTGCTAAAGTGAAGTTGATGATGTTGGTAAAGTGAAGTTGATAATGTTAGTAAAGTGAAGTTGATAATGTTGGTAAAGTGAAGTTGATGATGTTGGTAAAGTGAAGTTGATGATGTTGGTAAAGTGAAGTTGATGATGTTAGTAAGTAAGTTGATGATGTTGGTAAAGTGAAGTTGATGATGCTGGTAAGTGAAGTTGATGATTTTGGTAAGTGAGATTACCTGACACAGGATGAAAACTGAAACTCCCCACGTCGCTTCATGGCACATGTGGACAGAAGTTAACACCTACTCTAGATAAAGTATCAGACAGATCACATCTACATTACAACATATGATTTGAGAAAAAGTAAGATCTCCACATACGAAAAATATCGAGTGCTTTCGGAGCGAGTAGCATGTAAGACAACAAGCTGACTTTAGAAATAAAGATTGCTGAGTACATAAGCTGTGTGCTAGGGACCTGGTATTTGTTCAATATCTATTTATTGCTTATATTCATTGGTTGCGGTGCTTCCTTGGGGTTCTTAAAACTCATTATTCTCTTCTTGTGACAAAATACAGCAGTCAACACAAAGATTACTGCATAGATCGCCGGCGACTAGCTGTTCACCATTTTCAGAATACACAGTCTACAGCACAATCGCCTTGGACAAAAACAAAAAGCATTATGAGTGAAATTCACAGCTCACAGTATTATTCAAAGCACTCAAGTAAGTAGCTGAGTGACCAAATCGGAACTTACAAGTTCAAACCTGAGGAACAATGTGCTAGCAACAGAAGCAAACATCACTCCAAGATCTTGATTGTTCATCCGTCTTTCGCCATGTTGGTCAGGTATTCAAATCGGAACTGATTGTCTAATGATAAGCAATAACCAGTCTCGTTTGCCGTATATTTCTAATATTATCCTTGTTATCTATTCTAGACTGATATTATAAATTCCGTAAGGGAGAGAGGCCGTGTACATGATTCACGTAATAGCGGTGAATCTACAACTCTAACCAGACTGCAAGAACTCAAAGTTAAGTGGTGTAGCTCGACAAGAACGCTGTACTGGCAGACAAAGAAGAACTGTAAACCAACAAAGAACCGGTGTCGTTAGTCGCCACACGCTGAGGGACATAGTGAGGGAGAGATCGGAACACTTATGGACTAACTTGTTCGACGGGCAGTGATGGTGATCCGATGACTAAACTGAACTAAACTAAAACTACTCTAGATTTATCTTTATTTAAAATTGTACCTTTGTTTCTAGTCTCATCATTCTTGTCTTATTCATACAGAGAAACAGATGTACCTTGTCCTTATTGCCTTGCTTCTTTCTAGTTATCAATCAAAAATCCTCTTTCTCGTAAAATTCTTCTGATTTGTATCTTTTACACCTAATTTCTTAATAATATTAGCCGTCCATCGCAAGCGCTGATGACAAGGGCATTAGACGTGTGATGCTGCACCTCTCTGGTGTGTGCGGAGGTGACTGTAGAGTCCAATCCCAGAACATAGTCCCATACCACAGGTGAGGCATACATGCTCAAGGCTAGACATGTGTGTTCTGTTTTTCGCTCGGCTCCCTTTTCTCTGTGCCTCAATGGCACAACGATTCTCAGCTATGCGAATACTGTTTCTCAGCATGCGAATACCTGTTTCTCAGCTATGCGAACACCTGTTTCTTACTGCGAATACCTGTTTCTTATCTTAACGAGCACTACTTTCTTATCTTAACGAGCACCACTTTCTTATCTTAACGAGCACCACTTTCTTATCTTAACCATTTGCTGTCAAGAAACTTGTAATAAAGATAAAACTCACCGTTGCTAATTTGCCAATAAACACGCTTTCCGTTAATAGCAGCCATGACCTTTCCTGTGACCTCCCGTCTGGTATGTCTGTAAAATCGCTTATTACACATTAAAGATTGTTCATAAAGTTGAAGAGACAATAGAGACAGAAACTACATTATTAAAGATTGTTCATAAAGTTGAAAGTCAATAGAGACAGAAAACTACATTATTAAAATAAACGGAAAAATATTCATCTTCTTCTTTTTTCTAACCCTGTTCTGCTTCACAGCTTCAGGATGAAGCATGTCTAGAACGGGTTTCTGTGTACAATTCATAAGACAGTGTTTTCTCGCATCTGTTATTTGTAAGGTCCAACCTTCTCGTTGACGGTCATTTATGCTTCGTATCAACTGTATCAAAGAAACATTGTTGGTTGAGGTGCACTGACTTTTGGTAATTGTTCGTTTGTAGCCGAACAAATTAATTGCTTTCTGGATGAAGTTCAGTACTGATGTTGTTCCCACTTTTTTCCTGATTTCTTCATGTCTAAAAAAAAGTATCTTCTTGTTTCTCCAAGAATTCTGCGTAGACACTTCCTGTCTGTTGTGACTAGTTTTCTTCTATCGTTTGATGGAGGCTTGTGGTGTCCCAATTGTTTTATTCAAGAATTTTTGTTTCCGATGTTTTGTTTCCACAGTGATACAGACATAGATATATAGAGAATCAGTTTTGTATTATTAAGTAGGTAGTCATAGACATATGTAGTCACAGACATATGTAGTTACACAAATACGTAGTCATAGACATCACGTAGTCACACGCATACGTAGTCACAGATACATGTAGTTACACGCATACGTAGTTACAGACAAATGTAGTCACACGCATACCTAGTCACAGACCTTTGTAGTCATACACATACGTAGTCACATACATGTAGTCCACACGCATACGTAGTCACAGATACATGAGTCCCACGCATACGTAGTTACATACAGATGCAGTCCACGCATGTAGTCACAGATACAGTAGTCACACGCATACATAGTTACAGACAGATGCAGTCCCACGCATACGTAGTTACAGACAGATGCAGTCCCACGCATACGTAGTCACAAATACATGTAGTCCCACGCATACGTAGTTACAGACAGTTGCAGACCCACGCATACGTAGTCATAGACATCACGTAGTCACACTCATACGTAGTCACATATACATGTAGTCCCACGCATACGTAGTTACAGACAGATGCAGTTACACGCATACGTAGTCACAGATACATGTAGTCACACAAACGTAGTCACATATACATGTAGTGACACAAACGTAGTCGCCGTTACATGTAGTCACACGCATACGTAGTTACAGACAGATGCAGTCTCACGCATACGTAGTCACAGACATAACGTAGTAACAGGCATACGTACCTATGAGCTTAGACATACAAAATGAAAGGATAGCCTAAACTGTTTGAATGGCTTTTATATCTTTAATTAGTTCAACTTACTCACCCTTCTGTTTCTCACATTCTGTTACTCACCCTTCTGTTGCTTTCCAAACAGATATTGTTTCATTTTAAATTAGAATTGTGGACATAAACTAGATTGTTGCATGCACACAAAAACATAATCTTTGTTTCATAAAGTAGATTTCATCGATTAAGTAAACATATTGCCCATCTAAATTTCAGGAAAGTTGTCTACAAAGCATTAAATGTATCACTTACGTTCGATTTAGGATAATCTTGTCAAATGCAATGTTTAAACAGTTCATTTGTACTCATACTAATACCAATGTCTTCACATTTCTCACGTCCTTTTTGTACCAATGTCTTGTATCATATTTCTTTGTATTTTACAAGATGGGTATGGGTCTCTTTAGTGTGGAGGTTAATATACTTGGCTCTCGTTTTAAAGGTAGTTGGTTAGTTTCCTGCGTAGAGCGATCGCGACATTTTTCCAGATGTCCCTGATCTCACTGTAGGTGAGATCAAGTTCCTAGTCGTATCCAAGAAAGACGATAAAACGTATGTCCTTTATTCAAGATGAGCACGTAAAAGAGCCCTTGACAATTGAAAATCGAAAAGAGTAGGCTGGAAAGACTCTGCCGAGCAACATTCATAATAAATATAAAAAAAAATTGCTGTAAAATGTTTGTGAACTGTAAAATTACATTGGTGCCCTCGCCAGTGCTGCGGAGCTCATGAACTGTCACTGAGAACTTTATGTGTAAGAAAGAGATTGGAGCACACATATTTATTGATATACGTGCAGTGATGATGGTCTTATCAATCAATCAATCAATCAAGCAATCAATCAATCAATCAATCAATCCTGGTAATGATGAGGTTAATATATTGGAAAGAAGTGATGCAGTAACTTCATAAACCAAGGGAAGCTACCCTAGTAAATAAAAAACTTCGCAGAAATCGGATGTTCTGGTCTACTTGTATGCGCATAACTGGCACAATGTAAATCGCTCTTAGACTCAGATTTCATACAAAACACAAAGAGTGATTAACAAGTAGTCGATATGGAGCGTTCAAAGATGAAGGAAAACAGAACACAGCCTTGTAAACACAATTTAACAACTAAAAACAGTATAGATTCCAACTGATAGGAAAGCAAATATCAGAAAACTACGAGCACGCGTATTTCCTGTGGCATGATATGTGTATGAAGTATGGACATTTAACAAGGCAGTGTAAACATATGTATGTGATTTGAGTATGTGTTACAGAAGAATCCTCCATATTTCAATGAAACACCCGTGTGTTACCGGGGCTGCAAGGGAGCAAAGAATAGTAACACTTCGACCTACAAGACATGTTGTAAGAGGCGAATGAGGTAGGGCCCAGGGAAGCTACACTAGTAAATAAAAAGCGCCCCAGAAATCTGAATTGCTGGTCTACTTGTAGGCGCATAACTGGCACAACGTACAATCTCTCTTAAGCTCAGATCACATACAAATCACAAAGTTTAGTTTAACAAGTGGTCGCTATGGAACGTTCAAAGAAGAAAAAGTAGATATCACGGACAATCAGATCTATCCAGAAAGAAATCAAAATCAAAGAAAACTGACGGATACTACAAATAAGAATGAGAAAATTGAAATATTTGTAACATATAAAAAGACATGAAATATTCTTCTTCTTCTTTACCGTTTTCTCTCTCTCTCTCTCGATCGTTCTTTTCCGGCCATGTTTATCATTAAAAGTGTGATAAATACACAGCCTTTGCCAAGAGCAACAATTTTACGTTACAAAGTTCAGTAGCATTTGGAGCTCTAGTGCTTATCCTTCGGTGAAGTGTCCGATTTCAACCAGCGTTTACTGGGTTCGCTCTCCGTTAGCGTTTTGCTGTCCCCAGCCAACCTACAAGGCAGCAGGTTTCTATTTTCTTTTAGGGTAGCGACCCTTAGACGACCTACCCTCCCGGGCTGATAAGCGTCATCTGCCAGAAAACCTGTCTTTTTGGACTACTTGGTTTTCCTGCCGTCCAGTTTTGTGTACGGTTTACTCCACTAGACTTTGATTGTCCCCAATCAAACTACAAGGCAGCAGTACTTCACCTTTCAACTCTCAGCGGAGCACAGGTCTTCAACAAACTTCTTCCAGCTCTTCCTCTCTCTTGCCATCCCTTCCAATTCTTTCCATGTTTTACCTATCATTTTAATATCAGCGTCCAGCTATTTCTCCATGTCTATCTAGGCCTTCCCCTACTCTTCTTTCACTCCGGGCCCCAAAACAGTGCCTGTCTTGCAAATGTTTCCGATCGGTCTTCTCAATATATGACCTATCCATCGCCAGCGTCTCGTCCTTAGTTCTTTCTCCACTGGAATCTCCTTAGTTCTTTCTCTGAGTTCCTCGTTTATAATCTCACCATACCATATCAGTAACTCTATTCTACGTAAACATCCATTTATGGCGGTCTGTAGTTTTCTCATGTGTTTTTGTTGTTGTCTTTGATGTTTCCGAGCCATAGAACAGCACTGACTGCACATTTGATTGAACGATTCTCAGCTTTGTGTTCGTTTTGACCTCCGTTGACTTCCAAATCTTACTCAATGCAATAAAGTTTCCCTTGCTTTTTGTATTCTTATCTTGACATCTTTGTTCGTTTCTCCTTCTGTGTTTATGTTGCTACCAAGGTATGTGTATGATTCTATATCTTGTAGAGCTGTTATCTCCAGCATAATCTGGTTTACATTCACTGCATTTATTCTCATGACCTTGTGTATACATGAAATATTGGAGAAGACTATTATGGAGGAAGTCATCTCAGGCAAAAGGAGAAGAGGAAGTTCACGTAAAAGATCCAGATCTTATCCATTCAGACGAGCTTTACTCAGACTTCAGAAGTACTTGTAATTTAGATTACCAAGTAAAGGATCATTGTTTACTGGAGTTCAACCGCAGACCGTCTGCACATGGAAATATATTAGTCATGCTGGTCTCAAACCACACAATGTTCACGACACGTTCTTATAGATTCATTGATTGGACTATCATCACTACACTTCGGTGAGTAACCATGTGTGCTTCGATCTCTTGTTTACACAGGGATATATCAGCAACAGTGGTCAAACTCCTTAGCAATGACGAGAGTCCCCGATATAATTTAGATTATGGTGAAAATACTTTGTAAGAATGTTTACATTTTTTTATTTTTCTAGAGAATTTTGTTCGGACAGAGGTTTTCCAGCCTGGTGTTCTCGATTTTAAACCGAGAAGGTTTCTTTGACGTGATTATCTTGAACATTGGACCCGTTTTATTATCCGTCATCACACTGAGATCAGTTATATCTGGAGACATCACCTACACTGAGATCAGTGATATCTGGAGACATCACCTACACTGAGATCAGTGATATCTGGAGACATCACCTACATGAGATCAGTGATATCTGGAGACATCACCTACACTGAGATCAGTGATATCTGGAGACATCACCTACACTGAGATCAGTGATATCTGGAGACATCACCTACACTGAGATCAGTGATATCTGGAGACATCACCTACACTGAGATCAGTGATATCTGGAGACATCACCTACACTGAGATCAGTGATATCTGGAGACATCACCTACACTGAGATCAGTGATATCTGGAGACGTCACCTACACTGAGATCAGTGATATCTGGAGACGTCACTCACACTGAGATCAGTGATATCTGGAGACGTCACCTAACTGAGATCAGTGATATCTGGAGACGTCACCTACACTGAGATCAGTGATATCTGGAGACGTCACCTACACTGAGATCAGTGATATCTGGAGACATCACCTACACTGAGATCAGTGATATCTGGAGACATCACCTACACTGAGATCAGTGATATCTGGAGACATCACCTACACTGAGATCAGTGATATCTGGAGACGTCATCAACACTGAGATCAGTGATATCTGGAGACATCACCTACACTGAGATCAGTGATATCTGGAGACGTCACCTACACTGAGATCAGTGATATCTGGAGACATCACCTACACTGAGATCAGTGATATCTGGAGACGTCACCTACACTGAGATCAGTGATATCTGGAGACGTCACCTACACTGAGATCAGTGATATCTGGAGACATCACCTACACTGAGATCAGTGATATCTGGAGACTTCACCTACACTGAGATCAGTGATATCTGGAGACATCACCTACACTGAGATCAGTGATATCTGGAGACGTCACCTACACTGAGATCAGTGATATCTGGAGACGTCACCTACACTGAGATCAGTGATATCTGGAGACGTCACCTACACTGAGATCAGTGATATCTGGAGACATCACCTACACTGAGATCAGTGATATCTGGAGACGTCACCTACACTGAGATCAGTGATATCTGGAGACATCACCTACACTGAGATCAGTGATATCTGGAGACATCACCTACACTGAGATCAGTGATATCTGGAGACATCACCTACACTGAGATCAGTGATATCTGGAGACGTCACCTACACTGAGATCAGTGATATCTGGAGACATCATCTTCACTGAGATCAGTGATATCTGGAGACATCACCTACACTGAGATCAGTGATATCTGGAGACGTCACCTACACTGAGATCAGTGATATCTGGAGACATCACCTACACTGAGATCAGTGATATCTGGAGACGTCACCTACACTGAGATCAGTGATATCTGGAGACGTCACCTACACTGAGATCAGTGATATCTGGAGACGTTACCTACACTGAGATCAGTGATATCTGGAGACATCACCTACACTGAGATCAGTGATATCTGGAGACATCACCTACACTGAGATCAGTGATATCTGGAGACGTCACCTACACTGAGATCAGTGATATCTGGAGACGTCACCTACACTGAGATCAGTGATATCTGGAGACGTCATCAACACTGAGATCAGTGATATCTGGAGACGTCATCAACACTGAGATCAGTGATATCTGGAGACGTCATCAACACTGAGATCAGTGATATCTGGAGACGTCATCAACACTGAGATCAGTGATATCTGGAGAAAAAAAAATGTCTCTACGAGGGAGTGAACTGAGTATCCTTGGAACAAGAAACGAGCACCTAGCCTCTGCGCCACAGAAGCACGTTGTCACTAGCTCCCCTTGTTACGAACTTCTCAATCGTAAATCTACTGCTGCATTTCTAAATCTCGCTTTCATGTGTTACCAAAATAATGTATAGAAGCCGAGTTGTCTAATTTTGCTTGCTCTGTCCGCCCGCTCCACTTTATAAAAATAAAAAGAGCGGAAGACTTAACTGGGGTCAAATTAAATTTTTATATTTATGTTTCCATCGCAAAAATGTCCAAATTGATCAATTTAATCGCATTACCTAAATACATATCTATAGATCGATTATATTGTGACACTGTTTATACAATTTGTTATTTGCTCTTGCTTGGCTTGGCGTATGTCCACGTTGCTATGAGGTGTTTACTGGCTTAAGTGTAAATATTTGATAGAAAATATATATTAAGATGGTAACAGCTGAGCTGATATATTAATAGTTAGATAAATAGATAGACAGATGGATAAATAAATAGTTAGATAAATAGATGGACAGATGGATAAATAAATAGTTAGATAAATAGATGGACAGATGGATAAATAAATAGTTAGATAAATAGATAGACAGATGGATAAATAAATAGTTAGATAAATAGATAGACAGATGGATAAATAAATAGTTAGATAAATAGATAGACAGATGGATAAATAGATAGTTATATAAATAGATAGACATGGATAATAGATGGATAAATAGATAAATAGATAGACAGATGAATAAATAGATAGATAAATAGATAGACATGGATAATATATGGATAAATAGATAGATAAATAGATAGACGGATAAATAGATAGTCAGATGGATAAATAGATAGACATATGGATACATGGATAGACAGATGGATAAATAAATAGTTAGATAAATATATTGATTGATGGATAAATAAATAGTTTGATAAACAGATAGACAGATAAAGGTACTAATGGTACAAGGATTCAAGGCAAGGATTACACTGGCAACAGGTTTCCTGCAACGATCACACTTGAAGGATCTAAACTTCAAGAACCTCTGAAGTTGGCTAGGCTGTCCGTATGGTTGAGGGACGCCTGTAAAAAAGTAATCTTAGGCCTCACGCAAAGATTAGTCTGAAGCGCAATACCGGGTGTCATGACTTTCGCCTGAATTAGCAGAGGGCGTTCGAGAGAAGCAGCAGAAGAAGAAGATAGACAGATGGATAAATAAATAGTTAGATAAATAGACAGATAGATAGCTAGATAGATACATAGATGATATATATAGATATATATAGATAGATAAAAATATAGATAGAAAGATAGATACACAGAAAGATAGACAGACAGATAGAAGGACAGATAGATACAAATACATATAGATAGACAGACATGCATGTGTATAGATAGATAGAAAGATAGACAGACAGAAAAACAGATAGAAAAAAGATACATATATAGATATAAAGTTAGATAGATAGATAAATAGATGGATAGCTTTCGTGCACAGTCAGTCAGAGGCGGCACACTAGTCTGAATTCATTACTGTTGAAAGCGAAAAAAACACAAACATAAACACACTCTCACACGCATAAATACACACACGCACGTTTATATATATATATATATTTATATCAGTGGCGGCTCGTCAATAAGGGCCAGTGGGGCCAGGCCCCACTAAAATAATGTATAACGTGTATTTATTATTTTATAAATTAAAATATAGCAACCAAAAACCATAATTTATCCGGAAAAATATGTCTGGCCCCACCAACAAAAATGATCACGAGCCGCCACTGATATATATATATACATACACACACGCATACTCACATATACATACACACACACAAACACATAAGAAAACATAAAGGATAAATGCACACATGTAAATAACAGATCTTTTATTATAAACATCTAATCAACCTTATCAATCTGTAAAAATATGCAAATATATTAGCGTTACCAATAGAGCACTACACAAGACGTATCGGCAACGTATCGCGCTTTGTCGGTTTGTGTCACAGATAAATAATAAGAAAAAAAACATTGAATATCTGTCTAAAGTGAAATGTCGTATCTGTCACGTGCTCTACGTCATTGAATATCTGTCTAAAGTGAAATGTCGTATCTGTCACGTGCTCTACGTCATTGACCTGTTATTGTTCTATAGATTTCTTTCTTATTGTATTAGTGTCACGTGAGTCGTGTTTCAGTTTGGAATTCGGTACGGAATTCGCTTCATTGCACTCCGGACATGTCCATAGGTGCTCGATCTCCTTCGCAATATCTCCAACAGCATCCAGCAGTTAACTGTACCAGTTCGATGTTTCTCGAAAACTACCTGTTGGATCTCAGTGATTTTTGCAAGCAGCCTTAGAATATCCATGACGCTAGAGAAATATTTTTTCCAAGAAAATTGATGTAGTTTGAAATATTTCTTCTTCAGGTTATATTAAAATCAACCTCACCGGATTGTACACAATAGTAACAGATCTACGGTACACAGACGCGTTGTTCTAAAAATACATTATGGTAACATTGAAATATCGTGGGTTAACAACAATTTCACGGGAATTCCCGTGCACTAACCAGTCGACTTTGAACGCGGAAAGCATATGACGTTATAATTGGGATACCGTTGTATAGTCATAGGTGTATCTCGCTATTTGTATGAAGCTATTGTATCATATTTGTTGGCTTATCAAAACTGACATTAATATCACATTCATATTGAGTCTGAAGTGCACATTTATAACAATGCAGAAGGTTACAGTTTTACTATACCAACACTTCCGTAGGGAATCTAAGAGAGGTCATCTATATTGCGATATTCATAACCTGAGAAACGAACGCAACTGGCGCTTGGTCTGAATAGAGAATCCTTTTCCCGATGGATTAAACAGGACACAAAGTGCACTAATGGCAAGCAAGGAAGGAAAAGAACAATTGACGACTTTGATATAGATGTCATAAGACGGGAGCTCTTGAAAATGTTTGCGACAAATCAACTTGTTACTCTCAGGAAACTGAAATTAAAACTGCAATCAGATTGCAGCATAGACATTTCTAAAAGTACTCTATGGAAAATTGTAAGAGCCGCCGCTTCACCTTCAGAAAAACTATAGGCGGCAGGAATATTATTTGTGAAAAGCCACATTTAATTGCTACCCGAAGTAAATACCTGAGGCAGATCCGTGAGCGGCGGAGGCAAGGCTATGATATTGTATATTTGGACGAATCCTGGGTCAATGCTCACCACACCAATGCTAAAGAATGGCAATCAGTAGACGGTGATCAGAAAAGAAAAATACCAAGCAGCAAAGGCCAGCGTATTATACTAACACATGCAGGAAGCAGTGAAGAAGGTCTTGTCCATGACGCTGGACTTATTTTCCAATCAAAAGTACCGACGGTAGGGACTACCACACAGAAATGAATGGACATATTTTCAGGCACTGGATGGAGAAAGGATCTACTTCCAATTCTAAACAGACCATCATGCTTGGTAATGGATAATGAATCCTATCACAACGCAGTATCAGCGGAAGACAAAGTACCAACTGCATCAAATACAAAAGATCAAATTAGGACTTGGCTTGCTAAGGAAAATGTCAGCTTCGATGATACATATTTGAAACCCGAGTTGTTGCACCTGGTGAGGATGACAAATAAGACAAAGGTGTTTCATATTGACAAAATCATTGCGGAATACGGCCACACGTCTTTGCGATTACCTCCATATCATGCTCACCTCAATCCGATAGAGCTTGTCTGGGCTAAAGTAAAAGGGCAAGTTGCCGAACAGAACAGGACGTTTAAAATGTGTGATGTTGAAGTTCTGACACGTGAGTCCCTCTCAATGATAGACATGCAGTTCTGGAAGAAGTGTGTTGAACATGTGCTCCGAGAGGAAGACGAGTACTGGCACTGAGATAGATTACAATTTGTCCAGCCAGTAACAATTATCAACCTCATGGAATCGTCAGATTCGGGATGATACAAATCATATTTTGATTACAGACTGAGAAATATCAACGTATACATTTCCATATCCAAATGCCTCTATCATCATACAATTTGTGGTGAAGTTAAGACACCCTGGGGTCTAATGGTGACCGAAGGAGAGGACTAACTGTTGCATATTGTATCCAAGTTCACGATTGCACATAAAGGGCAACACAATTAATTACTTGACCTATCAAGTTAATATGGAGATACACCTATGAATAGAATTGACATGGACAAATTCTAGGATTACTGTAAAATCTAAAATTTGAGCCCCGTATTTGCAATTGTCATAAAAGATCAAAGGAATTCCCGATGTGCAAAATCCGTAGCATCTATGAACTACTGGTTAGCTTTATTTTAGCGTCATGGATATTCTAAGGCTGCATGCAAAAATCACTGAGATCCAACAGGTAGTTTTCGAGAAAATCAATTTCAAACGTGCTCACGAATTAATGGACAGACTATAATTGATGAGCCTACTCGTATATCTGATGTTCTATTCGAATCACGTGCATTCTGACAAAGCTCTGATCTTCACTGCTAGGCTAAAGACATCCACCGTCTTGACATGATATCCTATACCGTAGACCCCGGCAACATAAGCGGACTATCTCAGACGAAAACACCAAAATTCCTTTTTAATAGATACTGGTTTTTAAAAGTGTTTGATAGACATCTGTGAGGTTTTTTGCAATTTTATACAATTCTACGAATCAATGGTTATTTCTGGATATGCAAAAATGTTAAATAATATTGATTTTGCTGAGTGTTAAACTGAATGTGTAACATAATATAACCTTAATTTAGCAGGGTATGTTGTTTTTAAACAGAATTGATCTTTATCTAACAATACTGGAATGCGAGGTCACGCGACGTTTGGAGTCTTTTTTCCTAGAATCTTCACCTGAGCTCGCCGGCCTTATGTTACCGGATGCCACACCTCTAACTCGGTCAGTCACAATCATGTCCTAGTTCTAAACTTGGAAACTGTAGCCTCCGATAACAATACGGTCAGCGTATTCATGTAAAATGTCTAGTAAATAAGACCACAACCTTCGCGTGACCTAGCATTGCAGTATTGATGTATGTGGACAAACTCATTTTAAAATGAACACAAAATGCTAAATAAAAGTTATATTATGTTACAACTTAAGTATAACAAGAAGGAATATCAGCATTATGAATAATTTTCATCAATAATTAACCATAGACACATAGAATTGAGTTAAATTGCACAAAAACTTACAGTGTTCTATCAAACATATACACAATCCAACCACCAACTCAAAACTAGGTCAGGATTTCCCCAATCAATTATGTGGCCCAATTTAAAGTTGGCTGTGTTGAAAATCTTTTTTGTAATTTCTCACATGATATCCGTCACAGACACACATTTGAAAGTATCACAATATTTAGATTTTTAAACATGAGTAGTACTGACTGTAGTACTGACTGTAGCACTGACTGTATTACTGACTGTAGTACTGACTGACTGTAGTACTGACTGACTGTAGTACTGACTGTATGTAGTACTGACTGTATGTAGTACTGACTGTATGTAGTACTGACTGACTGTAGTACAGACTGTAGTACTGACTGTAGTACTGACTGTAGTACTGATTCTAGTACTGACTGTAGACTGACTGTTTAGGGCGGTGTAGGACAGGGGGACGTGAGTCGTAGGAATTTAATGGCCGCATGGCTAGTGCAGTCGCCGTGAAGCTGTTCAGGTTAAGATTCTTCATTTATGCACAAAACAGAAAGAAATCATTGGCTTTATCGTGAATTAAACACTAGTCTCATGTAGCATGGGAACCGCGTCTAATCCTTTCGGTCAGACGCTTCTGAAGATTAATAATTAGATGTTGATTCTTAAATTGTCTTCTAAATATGACTAATAATTATGACATCTTAAGATTATTCCTTGCACCTCTAGGAATGGTTTCCCGTGCTCTTTCAGGATTGCTTCTGAGAGTTCCCCTTGCCACGGATCTCATGTGTTTTTTCCCCATGCATGTTGATGCGCTCAACATTGGCATCTGTTAGTGCCCTGTACTGTTTCCAATTTGCTTTTTTGTAGTGGCAACCACATTTTGGGCTCAGGTACAAATGTTAGGTCTACTTGGAGTTTGACGGGCCTGTGGTCACTATCTCCGAGTTGATTTGTGACCGTTCGTAATGTTTTTGTGGAGAGGTCACTTGTTGAGAAGGCCAATTCGGGGGTGCTAATCGTATGCAACCTTCTCGAGTAGAAGGTTGGCGGGTCGTCTGGGGGATTGCTGAGGAACAGGTTATTCTCTATCTCCCAGTCTTCCACTTCTACGCTTCTGCTGTTCGTTTCGAGGTAGCCCCATCTTTCTGAGTGGCTGTTGAAATTGCCGACCACCATGCATGCTGTATCATTGATACTCATTTCGTCGAGTGACAGCAAGATGTCACTTGGGCAGTATAAGTTATACAGAATAATCTGCATTTCTTCACATGTAATTAGGACGCCTATGATCTCTTCTGCGCCGGCACTTCCTGTAGTTACATCCACTTTCTTTACCAGAATGCCGTTTCGTACTAGGGTGAGGACTCCACCCTTGTTCCATTCTCGGTCTAGTCTGAAGGTTTGGTAACCTCTGATCTCGAATCTATGTTGTGCATTTAGGTGCATCTCTTGTATGCACGTAACATCAATTTCGTCTTTTGCAAGTCTTATTTGCGAGTGCTTTCTTTTTGTGATTAATACCTTCGGCATTCCATTGGACAATGTTTAATCGTCGCTGGCCAGTACTTTGCCGTATTGAACCAGTAGCTTTTTCCCTTGGAACCTCGCTCGCTGCTTTGCCGAGTTGGAGGACGGGGACTGCCGGTAGCAAAAAACTGACCTCTTCGAGGCATGGGGCCCGGCACTCGTCCTGCCCGACGGATCTCCACAAGCGTAGATCTGTATCGATATTCTAAATTAAAATATATATAATAATATATATATAAATTAAATCAATATTCATGAACAAATTTGGTCCATGCAGCCTTAGCATGGGTAGCTACGTCCCAACTTTCAGTGCCAATTGGAGCTCAGTTGCTTGTCTTTCGGCCGTGTGTCCGATTTCAACCAACGTTTACTGGGTTCGCTCTCCGTTAGCCTTTGGCTGTCCCAGCCAAACCCACAAGGCAACAGGTTGCTATTTTCTTTCAGGGCAGCGACCCTTAGACGTCCTGCCCTCCCGGGCTGATGAATGTCATCCGCCCAGCTTTATCTGTTTTTTTAATGGACTGCTTGGTTTGCCTACCGTTCAGTTTTGTTTTCGGTTTACTCCGCTATCCTTTGATTGTCCCCAACTAAAACTACAAATCAGCAGTGGTTCTCAACGAAGAGAGTCCTGGGACGCTTTATGGACGCTCGGGTTGGCACTAGGCAATTTGCATTTTCTCTGTCGTTTCCTTTGATCCGGGAAACCCTGGGCTGAGGCCCCGCACATCTTAATGTATGGGTCATTTCAATCGGCGCTATCAGTGCAACTTTAGATTTTACACTCGCTTTCATCACACGCCCTGATATTTCCGGAGATGTTAATTGCGTGAACAATTATATCTTGCTCGGCTGTCTCAGGGAGGGCAGTTTCGAAAAGCGCTAGAATGTAACTTTTGGCTTTACGCTTGGCCAACTCTACCCAATATCTTAGTCGGCGCTTGGCCTCATGTACGGAGTTTTCGCAGTCTTCCCTTGTGCCACCGTCACATGATGTACCACATTTACCATGCACTGGGAGTGCCACGACACGCTGCACAACTTGCGCTCGTGGCTCGAGTTTCGATTCGTTCAGGATGCACGTCTCATTACCTTCGCATGCAGCCTTTCCTATTTGCTGGTTGGCTGATACAACCAACATTTATTTACTTAGGGAGTTTTCGTTCTCGAACTCTCGTACTTTCCTGTTTCGTGCTCCCTCTTGAGCTTGGACATATTTTATCGGACTTCGGCAAGGAAATGTGTGTGCTGTTCAGGGATTCAGGCCCTTGCATTGTTTTCCGAGTTCGCATCTGCCACTGTTTTTTTGCGGACTCTCGTACTTTGCTGTTTGGGGCTCTCTCTTGAGCTTGGGCATATTTTATCGGACTTCGGCCAGGAAATGTATGCGTTGTTTAGGGATCTCCGGCCCATTGCTTTTCCGAGCTTTTACGACATCTAAAGCTCTTGGTGCTTATCGTCTAGCAGTGGAGATAAGCGTTTTTAAGACATCTAGTTATCTTGACGCCTATCACCCAGCCTTGGAGACAAGCGTTTTTAAGACATCTAGTTATCTTGCGCCTATCACCTAGCCTTGAGACAAACGTTTTTAAGACATCTAGTTATCTTGACGCCTATCACCAGCTTGGAGACAAACGTTTTTAAGACATCTAGTTATCTTGACGCCTATCACCCAGCCTTGGAGACAAACGTTTTTAAGACATCTAGTTATCTTGACGCCTATCACCCAGCCTTGGAGACAAACGTTTTTAAGACATCTAGTTATCTTGACGCCTATCACCCAGCCTTGGAGACAAACGTTTTTAAGACATCTAGTTATCTTGGCGCCTATCACCCAGCCTTGGAGACAAACGTTTTTAAGACATCTAGTTATCTTGACGCCTATCACCCAGCCTTGGAGACAAACGTTTTTAAGACATCTAGTTATCTTGGCGCCTATCACCCAGCCTTGGAGACAAACGTTTTTAAGACATCTAGTTATCTTGGCGCCTATCACCCAGCCTTGGAGACAAACGTTTTTAAGACATCTAGTTATCTTGACGCCTATCACCCAGCCTTGGAGACAAACGTTTTTAAGACATCTAGTTATCTTGGCGCCTATCACCCAGCCTTGGAGACAAACGTTTTTAAGACATCTAGTTATCTTGGCGCCTATCGTCTAGCCATGAAGATAAGCGTTATTAGACAGCGACATAGCTAGAAAAAAAGGTTGTGGTTTAAGCTCAGTGTTTTAAAATTAGTTTTTCCCAAACCTTTATTTACGTGTGCAGTATGTTAATATTTTTATTGTTATTCTGGTAATTGCTGCTACGTCACTAGAGTCAAGCTGTACATACATTGACTTACTTTCGATTATTCAGCTGCAGGGAAAGTGGGACACTTCTGTACGGACAATTTAAATCCTCCATATGGACTGTCCAAATACGCCTTGGAAATGTCACTCTAGCTTCGCTTCACTGAGTCGGCACAACACGTAAGATACAGTTGTTGCAACGTTAAAAGCCATCTGAATCTATTGAAAAAAAGCTGGCGCCAGGAGTTGATTCCGATGGTGGGGGAATACCTCTTATTCCACTTGACAGCTGCTACCTTCCTTAAGCTGGAAGTTTACCATTCAATAAATGGTGACATTGTTACAGATTATCCGTCTCACGAGAATAAAGAGCTTTAAGAACCCTAGGTAAATCATGGAAGCAAATGAATATGATCAATAAATAGATAGTAAACAAGTATTAGTGGCTTGCGGAAATAAAAACAGAACAAAAAAGAAATGATCAAACACAATATTCGAATCACAAACCTTTATTTCTGACGTCATCCATTGATAATCTCTACAGACGTACGTTGTTAATAGTACAACAGCTAGCTCAAACAAAAATGAGCTTCACTAAGTCATATCTGTTATAAACAGCGTCGAATATATCAGACTAATTTATAAGAACTAATCAGACTAATCAGGTCAAATTCGATAGATCAGTAGCCCCACAAAAACATACGATAAGAGTTTTGTGTTTGTATATATGAGAACAATGGCATACATAGTCACGTATACACATATAACATACATGCACAGGTATCACATATAAAATACATACACACATGTATACACACATAACACACATGCACACAGGTATACACACATAACATACATGCACACATGTATACACACATAACATACATGCACACATGTATACACACATAACATACATGCACACAGTTATACACACATAACATACATGCACACATGTATACACACATAACATACATGCACACAGGTATACACATATAACATACATGCACACAGGTATACACACATAACATACATGCACACAGGTATACACATATAACATACATGCAGACATAGGTAGCTTCAAGTTTCTTGTAACAATAGAATGAAGAGTTTTAAGCACCTCATTGATTGCATCGACGCTTAGTTCAAAATGAATGAAACATCTGACATGGATGGATGAACAACAAATTGTTGTAATATTTCACACAGTGAGCTGACTTCTGGTAATAAAACTGTTGAGTGACCAGTCCATTCCTAAAACGACGTATGTTAGCCAGACGGATTTGCAGGCGCTTCACATAAAAAATCCAGTAGAATGAGAGTAGCTCATCAGAGATAGGTCAAGCTTGAGCATCATCAGGGGCCGTGCCGGCTGAAGTTATTGATCTCCACAAATCTCTGTCTCTGGTGTTTTCTATCATCTTAAATATTGACGCTCTTCCGTGCCATGAATTCAGGCTATCTAAAATGTTCTCTGTCTTCCTCTGTCTTGTCAACCCTCGAGATTACGGATCGTCACAATGTATTCTAAGCCTCCCTTTCCCATCACATGATCGAAAATGATGATTGCCTTTTTCTTATATTAATGATAAGCTTTCTCTGTGTCTGGATCTCATTCAATGCCTCAGTATTAGTCATTTTTGCATTTGCAGTCTACGGTATTCTCATCCTTCTTCTGTAAAACTACATCTCTCTGGTTTTTGCAAAAACCAGATTGAGACTTGTTAAAAAAAGTCGGAGAACTGGGGAAGATAAATGGAGACAAGTTGCTGAAATAACCTGAGAGAATAAAGCAGACATTGAATACTCCATGCTCGCTACATTTATTTTATTGAAATATTAAACGTATACCATCACCAAGAAACAAAGTTAAGAATACTAAGAACGTGCATATTCCCAGTGGCAACGTATCGATGTGAAGTATGGACAAACGTGATATAAAATTTAATAAGGCAGTGAAAAAACATAAATGTGCTTTTGAATATAAGTGTTACAGAAGAGTCCTCCGTATATCATGGACAGAGAAGAGAACAAATAGATCTATATAGAAATGAATGAAAATTGTGGCATATCCTAAAGGACGTAGCATCAAGCCATGATTAACGAGTCGTTGATTTTCTAGACCACTTATACGTTCAGTAGTTGCCATTGCTTTCGAACGGTGAGGTCTATTTTTACCTTTTGTAAAAAAATCACGCAAAACGAATTTGCTTCAAACTGCCCACCGGGGTTGGAACCAGGTACGTTTGGAGTTTGTGAACGAGCTCACTACCGCATTGATCTGCAGACGTTCACATCTTATAGAACGAATTCAAAATCAAAGAAAAACTGCTGATGATACAAATGAGAAAATTTAGATATTTAGATCAAAATTTAGATACAAAGACAGCTAAAGGGCTGAGGATGACCATCTGGAAGGAGGCATACCTGGCAAAGAGATGAAAGGAAAACAACGGAGAAGGTGGATTTAGGATTAGTTGACGTGTAAACATGATCGGCTACAGACGCAAGACATCTGTCTATGAGAGAAATTTTGGAGGACTGTTAGGTGGCAAAGTTCTGCTGAGGACAAGTTATTTTAAGATGATACCATCACCATATACCAGTCTATTATTGCTATCTTCATCGTCACACATGCTATCAATGATGTGTTATATCGTGTTATTTATTGTTACAAAATAGTTATATTTTGTTTACAAAAACAAAATGGACGTAATAGAGGGTCTTGATACACTCTGCTTGACCTCTTGTACATATTCAGTCGGACAATATCACCAACAACTTTAGCCTTTTTGGTTGTGTGAGAATATTGTAATGTGGTTTCATAAATAGCATCACCTGGTGTTGTCGTTAGAGTGATTTGTAAAATTGAAGTCTTTTTGTTTTCTGTTTGACTTCAACTTTATCAGATTGTATTTCCATTACATTTATCAAATTCTTGAACATCAGTTCATACATGCAATTTGTATTACTAACTAATTCCAAAGTTTGCTTGAACAGTTGTAGTTAAGATCAAAGTCATACTAGAACTAACATTTGAATTTGTTGCATGATTACAAAGACAATGATCTATTTCAATATCTGCATGTTCAAATTCTTTCACGAGGAATTTCTTGGAATAAACTAATTCCGCTTGTTGATGTCACCAAGTTTCGTCGTCCCGAAAGTTTGACAAATATTCGTAAAGTCTCGTAAATACTTCTGTTCGTGGTGAGACGTTCTTGGTTTATTTTAGCACTTTCAGTATGTCAGGATATTTCGATAAAACCAAGTTTGGGAAAACCAGGAAAATGTGAGGAGTCCTAGATTCAGATTAACGTGTAGGTGGATCTGGAATAGATAAAATATTACAGTTCTTAATGATATAGAGACAAAAATATAATGAAGGAAATATGAGAAGAAATAACATAAAATGATAATGTGATGAACAATTAAGAAGGAAATGATTATTTATGAGAAAATGTTAGTGGAGACAAGTATGTGGCAAATAAATGTGGAGACAAGTATGTGACAAATAAATGTGGAGACAAGTATGTGACAAATAAATGTGGAGACAAGTATGTGGCAAATAAATATAAAAATGTTAAAGGAAGCATAAAAATGTAAGAGATATTAAAGTGATGAAGTATATAGAAAGATATAAATATGTATATATAAATATATGTATGCTCGTGCGTGCGTATGCGTGTGCGTGTATGTGTATGTAGATGAAATACAAACAAAACAAATATAAGTGGAACAAGCAGACTGTAAGAAACCAGAATAAGATAGGGTATCGTCATCAAATAGGTGCTTCTAATTGATTGATTGATTGATTGATTGATTGATTGATTGATGATAAGACCATCATCATTGCACTTCGATGAGTAAACATGTGTGCTCTCATCTCTTTCATACACAGGAAGATCTCAGCTGCAGTGCACAAGCTCCGTAGCACCGGGAGGGTCCCGATGTAATTTTAAAGATGGTGAAGATATTTTTGTAGGGATTTTATTTTTAATCTTTTCTGATGAGTTTTTCCCTGACAGTGGCGTTTCATCCTGCTCTTCTGGATTTTAAACTGACGAGGGTACTTTTATGTGCTCAAATTGAGCACGGGATCTCCGTTTTATCGTCAGTTTCCGATAGGACTAGAAACTCGATCTCACTTACACTGAGATCAGCAATCTCTGGAAGAATATCCAGATGATTAAACGAGGGATTGACCATGACACTTGCAAGATATGAGCATCTAACCTCTACGTACAAGCAGAGCTTTGCCTCCACTCTAACAATCCTTCTGAATTTCTTTCTTTCTCTCTCATAGATCAGATGTCTCACCCCGACAACCGTCAGGCTCAATTCGTCATATCCTGAACCTTGCTTCTCCGTGGTCTTCCTCTTCTCCTCTTTGCCGAGATGTCGCTTTCCATAATAATCATCTTCGGCTTTTTTTTTGTGTGTCCAAAATACTTTAATTTTCTCAGAATTATTTGTAGCTCAGACAGTTTTCTTTGAGTTTGATGTCTTTCTGGTTAGATCTATTTATTCTTCTACTATATCCATGATATACGAATGACTCTTCTATAACACTTATATTCAACATTCAAAATCAAACAGAAAAGTCGACAAAAATGCAGTCGTGTCTGACTCCCTGCCTTATTTCAAACCAATGTGATATATCATATTATAATCTTAGAGCCACCATTTGATCACTATAAGGTTCTCTTAAGGTCCGTATTAAATGTAATGGAAATCTATTTGCCTCTATTATTTTCCACAATTCCTGATGTTTGACACAATCAAATGCATTTGAGTTGTCAATTAAGCGTGAGTAGTGATCTACATTTTAATCTATAGATTTATCTATGATTGTTTTCATGTTAAACATCTTATGTTCTCATCTTAAATATCTTTTGTTCTCATGTTAAACATCTTATGTTCTCATGTTAAATATCTTTTGTTCTCATGTTAAACATCTTATGTTCTCATGTTAAATATCTTATGTTCTCATGTTAAATATCTTTTGTTCTCATGTTAAATATCTTATGTTCTCATGTTAAATATATTTTGTTCCATGTTAAAAATGTATGTTCTCATAAATATAAGAAATCTGAGTGAAACAAACGTGATATAACTGATTATAGAGCTATAAGTAATACATCAGTGAAGAAATATAACTGATTAAGAGCTAGTAATACAATCAGTGAAGACAATATAACTGATTTATAGAGCTATAAATATAAATCAGTGAAGACAATATAACTGATTATAGAGCTATAAGTAATACAATCAGTGAAGACAATATAACTGATTATAGAGCTATAAGTAATACAATCAGTGAAGATAATATAACTGATTATAGAGCTATAAGTAATACAATCAGTGAAGACAATATAAATGAAAGAATATAAGGAAAAGAAAATATAAATTAAAGAAATATAAATATAAGAAATATAAATAGAAGAAATATAAATAGAAGTAATATAAATAGAAGAAATATAAATAGAAGTAATATAAATGAAATAAATATAAATAGAAGAGATATAAATGAAATTAATATAAATAGCAGAAATATAAAAATAATTATAATGCTTCGCTTACAGATTATTTTTCCTTCCTAATTTCTCTCCTTATCTAATTAAAGTTAGCATGTTCCTTGTGGTGCAGAGTTGAATATCTCTCCAAGTTAGCATGTTCCCTTGTGGTGGCAGAGTTGAATATCTCTCCAAGTTAGCATGTTCCCTTGTGGTCGCAGAGTTGAATTTCTCTCCAAGTTAGCATGTTCCCTTATGGTCGCAGAGTTGACGTTTCTTCTGACTTTCTCTCCGTTATTATGTTCCCTTGTGGTCGCAGAGTTGAAGTTTTGTCTGACTTTCTCTTCACTAATAATTTTTAAACTAAACTTTATAAAATGATATTGATTTTAGTAATTTGTACGCATGCATGGGTTTGCCTCCTTATAGCCACCATAATCTCTTCCTACTTCTGAACATGAAAATCGTGCATATCCTTTAAGCTAGCCATCAACCACAGTAAACGAATCGTTAATTTTCTAAGGCACCATTATACGTTCAGTATTTTGCCAGTGATTTTTAAACGGTGAGTTCTATAATTTATCATTTGTGAAATCAAAGGTAACTAATTTGCTTTCAAACTTGCCGCGCAGAATTAAACCAGAATCAAGGGTACTAATTTGTTCCACACTTACCTGCCGAGGAGGTTGAACCAATACTCTTGTGTTGTGATCGAGCACACTACCACTTAAGCTACATACGCTTACCTTCCTACTTCTAAATATGCAAGTTAAAATTGATAACTCAAATATGTAGACAATCACATCCAACAACTAACGTTAAATAATAATATCACCATATATAACATTTCTCAACCGTTTCTCAGCCAAATTGAAATAGTTTTTTGATTAAAAGTTATGTATATATTCAAGAGTAACATATCCATATATTACTTTCTGTAGCCCTACATAACAAATTGTGTAGCTCTACCTGACAGATTTTGTAGCTCTACCTAACAGATTGTGTAGCTCTACCTAACAGATTGTGTAGCTCTACCTAACAGATTGTGTAGCTCTACCTAACAGATTGTGTAGCTCTACCTAACAGATTGTATAGCTCTACCTGACAGATTGTGTAGCTCTACCTAACAGATCGTGTAGCTCTACTACAGATTGTGTAGTTTTACCTAACAGATTGTGTAGCTCTACCTAACAGATTGTGTAGCTCTACCTAACAGATTGTGTAGCTTTACCTAACAGATTGTGTAGCTCTACCTAACAGATTGTGTAGTTTTACCTAACAGATTGTGTAGCTCTACCTAACAGATTGTGTAGCTCTACCTAACAGATTGTGTAGCTTCTACCTAACAGATTGTGTAGCTTCTACTAACAGATTGTGTAGCTCTACCTGACAGATTGTGTAGCTCTACCTGACAGATTGTGTAGCTCTACCTAACAGATTGTGTAGCTCTACCTAACAGATTGTGTAGCTCTACCTGACAGATTGTGTAGCTCTACCTGACAGATTGTGTAGCTCTACCTAACAGATTGTGTAGTTCTACCTAACCGATTGTTGTTGTTATAGAGCCCCCAGAAATGATAGGTTTTCACCCGTTCTCCTATATTTGAGACGTGGAGAGTACCTCGCTTTCTTGAAGACACAGACAACTCCAACAACTCTAGGCGTACAGTATGTTGCTTAGTGTTTTGGAAACTCCTACTCAGGTAGAGTCTATTGGTAACTGCTGTAGTAGCCCCTCATTTCTAGAGCGGTATACGCTGACATTGTAATAAGTAAAAAACAGATCAGAGCATACGTGTTTATTTTCTGAAGTGTAATATCTTCTTTGCGTTCGTTCTTGACCACCAATTTTAATCACTCTTTGTGATATATGTTTCATCTTTGCCAAGAACATGTATATGTTGCACATTGGTTTAGTAGACCCCTAAACGCATATATTTCTACACGTTTAGGACATGTGCATCCGATTTCAGCCAAACCTCCTTAGTCGCCTCTTACGACATGCGTGGCAGGTAACAGAGGTTATATTCTTTGCACCCCAAATTTGGGCCCTGTAGCTAGTAAGCTCGATCACAGACGCAAGCGTACCTGGTTCAAACTCCGCGGTGGGCAAATTTGGAAGAAAATTCGTTTCTGTGGGATTTTTACAAAATGTAAAAATGGTCCTCACCGTTAAAAAAGCAATGGCAAACTACTGAATGTATAAGTGGTGCCTATAAAATCAACGATTCGTTTGCTGTGGTTGATTGCTACCTGTAAAGGATATGCCACGATTTAAATTTTACGTTCAATGTCAATAAATGTTTAGCAGTTAATCGAATAATATATAACTATTTATATATACACTAACCTGGTTGGTCCGAAACGTTGTCCGTGGTCACTGAAGAAGATAAGGACAGTGTTGTTGATGATATTCTTATCTTTCAGTTGCTGAAAGAAACTTAGATAGAGATCATCTCCAGCACTAGCCAAGTTGCTGTCGTCGTGGGTTAGACCGACAGAAAAACTTTACATGAGGGAGAGAAACAAATAGATAATGAGATTATTAAATTCTGCTCTAATCTGTTTACTTGATATTTCAGAACAATAAAAAAGAAACTATATAAGTTTAAAGATATCAATAACATTGACATATGCACCTTATTTATTAATTCTTGTTGATCACTAATAAGTAGGATATTCGTCTTGTTTTTCTTCTTTTCTCTAATTTTGTTTTGTCTTACAACGTCATGAAACTAAGAGATTTCTAGAACGGCCTTTATAAACAGTGTTTTTTACTGCCTCTGTTATTTCTAAGTTTCACCTTTTGCGTGGACCGCTTTTTGCTTTGTATCTACTGTATCATATTAGCCTTGCTCTTTGATACCCACTGTTTGTTGACAGTGGGTACAACATCAGTATTGTTCTCTTATGCCCATTGTTTGTTGGCAATCTGCTTATAGACAGTGGGTACAACATCAGTATTGATGTTTTACCTACCATTTACTAATGTTGGAACTCTTGTCTCTTCTTGATATTTCTAACATTAACTCAGTTGAGCTAGTCTTTGCTATCGTTTGTATCAGCGTTCAGGTTCTGGCATTGATAGCTTAATTTGGAAAGATTTGTTAATTTGTCGATGGATCATAATGGTGCTTTTTCTTCTACGATGTAATTATTTCGGATTTATTGTCAATGTTTATTCTCATATTGTATTCATTGCATGTTAACTGGAGTAGCTAATGGTTGCTGTAGCTTTCTTCTGTGTTGATATGATTACATGTTAACTGTAGTCTGTTAATGTGTTGCTGTAGCTGTTCTTCTCTTGTTGATATGATTACATGTTAACTGTAGTCTGTTAATGTGTTGCTGTAGCTGTTCCTCTGTTGTTGATATGATTACATGTTAACTGGAGTCTGTTAATGTGTTGCTGTAGTTGTTCTTCTGTTGTTGATATGATTACATGTTAACTGGAGTCTGTTAATGTGTTGTTGTATCTGTTCTTCTGTTGTTGATATGATCTGACTGATCGTCGTCGCCAAAATGAAATTTGTTACAGAGTTCCCGAAGGATTTTCCACTTCGCTGGTGTTCACTATTTTGCTGATTTGATCGATACATGTGATAAATCACAGCGAAGTTAGTATTCATCCTTGTCTTATTCCAAATATAATGGTACTTGTCTGATAGTCCTGTGTTTGTTCTCACCATGCATGGGCTGTTTACATAGAGGCTCCTGTGCAAATTAATTAAGGGGTCATTAACTCGATAGATTGACAATACTTTCCACAACTTATTCCAATCTACCCTTTCGAACGCTTTTTACTGATCCACGAGTGCAACATGTACGTGTTTATCGGATTCGACAGTATTTTCCACTAGCAGTCTGAGTGCGAATACAGCCTTGGTACAGCTTCTTTCTTCTGAAATCCCATTTGCTAGTCGTTAAGCTGTGGCTTGATGATATAGCGTAGCAATTTTTTCTAACAAAGCACACTCACCAGTATGAAATCATGGACAGACTGACCAGTATAAAATCATAGACACACTGATCAGTATAATATCATGGACAGACTGACCAGTATAAAATCATAGACACACTGATCAGTATAAAATCATGCAGACAGAATGACCGGTAGAAAATCATAGACAGACTGACCAGTAGAAATGAATTTCTTAAATCTAACTGTACCCATTTTGTTATTACCTGAATCCAAAGTATGGCCTAGATTGAGAGTTATTGAAGGTGGAGGCCATCTGTATCCAGAAATCGTTGTTTAAGGCAACCTTGGAAACATCCCCAAGACAATACTTGTTAAAAGCGTTCATCAGATGGTCTTGAAATTGGGCAATCACTATAACTCTGTGGTAGTAGTCGACTGGTGGTTTGTCCCAACCCTTTTTCTGATAATGGAAAGCTGTGACATAATAATGATCAAAAATGGCACCAGTCCGATATCCAGCTTTGCTGAAGTAACTCCAAATGAAATCCTCGTTGACGTAATCATATACTTTATCAGGTGTCCAGCCACTTTCAACCAACTCTTGATGTCTTTTCCCAGTTAGAAGTGCTAAAATATTTGGGTAAGTATTCTGTCCTATTTTATTATATCTGTTTAACTCTACTGCATTCAGATTGTCCAGAAGGAAGTTTCTCGTCTTTGGCATGTGTCTCTGGAAGTTCTGTTTGGAGTTGCCGTCAATACCGATCATGAGAACGCTCAACGTTTCCTTGGGAGAGTGTGTGGCTACATGCTTCTGGTAGTTGTTCTCCAACAAGAGTTCTAGATCTTTCTTTATACGAATCAGGCTGAAGTAGGATCGTGAGAGCACTGTGTTATTGCTACCATAACATTCTACAACCAAGTTATCGTCATTGTCTCTGAGAGGTATCGAGTCGGTAAACGGATCACTGACGTGCAAGACGACTGTCTTAAAATCCGAACCTGGTTCCTTTGCCAGAGATTTGTACCAGCATTCTTTAAATGTATTATTTCTGTCACCAACTAGAGAAGTTCTGGAATGATTCACCTTGATCGTATCACCACTCAGGTAAACCAGGTGAGGAATTCCACCTTCACATGTGATAGGCTTCTGATATTTGGTGAGAGCCAGAATTACTGGATCATAAGGGTCAACATCAGGAAACGTGCAACTGGTCTTGACCACTGAACTTTCACTGATCTTTCCTCCATCTTGTTGTGTTTGTGACGTGTTAGAAAACTGAAGATTGTTTCCAAGTTTTCTGATAGAATCTATTATCAGATTATTTGTAAATCTGTCAGATCTATCTCCAGTCTGAGTTTCTACTGTCTGTGAGGTCTGGTTGATGAAAATCTGGTATCTTGACAGCCATAAAATTGGATTTTTGTAGAAGCTGATTGTGATGGCGGAGACGGACAGAGTCATTAGTACTAACAATAATTTTCTAAACTTGTGTTTTCTCACTGAAAAACCGAGTAATATATACGATGTTATATATAAATAAATTCAATCTTGACATGTTGATGATGTTAGTAAAGTGAGAATAAGGATATTGATAAAGTGAAGTTAATGATGGTGGGAAAGTGAAGTTAATTGTATTATATATATGACCTTTTTCGTCTTTACAGATGGTCAGTTGACAAGTGATTTACTGTGACAACTTATTGTGAGTTTTCGCTTTTCTCTATTGTCGCTCAGCTCATACATAAGTCTCTTCTCAAAAGATTCTGCACCCTTGCGTAATATGGCTTTCCACACAACTCTGTCATCAGTTTTTCCCATGTGCTGGGACTTATAGAAAAGTTTTTCATTGAGGTTTTACACAGATATCGTTGTATCTGGGCAGTGGTCTGCCCTTGTGCCTCTTTTCCTCCGAAAGTTCACAGAACAGCATTTGTTTTGGTATGCGATAAGTTTCTATTCTTCTCACATGTGCCAACCATCTTAGTCGTCCACTGCTGAGCATGCCCATGATGGAAGGCAGGTTTGAACGTTGCAGTACTTCAGAGTTGGTTATCTTGTCATACCACCTGATGTTCATAATCTTGCGGAGACATCGAAAGTGAAAGATGTTAATTCTCTTCTCGTGTTTTGAGTAGGCTGTCCATGCATTTGAGACATATAGTAAAGAGCTCGACCGCGTGGATAGGCACAAGTTGTGGAAAATACTAACAACCTATGGGGTTAATGACCACCTAATCAACCTTTGCAAGAGCATTTATACTGACATCCAATGTACGATTAGAACAAATACAGGATTATCAGAAAAGTTTCACGTAGGGTCAGAAGTAAGACAAGGTTGCGTACTATCCTCGCTGCTGTTCATCACGAATATTGACCACATCTGTAAAATAGCTAACACCAGCGAAGGAAACAGCCTCGGAGAGCTCTTAAATGAATTTATTTTTGCAGACGATCAGGCAATCATATCAACAACAGAAGAAAGACTTCACATACCTGAGGAGCATTTTTTCAGCAAACGGAAGAATAACTAATGAAATTCAACACAGATGCAACAAATCAAATCAAATGATAGAGCAAATGGCGCCAATTTTAAGATGCAAACACGTCACCATGAACACAAAAGAGCAATGTTCAACACAATCTTTCTCCCACATTATGTTACCATTGCCAAACCTGGACGCTGACAACAAACAATAGAAGAATAGTCACAACAGAGATGAAGTGTTTACGCAGAATGCTGTGTGTAACAAGAAGAGATCGGTTGAGAAATGAAGACATCAGGAAAAAGTGGGTACAACATCAATACTAGACTTCATCAAGAAACAACAAATTAAATGGTTCGGCCACGTAAGCAGATTACCATCAGACAGTACACCTCAAAGAGCAATGCTGCTCCGATACAATGGGTACAAATCAAAAGGCCGGCCACGCAAAAGATGGACCTCAGAGATAACAGAGGCGACGAAAGAGACTATTTACAAAGCGCATACAAGGGCCCGTTTAAGAAATCTCTTCCTGACCTGACGCTGTGAGGCAAACAGGATTCGAGAAAGAAAGTAAAGAGCTAATTACACATGCTCGATATTTATGAATCTTCGTCTGCACTGTCAGTTTTGTCCTACGCTCACTTTGATAGTTTGCCGGATGTAGTAGTTGCACTCCTACACGATGTTGATTTCTTCATCAAGAGAAAGGCTGGCAGTGACCATGGACCCGAGATAGCAACATTTTGAACTGGTGTTAGATGGTTGCCATTTAAAGTGATATTTGTTGTGTTACCTCCTGATATAAAACAAATGTTTTGGAGACACTTATAGTCAGAGAAAATAGGTCGCATGCCTTTGACAAATTATTGATTAAGCATTGCAGTGTTGCCTCACTGTGGGCAACTAAGGCAGCATCGTCAGCGAAAAGGAGGTCCTTGAGAAGAATCTCCGTCGTTTTTGTCTTGGCTCTTAAATGAACCAATTAAAGAGTGAACCATCACATCTAGTGCTTATGAAAACATCACCCTCAGCGACCCCTAAGGCGTGGTTCAAAAGGACTGCGAAGAAGATGCCAAAGAGAGTGAGGGCAAGGACACATCCCTGCTTGACTCCACTCTTAACCTCGAAACTATCAAGTGTGCTGAGCTTTCATGCCCTCATGGAAGGAGACAATCAACTGGAGCAACTTTGGGGACAGCCAATATGCTTCAATATTTTATAAAGACTTGGCCTGCTGACTGTGTCAAATGCTTTAGTCAGATCCACGAAATCAATACATAAAGGCTTACTCTGCTCTCTGCACTTCTCTTGTAGCTGTTGAAGGATAAATATCAAGTCAGTTGTTGACCGTCCAGTTCTGAATCCACATTGTGTATCTGGGAGAACTCGCTCTGCCAGTTTCTGTAGTCGTTTTGAAAGAACTAGTGCAAAAATCTTGCCTTTGACATTTAAATGGGAGATGCCTCTGTAGTTGCTATAGTTCACTCTTATCCTCTCTGTTTTTATAGAATGCCACGATCTGTGCATCCCTCATCTCCTGAGGAAATTCTCTTTCTCTGCAGCACGGAATAAGGAGAGTGTAGTGGAGAGGCAGGAGGACATCCCTATTATATTTGAGGATTTCTGCAGAAATGTTGTCTAGTCCTGATGCCTTGCTATTTGAAAGTTTGTTGATTGCTTCGGAAAGCTTCAAATCTGTGGGTTCGGGATCCAGCTCGGTTAGTTCATGATGTTTCGGTATGATCTGATCGAGGACTGGGTGTGCTGGTTTCTCCACTGAGTAAAGATTTGAATAGTGTTCCACCCATCTTTCGAGCTGTTTGGTCATATCTGTTATTGGCTCACCTGTTTCCGATCTTAGTGGTGCAATTTATGTTTGGTCCCAGAGCTACTCTGATATTTTCGTATAAACCTTGGTGTTGCCACATCTACACATTTTGTCTCGCAGAACATAGATTTGACCAGTATTCATTTGCACACCTCCTTAACTCCCGTTGCATTACTGATTTTGTGTGCTGAAGATGGTTCATTGAACTTTGCGAGGGTTTCTTCATTATTCTGGGACTCTTTTAGACGTCCTTACGTTCCATTCGTCAAATCTAAGAGATATATTTATCTTGTTTTCAGGTAACTGTTGCTTCCCGTGTTGTGCCTGAGCCGAAAGCAAAGATGAAGTGGCGTCTCCCTTTGTGCCTAGACTGGGCAGCTGATATGGAGAATAGGCCTTGCCCATTTTGCACAAACCCTCTCTACCCTACTGTTTCATCCAAAGGAAAGACAAAGTAAATACGTTTGGAATCCAGCAGGGTTTGCAGGAGATGCCAGAAGATGGCAAGGAATACACACTTAACCATCAACTGCCTTAGGTCCCTCCTTCGGATTTTTGGTCAAGGTTTACTCCTCTAGCCCTCAGCATTACCGTACTGACCCACAAGGAAGTGGGGATTTTCGATCAGGGTTTACTCCCTAGCCTTTAGCTCTCTGAGCCCTCTCACAAGGCAGTGGTGTGCTTTACTTTTATCTTTCTCCATATCCTATCCATTTCCAGTTTCACCATTCTTATCTAACATTCAAGTTTTATCTTTCTTATCTAATCGTATAGTTTTATTCTACTTTATTTTTAATGTTTATAGTTTTTATCTTTCTTATCTAAACTTCTAGTTTTACTTTCTTAATTCTAAACTTCTTAGTTTTATCTTTCTTTTCTTCTTCTAATTTTATCTTCTTTCTAATGTTATAGTTTTATCTTTCTTATCTAATCAGTCTAAAGTTTTATCTCTCTTTATCTAATCTTCTAGTGTTATCATTTTTATCTAATCTTCTAGCTTTTACTACTTTGTTTTATCCTTCTTATCCCTATTTTCAAGTTTCATCTTTTTAGTTTTCTTTCTTAACTCAATCTTCTTTTCTTGTCTTTCTAGTCTTGTTGGAGCACCAGTGGTATAGTAGTAAGAAGCTTGTCTGCCACGCAGGTAACACGGGTTTAATTCCTGGTCGTAGCAAGTAGAATGTGTTTGGATCTAAGTGGCATAGAGGTCAGGTGCTCGCCTCTCATTCCAAAAGGTACTCGGTTCGCTCTCAAGTGAAGTCACCGGGATAGTTTTCAATAGATCCCTGATCTCAGTGTAGGTGAGATCGAGTTCTTAGTGCTATCGGAGAGGGATGATAAAACGTATTTCCTTTGTTCAAGTTAAGCACGTAAATGAACACTTTGCAGTTAAAAAAATGCAAAAGAACTGGTTGAAAAAGGCAGGGTCGGGCAAAATTCATAACAAAGATATTTTAAAAAATGAAACAAAATATTGTATAATCTTCTAAGTTACGTCGGGGACCCTAGCCGTGCTACAGAGTTCGTCGCTCTGTCACTGAGATCGTCATGGGTAAGACACATGGTTAATCACCCAAGTGAAATGATGATGGTCTTACCAATCATTCAATCAATTTATCAATCAATTTATCAATCAATTTATCAATCATTTTTCAATCAATATATCTAGTCGTATCTTCTTTCATTATTATCTTCAATTCCTATATTATATCTTATCCATGTTGTATAAAGTAACCTTCAAGAGAGAATGAACTCACAAATATAAAGTTGTCTATAGCAAGAAAGCCTTCGTTTAGCAGCAACAATCATGATCATTGCTGGGACATCAAGTGTATAGATTCCTGGAAACGAAACGTTAGAACATAATAGTTAATATGGTTTTAGCATAAAGTTACATACAATATAGTTCAATAAAACAGATAATATACCTCAACACGATAGACAAACAGACTACAACTTCTAAGACATACAAACGATGTCAACAAGACAAACAGACTACCTCTCTAGGACAGACAAACGATGTCAACAAGACAAACAGACTAATTATCTAGGACAGACAAACAATGTCAACAAGACAGACAGACTACCTCTCTAGGACAGATAAACGATGTCAACAAGACAGACAGACTACTTCTCTAAGACAGAAAAACGATGTCAACAAGACAGACAGATTACCTCTCTAGGACAGACAAACAATGTCAACAAGACAGACAGATTACCTCTCTAGGACAGACAAATGATGTCAACAAGACAGACAGACTACCTCTCTCAAGTAGTAGCATGTCCCTTGCGGAATGTCACAATCATCACATCCCGCCTGAAAAGATATCTGTCTCTTGTAAGTTCTCCTGCATCTTCCAGCGTTATGTTCAAGGTTTCTTTGATGTCCTGCTGCCACCTTCGTTTTGATCTTCCCCTGCCTCGTTTTCCAGGAACCATGCCTTCCATTACCTTTCTCTCCAGACCACTGTGACGTTTAATGTGGTCAAAATATTTTATCTTCAGGGACATGATGTTATTTATGAACCAATATTTCTTGATATGCAGGTCTTGTAGTATGTCTTTGGTTCTTCTCTTCTCTGTCCAGGATGTTCTAAGAACATTTCTATAGCACCATGTATTAAAAGCTGCAATTGTGTTTTTTGAAGTTTGTATTACGGTCCGCGATTCGCATCCATATGTTGTCATAGGGAATATGCATGACTACCTGTTTAGGACAAACACATGATGTCAACAAGACAGACAGACTACCTGTCTAGAACAGACAAATGACATCAACAAGACAGACAGACTACCTGTCTAGGACAGACAAATGACGTTAACAAGACAGACATACTACTAGTCTAGGACAGACAAATGAGGTAAACAAGATAAAAACATACTTCAACAAATCAGATAGAACTATTTCTCAACGATTTGTAATTTCTCTAAATATGACAACTGTATATAAATAATACTTACTAACTATAACAACGGGAAATTACAGGGAGAAAACATTTTTCCGAAGTAACAACAATTTCCAAAGGCAATATTTCGTTCAAATTCTTTGTCCTTAAACTGTTTTCCAAAATTACGCATTTGTAAACATTATATCCCATTATTGATCTCGGTTGCCAATAGCGCTGAAGTTGATAACATACTATGCTAGTGACTACGTGCCGTGAAAACTATGAAGCTTGACTCCAAGTTCGGGACTAAAAAGAATAGAGAGTATGACTACATGTCCTTTACTTGGGTAATCTAAATTACAAGTACCACTGAAGTCAGAATAATTCTCGCCTGAATTGTGAGGGACACTGGTTATAATGAAAAGTAAGCCCTTGCGCAAAAATCAGTCAGAGGTGCCATATTAGGCGCGATGACTACACCTGAATTCATAAACGAAGGAAAAAAGAGCTTTCATATTTGAAATGATAAATCTATAACAGCCGTACTAACTCATAAACACACAACTGTATAAACGACTCACCTTCATGGAGCAATTCGTCTGAGAATGTATTTGTTAAATATATTTAATGAAGCCGTCACCAAACAAGCAATCGTGTACCGTTTCAAGTGTAATCTTCCGCTTAAACATGTCAATCAATATAAAGTTGTAATGCGATTAGTTGTTGTTTACTTGATGTGATTACAAGCAGGCACACATCTAATTTAAATCTTTGAAGATTTATATGTGTTTAAGATGTCTGTTTCACTTTCAGTTTGGAATATCTTCATTGCACTCCAGAGATGTGAATAGGTGTTCCGATCTCCTTTCCGATTATATCTCCAACTTAGGTCCAACGGCAGACCGTAACAGTTCGATGCTTGATTGATGAAGCCTACTCGTATACCTGTTATGTTGATTATGATACACCTATCTTGTGACTATACCTGTTATGTTTGATTAGATGAGCCTACTCGTATACCTGTTATGTTGTTTGATAAGCCTACTCGTATACCTGTTATGTTGATTGATGAGTCTACTCGTATACCTGTTATGTTGATTGAGTAGAGTTTTTACTACTCTATACCTGTTATGTTGATTGATAAGCCTACTCGATACCTGTTATGTTGATTGATTGAAGCCTACTCCCTATCACCTGTTATGTTGATTGATAAGTACCTACCAGCATACCTGTTATGTTGTTTGATAAGTCCTTACTCGATGATATCCTGTCTATGTTGTTCTGATACAGCCTACTCGTATACCTGTTATGTTGATTGATAAGCCTACCTGTATACCTATCGTTATGTTGATTGATAGAGTCTACCTCGTATACCTGTTATGTTGATTGATAAGCCTACTCGTATACCTGTTATGTTGTTTGATAAGCCTACTCGTATACCTGTTATGTTGTTTGCATACAGCCTACTCACGATACCTGTTATGTTGTTGATAAGCCTACTCGTATACCTGTTATGTTGTTTGATGAGCCTACTCGTATACCTGTTATGTTGATTGATGAGTCTACTTTTTTTCGTATACCTGTTATGTTGTTCTTTTCTGACCACTCAAATCTTCAAACTCGACTCCTGCAATCTAGTAGTTGACGTCGATTGGTTTAAATGAAAATCTTCATTGCGGCCACACTCTACGAAGACGTTCAAAATGTCAGCTCTATCCATTGGCTGGATTAAGAGGTCTACAATTATGTTCTGATCTACAATCTTCGACTTTCTTACTTTAACATAAAAGTTCTCATTATATATTTAATAATCACCTCCCTCCCCTCACTACCCTTCCTTCTTTGTTACTACACATTTCATACTAACATAAATGCAACAAAGCAAATCAAATAATATGGCATATGGAGCCAATTTTAAAATGCAAACAAGTCACAATGAACACCGAAAGAGCATTGTTCAACACAATTTTTCTCCCCACATTAGGCTACCAGTGCCAAACCTGGACGCTGACATCAAATGATAGAAGAAAACTAATCATGACAGAGATGAAGTGTCTACGCAGAATACTTGGAGTACAAAGAAAGAGGAAACAGGTTTAGAAATGAAAACATCAGGAAAAAGTGGGTACAACATCAGTACTGAACTTCATCAAGAAACAACAAATTAAATGGTTCAGCCACATAAGCAGATTACCAACAGACAGTGCACCTCAAAGACAATGCTGCTCTGATACAATGGATACAAAGCAAAAGGCAGGTCACGCAAAAGATATAACTCAGAGGGTAAAAGAGGCGACGAAAGACACGGTTTATGAAGCCATCTCCGAATATAAGTCATCTCTAAGGATTCGTTATCACATGCATGGTGTGTGTTTCCGATATTTTAATACTAAGGAGTTACGATCATTGTCTCCGAAAATCGCTCGGTGGTTTTCGTCTTAATGTGTGCTGGTCTTTGGAATCTAACGCCAAATATAACGTTTTGTGAAGCGGGCGAGGGGCGAGATTTGCGGACAGGTTGTGGTTTGACATAGGAAAATATGCGGGGGAACATCAGCACTAATAATTGAAGGCATGTTGTTTAAATTATGATACGAATTGGCAAAGCAACATCAGCTTTTAAAAGTCTAAATAAAGTATGGAACTGCAAGTTATATAGCATTAAAACTAAATTACGAATTTTCAATTCAAAAGTTGTATCAATCCTAACATATGCCAGCGAGAGTTGGAAAATGACTAAAGATATAGAAAGAAAGTTGAATGCATTTGAAAATAGTCTGCGAAAAATAATGAATGTAAAATGGAACGAATTCAGGAGAAGTGATGAAATCAGAGACATATCTGGTCAACCACTAGTGACAACTGTTATAAGAAGAGAAGATGGAGATATGTTGGACACACTTTGAGGAAAAATGATCAACGAATATCAAAGCAGGCATTGCGGTTGGATGCAAAGGGTTCAAGAAAGAGAGGTCGACCTAAGGAGACCATGAAACGAACTTTGCTGAGAGAGGCAGGACATATCAGTCATAGTTCCATGGAGGAGATTGAGCGAGTTGTCCATGATAGAGCGGTATGGAGTGGTATGATAGAGCTTGCAGGCCCTATGTAACGTATAACGGTACGAGAGGAATTATAATTATTATTATTAGTATTATATTGTTTAAAAGACGTTTATAGACGAAAGTTCGACTATGTACGATTGAAAAGTGATCTTGTGGTACTTTATTGTTGGGATGAGTTCTTAATAAAAATCAGTGAATGACTTGTTGCAGAGTTTAATTGAAAATATGACTTGTTGCAGAGTTTAATTGAAAATATGACTTGTTGCAGAGTTAAATTGAAAATATGACTTGTTGCAGAGTTTAATTGAAAATATGACTTGTTGCAGAGTTAAATTGAAAATATGACTTGTTGCAGAGTTTAATTGAAATTATGACTTGTTGCAGAGTTTAATTGAAAATATGACTTGTTGCAGAGTTTAACTGGAAATATGACTTGTCGCAGAGTTTAATTGAAAATATGACTTGTTACAGAGTTTAATTGAAAATGATCTCAGTTCAGGTTTTAAAAAAGTGTTAAAACTGACAGAATTGAACATGACTATTCCAGCAACTTCTGCGCCAGTTGGAGTTTGTTTTCAGCATTAAAGCGAACCCACAGTTGCTGCAGATCTACACAAGGTCAAGATAGACTATCCAACAACAAGATAGACTATCAAGATAGACTATCGCCTTTTGTCGATTGAAAAGGAACTTTTGTGCAAAGTTAAAAGGAAGATTACATTTTACGATGCCGTTACAGAGATGTTTATGCAAAAGGAAAGAAACATGAATCTGATCTTCAAGTGAAACATATAAGCGGAAATATGTACTATTTAAAAAAATATATTTTCTTAGTTCAATGACTATCGGTGCGTGATTGAATATAGTTGGCTTTTTTAATTAAGAGGAAAAGAGGTTAAATAGAGAGACACATATTCATTTTAGTAGCCGTCCACCTATCTGGCATTATCAGGCTACGCCACTGAACATAAGTCTATTTTCTATTTCTTATAACAGCTGTTACTAGTTGTTGACCAGACATTTCTCTCATTTCATAATGTGTTTTAAATGTGGTCGATATTTGTTGTCAATAACTGTTATTGCTGAATTAAGTAAATCTTACATTACCTGACTAAACTGTTTCGTTCTGTACACTTTCTGTATCTACATAATTTGAAGCGTTTGGCAGAATGGATTAGCGCACGGCTTCTATGCGGGTGAGCCGGGTTCAATCCACGGTAAGGCCAAGGTGTTTTTTTATGTCACGGGATTAAAGAATAATCCTAACCTGTACAGTTTCACAGTGACTGCACTAGTCAAGCGGTCATTAAATTCTCTATGTACATCTCTTCCAGGTCATACACCGCATGAAGTTATACGTACATCCCCTACAGGTCATACACTGCATGAAGTCATATGTACATCTCTTACAGATCATACACTGCATGAAGTCATACGTACATCTCTTACAGGTCATACACCGCATGAAGTCACACACTGCATGAAGTCATACGTACATCTCTTACAGATCATACACTGCATGAAGTCTACTGTACATCTCTTACAGATCATACACTGCATGAAGTCATATGTACATCTCTTACAGATCATACACTGCATGAAGTCATATGTACATCTCTTACAGATCATACACTGCATGAAGTCATACGTACATCTCTTACAGATCATACACTGCATGAAGTCATACGTACATCTCTTACAGGTCATACGTACATCTCTTACAGGTCATACACCGCATGAAGTCACACACTGCATGAAGTCATACGTACATCTCTTACAGATCATACACTGCATGAAGTCATACGTACATCTCTTACAGATCATACACTGCATGAAGTCATATGTACATCTCTTACAGATCATACACTGCATGAAGTCATACGTACATCTCTTACAGATCTCACACCGCATGAAGTCATACGTACATCTCTTACAGGTCATACACCGCATGAAGTCATACACTGCATGAAGTCATACGTACATCTCTTACAGATCATACACTGCATGAAGTCATACGTACATCTCTTACAGATCATACACTGCATGAAGTCATACACTGCATGAAGTCATACACCGCATGAAGTCATATGTACATCTCTTACAGATCATACACCGCATGAAGTCATACACTGCATGAAGTCATACGTACATCTCTTACAGATCATACACTGCATGAAGCCATATGTACATCTCTTACAGATCATACACTGCATGAAGCCATACGTACATCTCTTACAGATCATACACTGCATGAAGCCATACATACATCTCTTACAGATCATACACTGCATGAAGTCATACGTACATCTCTTACAGATCATACACTGCATGAAGTCATACGTACATCTCTTACAGGTCATACACCGCATGAAGTCATTCATACATCTCTTCCAGGTCATACACTGCATGAAAAGGACTTTTAAAATGAATTTTCTGCTCTTCTCGATTTTGAACTATCAAGAGTTCTTTTTCGTGCTCAAATTAAACATGGAACCTACGTTTTATCTCCGATAGAACTAGGAACTCGATCTCACCTACACTGAGATCAGGATTTCCGGCAAAATACCCAGATGGCTCTAGAAGGAGTGAACCTGGCACCTTTGGCATGAGAGATAAGTACCTAACATCTACGCCACAAAGACAATTGTGGGGACCTATGAGCTGATGTACAACGTCTAGTCGTTCTTGGCACAGACCACATATTACAGACGTCTAGTCGTTCTTTGTACAGACCACATATTACAGACGTCTAGTCGTTCTTTGTACAGACCACATATTACAAACGTCTAGTCGTTCTTTGTACAGACCACATATTACAAACGTCTAGTCGTTCTTTGCATAGACCACATATTACAGACATCTAGTCGTTCTTTGTACAGACCACATATTACAAACGTCTAGTCGTTCTTTGTACAGACCACATATTACAGACGTCTAGTCGTTCTTTGTACAGACCACATATTACAAACGTCTAGTCGTTCTTGGCACAGACCACATACTACAGACGTCTTGTCGTTCTTTGCACAGACCACATATTACAGAGTGTAACCAAACTGGTCGTAAAGAATGATGACAAACAAAGAAACAACAAATAGTTGCTCTGACATTGAATTATATTCCATTGTTATCTAGACGAATAAACACTCAATTTTATAATAACCTTTAAACAGATATACAATCATATCATATCAGCAACTATACATTCATACAATCATATCGTATCAGCAACTATAAATACATACAATCATATCGTGTTAGGGGTCAAATGCGCATGAGGGGGAGTGCCAGGATTAGTGAGCAGGCACTAATCAAGACCATGTCCCCTACCTCCACGTGGTGACCCTGGAAACACACTTTGGTTCCAGTCTGGCTAATGGGGGCAGGGATTGGGGAGAACTACTTGTAGTGGTAGAAGTGCAAGTACGAAAAAGCAAGGAAGGTCTGAACAAAATGCATGAATCTCCTGGCCGATGTCCAACAAAATATTGCTCAAGTTCCTGAACAAAAGAAACAGCAGAGAAATGTCTATGATAGAATCCCTACTCCCTGAGTAAGAGCCGAATGCAATTGCCATCTCCGGAGCATGAGCCTCCATACACAAGCTCAAAGTGTAAGTCCTAGATCCCGCTACAAATGACCAGTTTCTCTGCCGATGGGGAGATTAGTAAACATGAAAGGATATGAGGTGCATCCAGTGACGAAACGTGTGCCCACATAGGGCGAAAATCGAAGCCCTGAGGAGGGGGCAAACATTGCCAGCTGTGGGCAAGAATAGATAAGTCAGATGCAAACGAATAAAAGTCTACCCTATTGTCGGTGCAAGGGAAGATTGCAGCTGACTCCGTATAGGTGGCCTGGCGCAGATACATTTACGGGGCAAGATTGACCTAGGTAATCATCAAGTTGCGTTTAAGTGCAAAACGAAACTACCTCTCCTGGGAAAACCTTGTAATGAACTGTTGCGATAACAACTAACATCCCCGAAGAACTAAGGCGGGTGATGCCTAACGGAACTGCCAGCCTTGGGGCAACCGGGCAAGGTACGGTTGCAGTCAAAACTAACATCCCCGGAATAACTGGGGGATGATGACGGCGAGCGCAAAATCTCAGTTGCGTTGCTAGAGTCAATTGAAACGACCCTATACATTATTTGTGCTTTACCCCAGTCCGATGTTTCACGAGCCTAGAGAAATGCGAAGTGAAACTGCAAATTGCCAAGTACCAACACGCGCATCGTAAAGGATGAGAATGTTCCTGCTCTGGAACAAACACAAAGTGGCCAGTAAAGTAATATCGACAATGTAAAGATCTGACAGGCTGTCCGGATCCAAACATTGACGAAGGCCGACACTTTGCACGGTGTATTATACGAGTAAGACGCGTCCGAGGACAAGCTTGTAAGTCCCGTGAAATGTTCCTAATCCGGAACGAACTCACAGTCAGAAAGGGCATAACAGTGTAACTCACTGTTTTGGCGTAGATCACAAAGCCCAAATATACGGCAAAGCTGATCACAAAGGCGAATATCCGGGCCGATATAGTAGGCAGAAAGGATCGTACCATAGGGAAAGCTCACCCTAGTAAATCAAAAGTTGGCTGAAACCGAACGGGCGGGCCTAGTCACCATGGGCGCACAATCGACCCGACGTAGATCACTCCTTTCTTGTCAAAGGACCAATTATATATCATACAAAAAATGCTAAAATTGGCAGTGAAGAATGAACGAAAAGAAGAAGAAGAGGAAGATATCGTGTTAAATGTCTTAAGTCTCTGCGACGAAGAAGTTAGCTGCTCGTCTCTCATTTCAAATGTATTCGGTTCGTTCCCTTGTGAAGCCATCTGTATATTCTTCCAGAGATCCCTGATCTAAGTGTAGAAGATATCGTATTCTTACCATATCAGAGACGGACGATAAAAAGTAGATGACGGGTTCAATTTGAGCACGTCAAAAACGCGTAGCAGTTTAAACTCAAAGAAGAGCAAGCTGGATAGTAGCTGCCTGGGCTAAATTCGTTGGAAAAAACCATTAAAAATACAATTCATATAAAATATGTTCGCCATCTTCCAAATTACATCGGGGACCCTAGTCTATGTAACAGAGTTTGTGCACTGCCGCTGAGATCTTCCTGTGTAAGAAAGTGTTCGGAGCACATATTCTTACTCACCAAAGTGCAATAATGATGGTCCTAACAATCAATCAAAAAATCAAATGATGAGTTGTTTGTATAATTCACAAATATGTGAAATTATTGACTTATTCCGAAATTATGGAATTTATTTTATAATTAACAAAGATTATGTAATTTGTTTTAACTTCCCAAAAATATGAAGTTGTTTCTCTAATTCACAAATGTGTAAAAGTGTATTTTACTATTACTTTAATCCCGTCATGCCTAGTGACACATGGGGCTTCAGAAAGGACTTTCCATGCTCTCCTGTCCGTGCAACCTTCAGCGCAGAGCCCCACGTCAGAGATGCGGTGTCCAGTTCCTCTTCCATCATGCGCCTCCATGTTGTCCGTGGTCTGCCTTTCTTTCTCTTCCCTCTGGTGTCCAAGTGAGGGCTATCCTTGCAGGCATTTCTTGTCTCATTCTCATAACATGTCCGAGCCATTTCCATCTTCTCTTTTTGAGTATGTCATTCATTGCCTCTTGTCTTGTGTCTTGGAGTAGTTGGTTATTGGATATTTTACTGGCCAAAAGATTCCCAAGATTCTGCGAAGACAAGAGTGGTGGAAAACTGACAGCCTGCTAGTATCTCCTTTGGTCATCCTCCAACACTCCGATCCGTAGAGCAAAACAATGCTTTTATAGAGTTTAAGCTTTGTGGTCCATTGTAGATTTTGGACTTCCATACTGGTTTCATTCTAGCAAAAGCGGTTCTGGCCTTACTCAGACGTGATTTTATATCTTCCTCTGTGCCACCATTTAGTGTCAGTACGCTACCAAGATATGTAAACTGCTCAACCCTTTCCAGTGTTTCATTTTCTAACATTACTGGTTGTTGGATTTCACTGTTTGTCATAATTTTTGTTTTTCCTGTGTTTGTTTTGAGGCCTACTGTCTTTGCCGTGCTGTGAAGTATTGTACTTTTCTCTTGTATATGTTCATTTTTGTGTGACACCAGGGCTATATCGTCTGCAAAGTCCAGGTCCTCAAGCATCTCGAAAGGGGTCCATCTTATTCCTCTTGGTGCTTGTTGTTTTATGGCATTTTTAGCACCCAGTCAATTGTAATACTAAACAAAAGAGAGGACATTACACATCCCTGTCTTACACCAGATTTTACTGGGAATGTTTTGTTGGAATTCTTTAGGTTGCAGGAGAATCTTTATAGAAGAGGGCTATGATGTTGACAAGCTTCTGCGGTACGCCGTATTGTCTCAGTATCTTCCATAGGCTGTCTCTGTGACGCTGTCGAATGCCTTTTCAAAATCTATGAAGTTGATATATATAGTCCTTGCCACTCGCTACATTGTTCTAAAATGTTACGCAGGGAAATATATGTTCATTTGTTCCTCTTCCTTTCCTAAATCCTGCTTGCTCCATTCGTAGACACTTGTCTACTGCTTCTTGTATTCGCATTATGACAATTTGCAGAATATCTTACTTGGGATTGAAAGCAATGTGATTCCTCTCCAGTTATTGCAATCTGTTAGGTCTCCTTTCTTGGGAATTTTCACCACAGTACCCCTAGTCCAATCCTTAGGCAATTCTTCTTTCTCCCAGATATCTGCAAACAGTGTCTCTAATATGTTTGCAGCTAAGATGGGATCGATCTTGAAAAGCTCTGCTGTCATTTCATCATTTCCGGTGCTTTGTTGTTTCTCAGGGATCCAATAGCTTTACTATTTCTTGCTTTTCTGGCAATTTGAGGTTGATATCAATATCCTGTGCGGCCGGTGGATATCCGGTGGATGTTCAGGATCAGGTCTGTTTAGCACATCTTCAAAGTGGGATGTCCATCTCATATCCTGCTCCTGCTCTGTTGTCAACAGTTGCCCTAGACTGTTTCTGACTGACATGTTATGGTTGTGTCTTTTACCTCCGCATAATTGTTTGGTAATCTTGTACAGAGTGTGCAGATCATGTACTTTAGCAGCCTTTTCTGCTATTTCTGCTGTCTTTTCCATCAATTTTCTCTTGTCTGTTCTAGCACTTCTTTTACCATTTTGTTTAGTTCTGTATATTCTTTTCTTGCCGTATCTTTTTGACGTTCTGATCTAATGCTATTGATGAGATTTTTTTCCTCCTTTCGCTTTTGGATGTATTCTAAGGTCTGGCCACTTATCCACTCTTTATGTTGTCCTTTACTGGTTCCCAGTATACTACTGCTAACTATTTTATATGTGCCTTTGATCGCATTCCATTTTCTTGGATACTTTCAGTTGGTGTTGTGTCTGACTGCTCTGACAGGATTTGAAATCTGTTCTTTAGTTCCACTATATATTTTGTAGCAATCTCTCTGTCTTTTAATAGGTTAACATTAAAGTATTCTGTTCTTGTCTTGGCTTGTATATATGTTTTCTTGAGTTTGAGCTGATCATGGCAACTACAAGGTGTGGTCGCTGCCCACGTCAGCTCCTCTTTTCACCTTTACATCAAGTAATGTCTTTCGCCATTTGCTGTTGATCATAAAGTGGTCTATCTGGTTTTCATCTCTTCCATTTGGGGATATCCATGTGTACTTGTGTATGGTCCTGTGTGGAAACAATGTGCCTCCTATGATCAGTCTGTTTTCTAGACAAAATTGCTCAACATTTCTCCATTTTCATTTGCAGTGCCACATCCTTCTTTCCCCATTATTGCTTCTCTGTGTCTGTTATTGTTTCCAACTTTGCGTTTAGGTCTCCCATTATGCACAAAACGTCCTGAGCTGGAACCTTGTCCACTATTTCCTGTAACCTTCTATAAAATGTGTTTTGTCCTCTTCTTCGGCTTCGTTAGTGGGTGCATAGCATTGAATGATAGTTAGCTTTCCTTGTTTCCCATTAAATCGGGCTTTCAACAATCTTTCATTAATCGGTTGCCACTCTAAGAGATGTTTATTCAATCCTTTCCTTATTATTAGTGCAACTCCTGCTGAATGATTCCCGTCGTCTCTTCCTGAGTATAAGATGGTTTCCCTGTTCTAGTTGTCGTCTGTCCGAAGCCTGTCCATCTAATTTCGCTGACCCCTAGAATGTGTAATTTATAGTGTTGCATCTCTTTTACCACCTGTGATGTAAAATGTATTTCTAATAAACAATAATTCTAATTTATTTTTCTAATTCACATATGCAAAAAACCCAAATTGTATTTTTCTAAATTCTTTTTACAATTGAGCTTTTTTCCTGCAAAATATATTAATTTCAACACTGGCAGAGATCTTTAACTCATTGGGTACCAAGCGCAACATTATGTGGCTTAGGGTTTGGACGCCTTTTTACAAGTAGCCACATTAAAGTACTTTATTATTGTAAAAACAAATGTCTTGTGAAAACATGATTTTGCCCTGGCCCACTGAGAGTTAACAAGAAAGTAGGAACTAACACATCTATTCTCTTATATAAGAATATTTCAGTCAACTCCTCAATATCACACCAATAGGAAATGAGGATCCACTATCTACCAAATATCAAAGACATATAAAAGAATGGTCAAGGAAGACAGTGGTGTATTTAGTATGACAACAAGCAGCATGTCAGTGGAGGTACTAGCTGTGATTAAGGCACTACTCTGGCTGAAGTCATAAGACTGCACTCATGCGCGCATTCTGAGTGATTCATTGAGTATGATCCGAAAGATGTAGGCTGGTTCGGTGCGCAGGCAATGGACTCAATCCCTACAAGCGTCAACAATTTGCAGAATTACACTTATGTTCGTTCCGGGCGTTGTGAAACAGAATCCGAAATTGTGAAGTCCTAAATAAGGGAGCTAGCATAAATATGAATATCTAAAAATGTTTCAGTTATTTCCCTTACATAAACATGAAGTTCCTTTGAAGAACAATCAGAGAAATAAATGATCAATATATTTCTTTAATGTAGACAGTAGCTTCTCTCCCCTAACGTTACATGATGCAAGTGTGACCTTTTGTTAGATCAAATAATTGAACATCCTTCTATTGAATGAATTAAGGCAAACTTTCTCAAATAAAATATTTCCAGTATTGTGTTTTATTTTATATCACAATTTATCAGTCTAGGTAGGGATCGCAAGAGAGAGATATCACAATTTATCAGTCTAGGCAGGGATCACAAGAGAGAGACATTTCACAATTTATCAGTCTAGGCAAGGATCGCAAGAGAGAGAGAGAGAGAGAGAGATATCACAATTTATCAGTCTAAGCAGGGATCACAAGAGAGAGATTTCACAATTTATCAGTCTAGGCAGGGATTGCAAGAGAGAGAGAGAGAGATTTCACAATTTATCAGTCTAGGCAGGGATTGCAAGAGAGAGAGAGAGAGATTTCACAATTTATCAGTCTAGGCAGGGATCACAAGAGAGAGATTTCACAATTTATCAGTCTAGGCAGGGATCAAAAGAGAGAGAGAGAGAGATATCACAATTTATCAGTCTAAGCAGGGATTGCAAGAGAGAGATTTCACAATTTATCAGTCTAGGCAGGGATTGCAAGAGAGAGATATCACAATTTATCAGTCTAAGCAGGGATCACAAGAGAGAGATTTCACAATTTATCAGTCTAGGCAGGGATTGCAAGAGAGAGATTTCACAATTTATCAGTCTAGGCAGGGATTGCAAGAGAGAGATTTCACAATTTATCAGTCTAGGCAGGGATTGCAAGAGAGAGATATCACAATTTATCAGTCTAGGCAGGGATTGCAAGAGAGAGATTTCACAATTTATCAGTCTAGGCAGGGGTCGCAAGAAAAGATTTCACAATTTATCAGTCTAGGTAGGGATCCAAAGAGAGATATCACAATTTATCAGTCTAGGCAGGGATTGCAAGAGAGAGATTTCACAATTTATCAGTCTAGGCAGGGATTGCAAGAGAGAGATTTCACAATTTATCAGTCTAGGTAGGGATCACAAGAGAGAGACATTTCACAATTTATCAGTCTAGGTAGGGATCACAAGAGAAAACATTTCACAATTTATCAGTCTAGGTAGGGATCACAAGAGAGAGATTTCACAATTTATCAGTCTAGGTAGGGATCGCAAGAGAGAGATTTCACAATTTATGCGATGTTTTATATTTCAAAACGAGTGACATTTTTTAGAATTTTTAAGATTGTGACACTATTTTACTATTTCATACGACGGAGTGGTTACCGGGACCAAAATTTGGCGTGTAAAGAATAGAACCACTGTTACCTGCCACGCGTGTCGTAAGAGACAACTAAGGGGGTTTGGATGAAATCGGATGCACATTTCCTAAACGTGTAGAAGTCTATGGGTTTAGGGCATAGAAACCAATGCAACGTACATACGTTCTTGGCAAACATCAAACATATCACAAAGAGTGATTAAATGATTACAATTGGTCGTAAAGAATGAACGCAAAGAAGAAGGAAAAAGATGACTAATTCATAAATGATATACATTTTTGTAAAACAAGCAATTGTTTGAAATTGTTTTCATAATTCATAAATCTTCTTCTTCAGCGATCTCTGGTAATGCGTTTAATTTACCGTGGACCACAAACTGGGCAGTCAGCTTCAGGTCTGTCAGGTTACCCCAAAGCTTAGTTTTCAGGTCGACTGGGTGTGGCCACATGTTGCTTCTCAGCTCCACCAGGAGAGGACAGTCTTGCAGGATATGCTCTGGTGTCTGTTCCGCCTGCTGACACTGGCAGAGAGCTTTGACTTATTCCTAGTCTATATAAGTGCTTGTTGAGTCTGCAGTGTCCTGTGCTTAGTCGAAATATAATGACCTGGTCTGTTCTGCTTAGGTCTTTGAGGGAGTCTTTTCCATAATCATATCCAGACTGAAGGTGAAAGGCCAGACCAAAAGGCGGGGAGCAGGCTGGGCCTCATAAGGTGACAGCGCAGAACCCACCGGCGAGTGGTAAATACTCTGGCTGCAACCAAGCCATCCCTAAGCTATGGGACAAATAGCAGTTGTCCTCTCTCTCTCTCTTGAGGAGAACATCCTTCTTCTCGTCTTGTCTTCTACTTCTATGACACTTTCCCTTAAGTATATGGGATTAAACTATAGTGTCCAGGAGCACACCTGCACAAAATCCTGGGTTGATGAGCCCGGCAACAGAAGGCTGAAGTAATCTAGAGTAGGACGACTCCAGACAAACACGGGAAGACAGATCTCGTCAGCAGGGGACTGCAACTGTCTAGAGAACAACCTCAAAAATAAAAATGTCCTCAGAAACGGAATGTGTCAGTCATTATTTTTCGGGGAGGAATCGACACATACGAACAACTCAATGGCCATAATTCATAAATGTGATTGACTGTTTTTTTTAATTTTTTTGGCGAACAAAGTGTGATTTAAAACAAATAATTCACACGTTCTGGAAATTGTTTTTCTAATTGATAAATTATGGAATTGGTTTTTTCGAATTCATAAATGTGTGAAAATGTTTCTTCTAATTAATAAATTATTGAAATAGTTTTTAAAAATCGAATTCACATATATGTGAAATTGTTATTCTAATTAACGTATGTGAAATTGTTTTTCTAATTAACGTATGTGAAATTGTTATTCTAATTATCGTATGTAAAATTGATATTCTAATTAACGTATGTAAAATTGATATTCTAATTCACAATCTATATATTTGTTTTCTAGTTCTCAAATTCAGAATTTTTGTTCGAATTCGCAAATGTATAAAAATATTTGTCTAATTCTCAATGTAACAAAATTGTTTTACAATATAACAAATATTTGGCAAAGCACATTCTGAGACACAGACCATTGACAAAGCGGCGGAGAAGATCAATTTGCCTTTGAATGCAAATGCTACAGAAGAGTACTTAGAATATCATGGGCAGAGAAAAGAACACATGCTTCTGTTCTGCAACAGCTTGATATTAAAGAGAGTTGGCTATTAAAGAGCATAAAATGAGGGAAAATTAAATATTTTGAACACATCAAACGACATGAGTGCCTAGAGAAGATAATTTTGGAGAGAATGGTGCCTGGAAGAAGAATGAGAGGGAGACCTAAATGACGAGGAGTGCAAGATGTAATTGACGATCTGAGAATGAGTGCTGCTGACGTTGATCAACTTGCGCAGAACAGAGAGTCTTTCATGACTGGTGTCATAGGAGTAAAGTCCCGCAAGGGACAAGTTACTTGTTGATCATGATGATATCACAAGTTGCCGAAATTGTTGTCCTAATTTCTAAATGTGTGAAATATCAAGCTATTGTAAGAGTTTAGTGAGAAAATCACCAATATCAGAAAGATCCCTAGGATTGACGCTGTACATACGAATTTTGGAGCACTCTCGGCAGATGGCGTGCCATTTCTGTCGATGGAGACGGAGCTATATTTGGAAATCCGGTGCAATGAACTCTATCATTCGCCTTTAGATCACATTTCATTTTAGACTTTGAACATGAACTTTCATTCCCAGTTGAAAGTTGAGAGACAATAAGTTGATTATGTGGCTAAACGATCCAATGTGTTAGTTCTTAATGAAGTTCAGTACTGATGTTGTTCCCACTTTTTTCCTGATGTCTTCACTTCTAAACCAGTCTCTTCTTGTTAGATGTGACCATCATATTTGCACTTCGGGTAATAAACATCGTGTTCTCTTCTTACACTGAGAACTTCAGTGGCAATTCACGAAATATGTAGCACCGGCAAGGATGTCCGATATAATTTTGAAGATGGCGGCAATTTTGCAGCAAATTTATGACAGTAATTTTTTATAAATTTTTCCCCGGGCAGCGGAATTGCAGTATACTCTTATACTCTTATCAATTTTCAAATATAAAATATTCTTATATATGCTCAACTTGGACATGGGACATACGTTTGATCGTTCGTCTCCGATAGGACTAGTAGCTCGTTTTCCCTACACTCAGATTAGGGATCTCTTAACAAATATACCAATAGTTGCACGCGAGGAACGAACCAAGAACCTTTGAATCGAGAGACGAACACTTACCTCCCCGTTACAGAACTGCGGAGAGACCATGTATTATTGATTTACTTCGAAAATGTTCAATGTTGATGATCAAGATTGCAAGATTGAGTCGGATGCTCTCTCTCTCTCTCTCTCTCTCGCGATCACCTAAAGACCGATGTACCAGATCTCTCCATAAATTCATTCATGTGAAATCTGATTCGTGCAGATTTAGCATTGGTAGGTTTCGTCCCATTTCCAGCGCCATTTGGAGCTCTGGTGCTTATCCCTTTGGCGATGTGTCCGGATTCAGTCAGCGTTTACTGGGTGCGCTCTCCGTTAGCCTTTGGCTGTCCCAAGCCGTCCTGCAAGGCAGCAGATTGGCTTCTACACATTTAGGACACATGCATCCGATTTCAGCCAAACCTCATTAGTTGCCTCTTACGACACGTGTAGCAGGTAACAGTGGTTCTACTCTTTGCCCCCCGAATTTGGGCCCCGGTAGCCACTCAGGCGAAGTCGGGGGCGTGGGGACAGGGCCGTACCGTACTATGATACAGAGAGGCGGCCGCACCAGGCGGCTCCATGGGGCACATAGGCAGCGAAATCAAAATACAATTTAATTAAACCATTTAGTTATTAAGAAATTGTACGCAACGCTTTTCTATATTAGTCTATGTTATTCCGATATTGATGTATACGATTTATGATTTATCACACGCCTCTGTTTTAAGCGCTTGGTTCATTGATTTCGGTTTCATGTGCAGGGCATTGTTAGATTTTGATCTAACATCGCGAAGCTATTATTTTACCGAATGCTACCATTTTCTACGAAACCTTTGTATGTCTTCAATTATTTGTACTAAAATAACTCAAATACTTTGTATCCGAATTCTGTTGTAGCTCTGAAACTTGTATTAACAATCACTGTCTCTGTAGCTAGTGGGGAAAGAAGTTTTCAAAATTAAAATTTAAAAAAAACGCTACTTCAGAAGTTCAATAAGACAAACAAAACTTAGAAATGTCATTAATTTCTATTGAATCTACATTGACTGCCACTCGAGACTCATCATCATCAAGGTGCGTATCCTTTATAGGACGTTGCTCTCTTTGCAGCACATCTGAAATTCACTCTGTCTCTGCCAGTTCACCCACTTCGTCAATGGTCATGTTCATGGTTTCTTTAATATCTTGTAGCCATCTTCTTCTTGGTCTGCCTCTGCCTCTGCTTCCTGGGACCCTGCCTTCTAGTATTGTTCTTTCCAGGCCATCGTGACGCTTGATTTGACCAAAGTATGTAATTTTCTGTATAGTATGTTGTTTATCAGCCAATTCTCTTTAACATTTAGTTCCTTCCGGACATCAGTGTTCTTTCTCACTGAGACTATACATCCATAATTAAGGAATTTACTAAAGTTAAAGTTAGAAGGGTAAAATTGTAGTTGATTGTTGATATCATTATTTTAAAGTAATTTATATTTTTAAAATAAAAATAGTATTCGTACATTTTGTGCATTTTACCAAAAATCACAATCAAAGGTTATTTTAAAGAAAAACATAAAAAAAACAAAAACGGTCGCTGGTTAAATGCCAGGGCCCACAAGGACAGTAAAAAATAGTACCAGTGCGACCTACAGGGCATGTCGTAAGAGGCGACTGATGTAGGACCTAGGAATCTACTAGTAAATAAGAGCATCGCATAAATCTAATGTGCTTTCCTACTTGTAGGTGCATAACTAACACAACGTACAATCGCTCTAACACAACGTACAATCGCTCTAACACAACGTACAATCGCTCTAACACAACGTACAATCGCTCTAACACAACGTACAATCGCTCTAACACAACGTACAATCGTTCAACACAGTACAATCGCTCTAACACAACGTACAATCGCTCTAACACAACGTACAATCGCTCTAACACAACGTACAATCGCTCTAACACAACGTACAATCGCTCTAACACAACGTACAATCGTCTAACACACGTACAATCGCTCTAACACAACGTACAATCGCTCTAACACAACGTACAATCGCTCTAAGTCTTATATCCATAAAATCACATAGATTGGTTAACAAGTGTTGATTCGTAGCATTTGAAGAAGAAGAAGCGGCATTTCGAAGACTTACATGATACTTAGAAAATATACCGCACGGCCTTGCAAGGGGAGATCGTAAAAGATATGAGTATTCAATGTAGGTCAAGTATTTAATACACGTTTAACATCACTATGAACATATTTGATTACAATCCATATATGTTTCCTAGATTTATCTTCAATATCTTGTATTGTTCAGATAGTGGGAGATTTATAAGTTTACACATAACGCATATACATATATATTTGATGTTTATGTAGTAAATCATTTATATTTATTTTTGAGTATATAAACCATATTATTTATGATTTATACAAGTTTATGGTTTAGTGTAGTGTAGGTTTATCTTGTTGTGAAATCAGTTATGTTTCTAAAGGCTTTACCAAAGATTTTATTTTATATATAAATAGCATGGGTTTATTATATTAAGGATTTCAGGAGAGAGAAAAACAAATGCTTCTGTTCTACAACAGCTTGATATTAAAGATAGTTGGCTAGTAAAGAGTGTAACATCAAAGAAAATTAAATATTTCAAACACATAAAGCGACATGAGTGCCCAGAGAAGGTAATTTTGGAGGGAATGGTGCCTGGTAGAAGAATGAGAGGAAGTCCTAGAAGACGATTGGTGCACGATGTCAGTGACGATCTGGGAATGTCTGCTTCTGACGCTGGTCAACTTGCATAGAACAGTTTTTCAGGACTGCTGTCATGGAAGCCAATTTCCGGAAGGGACAATCGACTTGATGATGATGATGGGCTCGTTTTTTTCTTCATTTTATTCTTGTTTTCTCTAATCCTGTTTACTCTCACAGCGTCAGGATAAGAAGAAAATTGTAGACGGGCTTTTGTGTGCGTTCCATAAGCAGGCAGTGTTTTTTTTCACTTTTCTCTGTTATTTCTGAGGTCTACCTTTTGAGTGGATGGTTTTTTAAATTTATATCCACTATATCGGAGTAAACTCTGCCAATGCCAGTTCCAAGCCCGGATGAAAAGGGGAAGGATTTGTGCGTGAGGCCAGCTACATCATCACAAGAAATTGAAAGAGCTACATAAACTTGCAAGAAAGGACGCCATACCGGTAAACTGACCAGCCAGGTGGTGTGCGGTGCACCTAGTGCATCAATGACGTTTGCTGATGAAAGCCGCTTTGCTGAAGTCAGCAACCGGACTTATACATTACTTGGCTCAAAAACACACACTAAAATTGAATTTTGGAATATGAGAACGATGGCCACGGATACAAAATCAGCCCAAAATCGCAGAAGAAATGAAGATACGAGCTGACATACTGGTTAAGTGAGGTGAGATGGCCTGAACAGATAGAAGAGTAGTTAGTGGATAAACTTTCATATATGCAGGGAGAGAGGATGGTAAGCATTTTGAAGGAGTGGGTATAATGATGACACATAGAGTAGAAAAGAGCATGTTAGAATGGGAACCCATCTCGAGTCGAATAATTAGAGCCCGCTTCAGTACCAGGCATGTTAATATGACAATACTTCAGTGTTATACACCAACCAACGAGGCCGACGTGATAAGAAAGACACATTTTATAAGCAACTACAAGATCAAATTAACAAGTCCCAAAAATATGGCCTGGTATAAGTAATGGGGGACTTTAATGCCAAGGTTGGAAGTAATAATGTAGGGGTAGAGAGAGTTATAGCAACACAAGGAATAAACACAATGAATGAGAATGGAGAAAGACTGGCTGAGTTATGTATGCTGTGAAACTTAGTAATTGGAGGTACCATCTTGGCACATAAGGAAATTAATAAACTTACTTCGCACTCACCTGATGGAGTGACCAGCAATCAGATCGACCATATGTGCATAAATACACAATTTAGAACATCATTGCTGGATGTCCGTGCATACAGAGGGGCAGATGTAGGAAGGTATCATAATTTATGCATAGGTAAATTGAAACTGAAATTGAAAATTCATCATACTAAAAAAGAACAACTGCGAATAGACAGTCAAAGGCTACAAAATAAAGAAGTAAAGAGGAATATCAGCTCGAATTTAAAGAATAGGTTCGAGTTCTTCTTCTTCTTCTCTTCCACCATTTACTTCTTTATGGAAGTGTTGGGGTGAAACGTAGTGATCTTGTGTGTGCTTGTTTTAAAGCACTTTGTAAGCTGATATTCATGTTCGTAAGGCTGTTCTTGATGCGTCGCTCCATCTTTTGCGTGGTCTTCCTCTTGCTTTGTACTCATTATACTTTTCTGTGTGGCGCTCTGTGGTAGCGATACCAGGCATTCTGGTCAGGTGTCCAAACCATTTAATCTGTTGTTCTTTATGAATTTCATGACTGGTTTCACATCCAGTCTCCTTCTAATTTCTTCATTTCTAATTTTGTCTCTTATTGTCACACCTGCAGCACTTCCAAGACACATCATCTCTGTCGTTATGATTTTCCACTCATTATCTATTGTTATTGGCCATGTTTGACACTGGTAACATAGTGTTGAGAAAATCGTTCTTATGAGATTTACTTTAGTTGTTAGCGGTATCTCTTTGTGTGACAACAGTGGCGTTAACTGTCCTAGTACTTGGTTAGCTTTTGTGCAACGATTGCTGATTTCGCTATCGATACTTCCATCTGCTGGAAAATTGCTCCTAAGTATTTGGCCTCAATTGTTTGTTTTATGTCTACGTTCTGGAGTTTTATTGTAAGGCTTTCTGGTTTGTCTACTAATTGCCATTGTCTCTGTCTTTATTATATTTGTTTTCATGTTGTACTCCTCACCCTTGATGTTAACTAAGCTCAAATAGTTCTGGAGAGATTCTTCATTTTCTGCAATCAGTACTTGGTCATCTGCAAATAAAAGTTCTGAAATATTATTTCCTTCCTCTATTTATGCTTCTCTACTTATGTCGTCCATGTATGTTATAAACAGCAGTTGGGAAGCACACATCCTGTCTAACTCCTGAGTTTACTGTGAATGTTTTGATATTCCGGCTTTGTTCTTATGTTACTCCATGGAAAAAATGAACAGAACATTACAGACAAATGGACTAAGATAAAGGACACACTATTGGGGACAGCAAATAGTAGCGCGGGGATTAAAGACGAAAGACCGAAAACCATGGATAAGCGATGACACCTGGAAATGTATTCAAGAAAGAAGAAAGATGAAACTAGGAATATTTAATACTAAGAAAGCAACAGATGAAATCCAAGCTAAAAAAGAACATAGTCTAAAATACAAGGGCGTGAAAAGAGCATCTAGAAGAGACAAAAGAGCAAATGTCAATAGACTGGTTGAAGAAGTGGAAAAGGCAGCTAAGACTGGAACAGTAAAATGCTATACAACACACTAAAACAACTAACTGGAACTTTTGTTTCAAAGGGTGACCCAATCAAGAGTAAAGATGGTAAAGTTCTAACATCAGATACCGAGCAGAAGAAAAGATGAGCAGAACATTTTGAAGAATATTAAATAGACCTGATCCACCAGTACTACTCAAGTTTGACGAAGAGGCAAGAAACAGCTCCTACCAATTAACGAAGAAATGATAAGTGTAGCTGAGGTCAAGGAGGCAATCGATTCCTTGATAAACAATAAGGCAGCAGGTGATGACAACATTACTACAGAAATGCTCAAAGCGGCTGATGATACAACTATTAGCCAGGTGCAGAACTATTTAATAAAGTATGGGAGAAGAAACTGTCCCAGATCAATGGAAGAAGGGGAAAAATTGTTAAGATCCACAAAAAGGTGATCTCAAAAATTGCAACAACTGGAGAGGGATCACCCTGTTATCAGTAATGACCAAGACTTTTTGCAAAATCATTCTTAATAGAATCAAAGGAGCAGAGGACACAACCCTGAGGAAAGAAAAGCTGGTTTTAGACCTGGGAGAAGCTGCTTAGACCAAATAATTACCTACGACTAATTTTGGAGGAACATATTGAGAAGCAACAACCACTCATACTAAATTTCATCGATTTTAACAAAGCCTTTTATTGTCTACACATAATCTCTCTGTGGAATATTCTGAGATGCTATGGAATACCAGACAAAATAATAAACATTATTAAGAGCCTCTACGATGGGTTACAGTGTGTAGTTTGACTATGGTGGACACAGTGACTGGTTTATGGTTGAAGCCGGTAAAGCAAGGCTGTATTCTATCTCCGCTATTGTTTGGAGTGGTCATTGACTGCGTAACGCGAAAATGTTGCAGGGACGAAACTGGCATCGATTGGGTAGAAAATAGTCAAATAGAAGATTTGGATTTTGCAGACGATATTGGCTTGCTAGATATGCAAAGAAAGACAGACAACTTGTCATTTATAGCATCAAAAGTTGGACTGCAGATAACCTATGAAAAAACAAATATAATGAAGACACCTATGACAGTAATGCAGGTATCACCCTGTAATCTAAAATGATAAAAATAACAGAGCAATTTACCTATTTAGGTAGCAATTTTGATTGCACAGGTAATGTTAAAAAGAAAATTTTAATACGAATTTAGACTCTTTAAAAGTCTAAATAAAATATTTAACTACAAGTTATATAGTATTAAAACTAAATTGCGAATTTTCAATTCAGATGGTGTATCAATCCTAACATATGCCAGCGAGAGTTGGAAAATGACTAAAAGATATAGAAAGTAAGTTGAATGCATTTGAAAATAGATGTCTGCAAAAAAATATTGAATATAAAATGGAACGAATTCAGAGAAGTGATGAAATCAGAAAAATGTCTGGTAAACCCACTAGTGACATCTGTTATAAGAAATAAAAGATGGAGATATGTTGGACACAGTTGAGAGAAATGATCGAATATCAAAGCAGGCATTGAAGTGATGCAAAAGTTCAAAAAAGAAGGCAAAACACGAGTCAAAAAGTCTAGAATTTTCTATTGTTTCTCTTCCGTTCTATTTCTAGTTTTTATGTGTGTTTTTGTGCTACATTTATTTCGTTATTCGTTTTTATTCCCAGATTTTTGTTTTTTTCAGATTTTATTAGAAACGTTTGTTTTGGTCGTCCATTTGTTTTAAATTTGTCCTCCTGTTTGTTCGTTTGTGTAAGGTTCTGTTAAACGTTGCTGTATTTTGTCATTGTTTTTGTAATTTGTAAACACAGATTTATGATTACGTGTTTTGCCAATCAAAAAAGTTTACTGCAGTCTCATATATATATTGTGAATAAGTCACAAAGTACTGTTTTTTACAACTTACAATGACAAAATACACAACGTTTGACCAACAAGGCATTTATCAACAAAGAAAACGGGATAAACAAATTAAAAAAAACATATGGACGACCACAGAGAACGTTTCAATGAAAATCTGGGAATAAAACGAATAACAAATAAGTGTAACACAAAAAACACATAAAAACGAATAATGAAATAAGTGTAATTACAAAACAAAATAAAAACGAATAACGAAATAAGTGTAACAAAAAAACACATAAAAACGATTAACGAAATAAGTGTAACACAAAAACACACAAAAACGAATAACGAAATAAGTGTAAACAAAAACACACATAAAAACGAATAATGAAATAAGTAAACACAAAAACACATAAAAAGAATAACGAAATAAGTGTACACAAAAACCACATAAAAGAATAACGAAATAAGTGTAACACAAAAACACACATAAAACGAATAATGAAATAAGTTAACACAAAAACACACATAAAAACGAATAACGAAATAAGTGTAACACAAAAACACACATAAAACGAATAACAAAATGTAACAAAACACCATAAAAACGAATAAAAAATAAGTGTAACACAAAAACACACATAAAACGAATTGAAATAAGTGTAAACAAAAACAAAATAAAAACGAAAAATGAAATAAGTAAACAAAAACACACATAAAAAGAATAACGAAATAAGGTAACACAAAAACACACATAAAAACGAATAACGAAATAAGTGTAAAAAAAACCACATAAAACGAATAACGAAATAAGTGTAACACAAAAACACATAAAAACGAATAACGAAATAAGTACAAAACACATAAAACGAATAATAAATAAGTGACAAAAACACAAAAAACAAATAAGAAATAAGTGTAATACAAAAACAACATAAAAACGAATAACGAAAAAAATTTACAAAAACACAAACACAATAAAAACGAACCAACGAAAAACAAGTGTAACACAAAAAAACACAAAAAACGAATAACGAAATAAGTGTAATACAAAAACCCCAATAAAAGAAAAAAGAAATAAGTGTAACACAAAAAACACACATAAAAAGAATAACGAAATAAGTTAAAACAAAAAACACATAAAAACGAATAACGAAATAATGTAACACAAAAAACACACATAAAAACGAATAACGAAATAAGTGTAACACAAAAACACATTAAAACGAATAACGAAATAAGTGAACACAAAAACAAAATAAAAAAACGAATAAGAAATATTAACACAAAAAACCACATAAAAAAGAAACGAAATAAGTGTAAAACAAAACACACAAAATAAAAAGGCAATAACCCAGAATAATGTAATAAAAAAAAAACATAAAAAAAGAAAAATGAAATAAATGTAAACAAAACACAAAAACAATAACAAAATAATAAAAACAAAAACAAAAAAACAAAATAAATAGTGAACACAAAAACACACATAAAAACGAATAACGAAATAAGTGTAACACAAAAACACACATAAAATAATAAGAATAAATTTACACAAAACACAAAAAAGAAAAAAAATAGTGTAACACAAAAACCACATAAAAACGAATAACGAAATAAGTGTAACACAAAAACACACATAAAAACGAATAACGAAATAATGTAACACAAAAAACACACATAAAAACTAGAAATGAAAGAAGAGAGGGCGATCTAAAGAGACCTGAACTGAACTTTCAGAGAGATGCAAAAATAAGGTCCAATTCCATGGAGGAGATTGATCGGTTGTTGAGGATAGAGCGGTATGAGAAACTACTTGCAGGCCCTATGTAATGTTAACGGTACGAGAGGAATTATTATTATATCGGAATAACATTGCTCTTTGAGCTGATGTAATCTGCTTATGTGCCCGAACTAATTAATTTGTTGTTTCTGATGAAGTTCAGTGCTGATGTTGTACCACTTTGCCGATGTCTTATTCTAAACCGTTCCCCTTCTTGATACTCCGAACATTCTGCTTTAGACACCCAATCGCTTCGTATTATTTTTTCATCATGATTCAGCCAGGTTTGGACACTTTGTAATGTTGTAACATTAATAATGGGCCCCGTTAAGTGTATGATGTCAATGTAGAAAATGCTAGTCATAGATTAGCATTTCACAGAATGAGAAAGAGAAACGCGAAGACTTAGTTGGACACAGAAAACGGAACATAGAACATTTAAAAGGAATCAAAGACATGCATTGGGCTAAGACCAAGGTAGAAATTAAAGCTCAAGATTGAATTGAGTTTAAATGTTTTTGGTTTATACCTTTTGGGGTAAAGTGGTCGCTTCTAGTTTCAAAGGGTTTGTTTGCTCCTAGAGGAGCCATCTGGATATTTGTCAAAAAGATCTTTGATCAAATAAAGGTGAGATAGAGTTCAAGTCCTATCGAAACGGACAATATAGCGTAGGTTCCGTGTTCAATTTGGGGCACGTAAAAGAACCTTGGCAGTTTAAATCAAGAAGAACAGGCTGAAAAGTCGATGCCGGTAAAAATTTATTAGAAAGGTAAAAATTAAATTTCTACAACATATTTTCACCATCTTCTAAATGACACCGAGGTCCCTCGCCGGCACTATGGAGTTCATACATTATGGCTGAGATCTTCATGTGTAAGAAAGAGATCGGAGCATACATGGTTACCGAAGTTCAATGATGATGATGATCCTATCAATCTATTAAGGCATTGGGCGTGACTAGGACTGGTGATGATGATGATGAATGCAGAATACCGTAAGCATTGTTTGAGTGCTAATTATTACTTGTAGTTCAACCAATAGCAAATAAAAAGTCATCACAGATGTTGAAAAACGATGAAGATGAACGAGACATAGATACATTTAAATGATTACTAGGGATATGTTGTATATACGAAACTCTCTTTATTTCTTTCTTTTGTCCTTCTCTGCTTTTTTTGCCGCTATGCAGTGATTTAACTGATGATCGGTTACCGAGATAATGCACGCCCCGGTCGCTGATATCCTGTGTATTGTGGGGTTTTAGGATGTCTAGCTCCATCAACCCATCTTTTTTTTGGTCTGCCTTCCTCTTGATGATTCCATTTTCAGATTGCTCTTCTTGCAACTGGTGTTTTCTGGTTTATTCTGACCAAGTGACCAAACTATTTGAGTCTCTGTTTTTCAATAAATCTAATAGCAGGTGTTGTTCCAACCGTTCTTCTAATTTCCTCATATCTTATATGGTTTCTTCTTGTTTTATTTACTGCTTTCCTCAAGCATCTCATTTCACATGTGGTAATTTTCCTTTCTTATTCTTTTGTCAGTGCCCATGTTTGTCACTGGTAGCACAGTGTTGGTTTTATAATCATTTATAATCAAAGATTGCATTTATAATCTGTCCTTCAGTCTGTATTGGAATTGCTGGGTGTTTCTATATTGGGGTAAGTTGGTATGTAATGTTGTTGGCTTGCTGGATTCTAGTTTGATCTCTGTCCAGTCTACTATCAGATGTGAAGATACTTCCTGAGGTATTTTTATCTCTCTCTCGCTCTCTCTCTCTCTCTCTCGCCGCGATCGTTCTTAAGAAGTTTTTATCATTCTATTGTGATATATAAACAGCCAAACATCAGAACGGGATGTACGTGCACAGTCTTCAGTACCAATTGAGCTCAAGTGCTTATCGTTCGGTGGTGTGTTCCGTTTAAACCAGCGTTTGTGTACGGTTCGCTCTCCGTTAGCCTTTGGCTGTCCCTAGCCAAAACCCACAAGGCAGCAGGTTGCTATTGTCTTTCAGGGCAGCGACCCGTAGACGACCTGCCCTCCCGGGCTGATGAGCGTCATCTGCCCAGCTATACCAGTCTTGTTAATGGACTGCTTGGTTTGCCTACCGTCCAGTTTGTGTACGGTTTGCTCCGCTAGCATTTGATTATCCCAATCAACTACAAGGCAGCAGTGGAAATCGCACTCGCTTTACCTCTGCTGGGATTTCCAGTTGTTCCGCACATTCGGGTGGGACGTCACTTAGTGCCTGTCTCGTTGCCGTGCCTGCCTCGCATACGTGCACGCTCTGTCTGGTGCATACCTCACCATTTCCGTCAATTTACACAGTGTTCACATTTGCCAAGGTTGTCCATGTAGACCCACGAGCAGCTCAGCTCCCAGCATACTCGTCGGCTCAAGAGAGGGCTCAAAGAGAGCATGCACGGGCCCCGAATTCGCCCCGCACGGTTCAAAGTCTTTTCAATCGGCATATGTGAACCCACGTGCAGTTCAACCCAACTCCCAGTGTACCCATCGGCTCAAGCGAGAGGGCTTAAGAGAGAGCATGCGTGGTCTCCGAGTTTCGCCCACCGCGGTTCCACGTTTTCCTTCAACCCTTTTCCCCATCGGCTGGGAGGCTACCTTTAAATAGCCACTCTTGAGTTCGCTCGTCGTGTTGGGAGCGGATCCAATCTAGCTTGACTACCTTTGCATCTCTACTTGCCCCAGAGTAGCTCTCCCACGGCACCTGCCCTCTTAGCCAGACCGGAATACCGTCTTTTACCGGGGTCACCACGGGGAGGTGAAGGCAGGGATTAGTGCCAGCTCACTAATCTTCGCGACATTGTTTCCTTGCGCCTTTAAAACCCCCCTCATCCGAGGTATTTAAATTTCTCACATGCTTTAGGTTTTCATTTATTTGAATGTTGATATCTTTATGTTCTCTGTTCATAGTCAACACTTCTGTCTTGTGAATGTTGATCTTCATGTTGTATTTGAGGCACCCATTGTTGAGTGATTTATGTGTTCTTGCAGCTGTCTATTATTATGGAATAGACACTGATCGTCAGAAAAAGAGCAGTTCATTTTGTTGGTCTACATACAGTGATGTTTCGTCTATTCTGGTGATACTATCCATGTATATCATTGAAGGGGACAGGTGATAAACAATCCTTGCCGTATCCTGATGTTACAGGAAACCAATGTGTGAGTCCAGCGTTGTTCGTATGGCACATTCACTTTCTCTATATATGGCTCTAACCCAGTCTACCAGCGTTCCTTTTTTCCGTAGTTTAAGAAATCCCATAATATTTATCTGTTAACCCTATCGAAGCCTTTTCTTGGTCTACGAAGGCTATATTCATTTGATTTTTGTGTCTATTCTTTTCACTAATTTGTTTTAGGCAAATATTGCATCTGTACCCTTTTCATTTCTAAACCAAACTGTTGTGGGCTGAGTGTTTTCCACAATGGTTTTATTCGTTGCTCCGAACTTTTGGAAACATTTTTCCCACATGGCTTAGGAGGGAGATGCCTCTGTATGTATCACAGTCTTGTTTTTCCCTTTTTTTCTTCCATATTGGTACTATAATAGTTTTTTGCCAATCTGAAGGGACAGTTCTTTCTTCCCATGCCTTCTTGAAGATGTAATGTACCCAGGTTACTCCAATCTCCCACACCTTTATTGCTTCTGTGTTATTCCATCAATTCCTGCAGCCTTGTTTTTTGGACTTCTTTAAAGTTTCCCCCTTACCTCACTTACTAGTATTTCAGGTTCTTCGATGTTTGCATGTCTCGGTTTGAATGATGTTTTATTCCCAGTATCGGGAAATTCAAGAGGTCTTTGAAGCATTCTTCCCATTTTTCTTTTCTACTTTTCTACTTTTCAATGTATCTTAATTTTTTCATGTATAATTTTACCTTGACTATCATTTATATATTCGGATGGCTGGAAGGGTTTGTCCCTCATTCTCATTTTGCTATGACCTTATAAAATTGTCTGCTGACTCTACATATAATCTACTGAGATTTTCACCATATATGGTCCAAGATTTTTCTTTCTCTTGCTTGATTACTTTAGCCGATGTCTGCCTTGCTAGTCTGTATTTATCATTATCGTCTTCTGAGCGTGATCTTATCCAGGCCTTATATAGTTTTTTTAAATTTGTATTGCTACTTTAACTTCATTATTCTACATGCTTTCTTCTTTTCTCTGTTCCCCTTTAAATGGGGTTTACTAATGTTTTTAAAAAACCACATTTAAAAGAATACTTTACATTTTTCCCATGTTGTTTCAACGTTATCTTCTGGTATATATGCTTCTACTATAGCCTCTGTTATTTCTGTATTTATTTTTCTTTGTATGTCTGGATCATTTATTTTTCTGGCATCTACAGGGTGTTCAACTTAAAAGCAGCCCGTGAATGGAGCTAATCTGGCATATATGTATGGAAATGAGAAGGTTCAGTTGACGTAGTATAGGTCAAGGTTGTGTGATAGTGTGTAATTGTAGTGCGGAAGGGCTATGAACAAATGTGACGAGGACAAGCTAGTCAGAACCGGTTTAAATAGTAAATAGACGAGATGCAATGCGTACCTGGCAAATTTCTATTTATCACTGGGGCTGCTTTTAAGTTGAACACCCTGTATAATCTTGGTTCTTTCTGTTTTTCTTGTATTTTGCAAGTGGTGTCTCATTGAGGTAGGCAATTGTTGGCTTTGGTCGGTATTCACTGTTGTGTTTGGGATACTCTGTGTCTCTTATGTTGGATCTTCTTATTTTCTGAGTTAATATAAAGTCTATTTAAGCAGATTGGTCGGGGTTGTTCCACTTGTCCCATGTAGATGGATGTGTAGATGTGTAGATGGCAGATGTGTAGATCTGGCTCATATGTTTGTAAAAACTAATAGTGATATAGAGTCCGTATTCTGCACAAAGCTCTAATAAGTGTTGCTCATTATCGTTACATTTTCTGTCGTTGTCTACAAAAGGTCCTAGTTGTTCTTCCCACGGTGTTCGTCTCTGGCCGACATGCCCGTTGAAGTCTCCCATTACGAATAAACGTTTTACTAGGTGTTTGACTGATAACATTGAACACTTTATCAAAGAATTCATCTTTTTCCTCTAGGGTGTAGCCATCGTTTGTAAGGGCAAAATCTGAAATGAGTGTTATGTTTTTTGTTTTGCCATGTGTTTTAACATTATTTCCTCTAATTGTAGTAATTTTTCTTTATGTTTTTAGCTATTTCTGGGTGTAAGATGAAGCCTACTCCCTGCACAGTTCTCTGTTTTATCTCTGTGCCTCTCCGAAATGTTTTAGCTATGTCTGGATGTAAGATGAAGCCTACTCCCGTGCACAGTTCCTCTGTTTTATCTCTGTGCCGCTCTCCGAAATGTTGTGCTATGTCTGGATGTAAGATTAAGTACCAGTGCACAGTTCTCTGTTTTATCTCTGTGCCGCTCTCCGAAATGTTTTAGCTATGTCTGGGTGTAAAATGAAGTTTTCCTGTCACAGTTCTCTGTTTTATCTCTGTGCCCTCTCCGAAATGTTTGTAGCTATGTCTGGATGTAAGATGAAGCCTACTCCGTGCACAGTTCTCTGTTTTATCTCTGTGCCGCTCTCCGAAATGTTGTAGCTATGTCTGGATGTAAGATGAAGCCTACTCCGTGCACAGTTCTCTGTTTTATCTCTGTGCCGCTCCCCGAAATGTTTTAGCTATGTCTGGATGTAAGATGAAGCCTACTCCGTGCACAGTTCTCTTTTTTTCTCTGTGCTGCTCTCCGAAAAAGTTTTAGCTATGTCTGGATGTAAGATGAAGCTACTCCGTGCACAGTTCTCTGTTTTATCTCTGTGCCGCTCTCCGAAATGACGTGGTTGTTGTGTCTCACTTTGGTTGCAATTGCTTTTTTCCTACAGTCTTCTTCTTCAATGATCCAGCGGCACTGAGCTCTTGCCCTTCGGTCCAATGCTATATAGTGATATCTGCATGTGTCTGTAGTTGTTCTTTGTTCCGTATGTGTTTGGGTTTATCTTTGGGCCCTGGGGGAGGAGGGTCTTTCTGATGTCATCTAGTGATTGACACTTGACACTTAAAGGTGGGGTGAACTGTTTCATGATGATGTACACATTGCATCTGGAGTGTGTTGTGGGTGAATTCTTTCAAATGATTATTAAGTGTTATTGTTGGGTTCGGGGTCTAAAAATGGTGCTCTGATCTCTTCTTGTAAGGTGGTTGATGTTGTCATTAAGGTTAGGCTGCATATGGTGTACACTCTCTTCCTGTGTTTCATCCCATCTGTTCAGCAAAATTTCTTTATTTGTTGTCATTAGGATTTGCTTTGCTGTATGGAGTGTTGTTGCCGTGATTGGTTGTTCCTGTGTTGACCTTTCTTGCCAGCCATCTGCTTTATCATTTCCAGGGGTGTTTGAATGTCCAGATCCACGCAGGTTATTTTGATGTCATGTGATTTAATAAGTCTGTCAATATCTAGGCTTATGGGATAGTTCAGATTTACAATGTCCACCATCTTCAGAGCTTGAAGGGGAGACATTGAATCTGTAAAAAAAAATGATATTTTGTGCCTTTGATGGAAGACATCAAAACAGTCTTCAAGTCGTAAAAAATGCTTTTAAGCATGAGTTTCAGCCTCATAATTGCAGCATATCTCCCATGCACCAAACAGCTCTTGAAATGATCTGTCTGGGTATTGTATATATACTCCGTAACCTGCTTTGATGGTGGCTTTAAATGTAGATCCATCAGTATAGACATGTACCCATTCTTGGAGATAGGCATCAATGGTTGTTTGAGATGCTATCATAAGGCTGACTGGGTAGGAGCGTTTAGTTGCTTCATCTGTCAATTTTGTTCTAATTTCAGGTGTATTCAAGAGTGTAAGTGGTGGTAAGTTTGCTATTACTCTCTGCAGCTGTTGTCTTGTTTCTGGAAGGTGGTATCTGTCTTTGATTTCACTGACCTAGTGGAGGATTGACTTTTGTTTAATTCTATTTTTCTGTTTCCACTTCAATAAGTAGTTTATAACTTATCTTATCTTAACCGATTTGCGTGAAGCATCGTGGGAAAGGTTTTTCTATCTTGTGCCAGATGTGTTGTGTTGACGTTGTCAATCCATGCTTGTAGACTCTGAGATGTTATCTATCCATCGTGTTCTTGGCCTGCCTGTGTTCTGGCCCTGGGGTGTCGATTATTGTAGGCACGTGATGGTAGTAATGTGGGTTTCCCTTCTCATTAGATGGTCGAACCACTTGATTCTTTGCTTCTCGATGTACTGTATGCATGGTCTAGTACCAACGATGCTTCTGATATTCTCGTTTCTCACTCTATCTCACCTGAACGTTGACAGCTTTTCGTAGAAACTCATTTCACATGTTGTAATCTTTCTTTCTTGTGTCTTAGTCAGGGGTCATGTTTGGCACTGATAGCAGAGAGTTGGAATAAATATGCAGTTTATCAGTTGTCGTTTGACTGCCATGTTAATGCTCGGATGTTTTAATAGGGGTGACAGTTGGTATGTCCCAGTGTTTGCCTTGTGGCATCTGTTGTATTTGACATTATTCAGTGTATGTTTAGTTGATCTGTTGACCTACTTATTGTCATGACTTTTGTTTTGGAGGTGTTAATTTTCATGTCATATTTTTCGAAAGTCGCTTGCAGTGCATTTATGTGTTGTTGAAGTTTGTGTTCGTTGTTGTAAATTATATCTGATCATCCCCAAGTATTTCGTTTATTAAATTGTAGTTGTTATCGAGGTTGTTATCGTCTTGGTTTCTTTCGTTATCCTGTCTATGTATATATTGAAAAGTATAGGCGAAAGCCACATCCCTGCCTTACTCCCGATGATAAATCAAATTCGTATGTCAGGCTGTTTGTTGGTTCGTACTACGCTTGAGCATTTTTGGTATAGCGCTCTAATATTGTCTAATAGTTTGCCCTGAATTCCGTATTCACTTACCATGGCCCATAGTTTGTTTATGTTTATTCTATCACAGGCTATTTTCTTTGGGCTATGAATGCTAGTTGAGCTGTTTGTCATATTCTAGGTGTTTTCGCTGAGTTGCCTTAGTGTGAACAGGGCATAGTGAACTCTTTCCCTTTCTGAATCCAAATAGAGCGATGTTCAGCTGTGGTTCTATTGTAGGTTTGATTCTAGATTCCCAAAATTTTAATATAATTTTTCCCCAAAATGACTTAATAATGATATGCCTCTGTATGATTGCATTTCTTTTGTTGCCCTTTTTTCCCTATCGGTATTATGATGGCTTTTTCCAATCTTTTGGGGGCTTTCTTTTTGTCCAGGCGACTTGAAGATTCTATGTATCCATTTTATTCCTGTTTCTGTGCATGCCTTGATTCCTTCATTAGTTATACCGTCTATGCCTGCTGTCTTGTGACGTGGACTCTTCTTCACAATTTCTTCTATTTCTTGGATGAGTATATTTGGTTCTTCTATGCTTGTGTTATTTTAAAATCTATTTGCAGTTGGTGTTGGTGGTTGGTTAAGTAGTTCTTGGAAGTATTCTTTCCATCTGTTCTCCTTCCGTTTGTATTAAATATCGGTGTACCGTTTTATCATTAATAATGTCAGTGGGGTTGCAACTTTCGTCTCTTATCCTCATGGAATTGACACTTTTGAAAAAAATTTCGTGGCTGTTCTTTGCATAGAAATAACAGTTGTTCTCCGTATTTTTCCCACGATTCTGTCTTTGATGTTGTGATTACTTGTTTACTATGTCTTCTTGCTGTTCCGTATGCTGTATAATCATCTTGGCTTTTGGATTTTATCCATTTTTTAAAACATTTCTTTTTTGCTTTTATTTATTTTTTTTGACTTCGTTGTTCCACAATGCAGTTTTTTGTTTGAATTTTGAGTTTATAGCTATTCCCAATAAATTAATCTTGTGTTTCATCATAAACTTCACTATTTTTGGTTTTTTATTGCCGAGCCCGCAGAAATTCTACGTTCCGATTTTAGTCCTTTGTTTGGCATGTGTAGCTGTTTTAGTTATGGACTTTTCTCGCGGTCACGTCGGGTTTATTTGTGACCAAAGTTCTGTCGCCACGTGTGTTGTTGTTCTGATCTTTGATAGATTTCTTCAGTTTACTAAGTTCTTGCAAAATATCTAGAGCAGATTCTTGTAAACAATAAAATCCCCTACTGGTTTGCCGAACCTGTCGTAGATTCATTCTTAATGAACACATTCAATCTCTTACCGGTTTGCCGAACCTGTCGTAGATTCATTCTTAATGAACACATTCAATCTCTTACCGGTTTGCCGAACCTGTCGTAGTTTCATCCTTAATGAACACATTAATTCATTGTAAACACATCCACTGGAATTATCACGTCTTGTTTATATCGCCATTTTGAACTATCCATCTATACAACAAACATCACATATAAATCAAAACTTTATTAAAAGGGAAAGTTGATTCCTTTTGACAGCATTCTGCTATGCTATCTATCCATCTTTTCCGTGGTCTTTCTCTCGTTCCCATTTCCCGATGTTCTGTTGTAGAATACTCTGTGCATAGTGAGTTTGGATGCATTCTTATTAAGTGACAGAACCATTACATTCTTTGTTTCTCAATGTAATTCCAGCAATGTCCTTAATTCTTAGATTCTTCGTAAAAAGTTATTTCTTGTGTTTGTTGACCTGCACGCTCTGACATAACCAGAAATATGCTCGTTCTTAGGTTGAAAGATCCGTGTCTCAGCCTAAAAAGGCTTTAATCTCATATAAAACAAACACACAAGCAAATGTAGAATAGAAAAACTCAGAATAAAAATAGAAAATATTTCCCAGTTAGTATAAATAATTTGAAAAGCCTTTCCTTATAACGATATTATTCTGGATCTAATGGTCTAAAGACGAAGGATTTACTTCATTGCACCGGATTTTTCCCATATAGCTCGGTCCCACTCCGCAGGAAATGGCCCGCCACCTCCTGAAAGTATCGCACAGATCACAAACTCCATCGCCCGGCAACAATCCTTAGGATATCTGGAAGCCCACCTGCCCAGCGTGTTCGTCGCTCGTTGGATGACGGGTGACAAGCTCCCTGTGAGTGCGGTTCAATTCCGCAAGCCACAGGTTTTCCAGATTTACGGTGTTCGTGGCACCGAGGGTTATGATGAAGGGTTACGATTTCCATGGCACCGAGCCGAAGAACTGAAAGCTCATCAGCTTCTGGATCGAAAAAAAGTATCTGGAACAAAATGCGCTCGTGAACAGTCCGGCGCGGTCTGGGTTCTAACCGACAACCTTCAGAACACAAGGTAAGGGCTTATCCAATTAGCAACCCATAATAACCCCCATAATAAAAAAAAATATTATAATGGATGCAAGGAGAGATTGCAGCACAATAATTAAATGTGAAATCTAAACACGAAAACACGGCGGTAAAAATATGTCAGAAATTACAATAACAAGATCTTTGTTTTTCTACTTTCAATGTTTCTGTCTTTGTTTTTCTACTTTTCAATGTTTCTGTCTTTGTTTTTCTACTTTTCAATGTATCTGTCTTTGTTTTTCTACTTTTCAATGTAACTGTCTTTGTTTTTCTACTTTTCAATGTAACTGTCTTTGTTTTTCTACTTTTCAATGTTTCTGTCTTTGTTTTTCTACTTTTCAATGTTTCTGTCTTTGTTTTTCTACTTTTCAATGTATCTGTCTTTGTTTTTCTACTTTTCAATGTATCTGTCTTTGTTTTTCTACTTTTCAATAGATATTTCAAGAAGTAGCAATCAAATGTAGATAATCCATTTGTGAACGTACTCTATAAGTTGCATCTAATTAGGTTCAGTAGTTTTTATAATATTCACATTTTAGTGCAGCCATGTCAACAAATGGTATGTGCATCCACCATTCTTTAGATGTAATTATTACATTAGACATAAAATTACAACTATTGATACGCATTCTAAAAATAATCAAATGTCGCCAGTACCATCAATTAAATCTTCTTCATTACTATCACAAGTTATTGCCCGTCTGCCCAGCGTGTTTGTAGCGCTTTGGACTACGGGTGACTATCCTCTGTGTGTGCGGGTTCAATTCCGCGGGATGACAGAAAAAGCCACAGATTCCCAGATTTACGGTGTTCGTGGCACCGAACCGAAGGGTTACGATGTCCATGGCACTGAGCCGAAGAGCTGAAAAGCTCAAGTGCTTCTGGATCGGGACAAAAATAATAAAAAATCACAAGTTATAATGTGATCTAGCAATACTCAAGATTGCACTATATAAACTCATTTTACTCTTTATGACATGGTTGGCAAATGTCAGAAACATTATCGTAAAATAAAAAAAATATGACTCGACTTTAGCATAAGAATACAATTCCTCTTTCAAATCTTTGTTAAAAGGAGTTAGAAATGTACCTACATATAAGTACTTTCCATGTCTGATGGTTTTTTTAAACTTCAGTACAGGGGTTGGGAAGATACAATCGTTTTTGTAAATATACATCCAAAAGTCGATATATCGGTTTTGCAACATCATGAACATTACTCTGAATCGATGTATCGGCTCTGCAGTCCCGTTGGGCTAACAATGATAATAATGAAGAATCTAGTGAAGACAGTAACAGATAGTAGTTAGTGAAGATTGGAAATCGGATTTTATATTAGAAATTCTGGGTATTTAAATAAAACTAGCAGTATTGCAAATGAAAAAAGGAGCGTGTCTTCAAAGTAGGAGACAGATGTGTCAAATCGTCATATAATCAAATTCTTTGAACAGAAAAGGATGCAACTTGTCTATGTTGTGTAAAAATGGATATTCTAAGGAACTGATGTAGTTATTGTTAGCTTTGAATCATTGGACAGCTTACACATGTTAGTAAGTTCACATCTTTCCTCAAAATATTTAATTATAATTTTTTCATTTCCTAAATACATTTAATGCTTTAAGTGTATTTTTAAAATTAAAATACAGCAAGTCGGTATATGTAATAGATCTTTCAATTGCGCACATTTTTGTGTATGCAGTTTGTCTCTGTTGTTGAAAGTAAGAAAGTTATAACAAAATTTATAAGGACACCTTCGCCTTTAATTTTTTTTCCTCAAAAACAGTGCGTAAAAAGGCGGTTCTAGTATGCGTATTGTAAGATTTAAAGAGAGTTGGATATTAAAGAGAGTTGGATATTAAAGAGAGTTGGATATTAAAGAGAGTTGGCTAGTGTGTTCACATCGAGCCATGGAGTGGATAAGTATTTGCTGTATCCATCCACCCGTGTATTGTCAGGGCCCTCAAGGGAGTAAAAAGGAGTAACACTGCAATCTATAAGGCATGTCGTAAGAGGCAACTGAGACAGGATCCTAGGGAAGCTACCCTAGTAAATAAAAAGCGTCGCAGAAATCACATGTGCTGGCCTACTTGAGTGAGCAGAACTGTCACAAAGTACAATTGCTCTTAGGCTCAGATCACATACAAGTCACGTAGCGTGGTTAACAAGGTGTTGATATGGAATGTTCGAAAAATAAAAAGAAGCTGTATCCATCTCTAGTCTTCATTCTAATTTATATCTAGTTTATTTAGTATTGCTTGTTTGTATTTGTCCCTTTAAGAAGACCTACGGTCGAAACATCGTATTCTGTTCATGTTTATTATTTAAATATTCATTTCTTGCTTGTTTATTTCTTGCTGAAAAGTATAAATAATACTGCTATTCTTTAGCGTTAAATATAATTTATAAAATAATGTAACTGATTTATCATTAAAAACGCATTAATAAATCTTTTTCTGACAATCGATTCATTGATTCATTGATTGATTGATTCATTGATTGATTGATTCATTGATTCATTGATTGATTGATTCATTGATTGATTGATTGATTGATTCATTGATAAGACCATCATACTTGCACTTTAGTGGGTAACCAAGTGTGCTCTAATCTCTTTCTTACACACGATGATCTCAGCTGCAGTGCGTTAACTCCGTAACACAGGCGAGGGTCCCTGATGTAATTGGGAAGATGGCAAAGATATTTTTGAATGAATTTTATTTTCAGTCTTTTCTAATGAATTGTGACCGGACAGCGGCTTTCCAGCCTGCTCTTCTCGATTTTGAACTCTCAATGGTTCTTTTACTTATTGAAATTGAACACTGGACCTATGTTTTATTGCACATCTCCAATAGGACTAGGAACTCGATCTCACCTACACTGAGATCAAAGATCTCTGGAAAATATCCAGATGGCTCTACGAGGGAGCGAACCTGGTACCTTTGGTACGAGAGACAAGCACCTAGCCTCTACCCCACAGAGACAATACTAGACTGCAAGGGTCACGTGATCTAAGTGACCTGATTTCTGGAGATTTTCTCTTGAGCTCCTCAACGTCTTAAAAACGTGACAGTTGTAGTCGAGTTCCGATAAAGCAGTAATCGGTTTAAAATAATTTAACCAAATTTGGTTCGATTATACAGTAATCCCAGTTATAATCCTTTTTTAATGCTACACAAACGTGTTACAGACACGCATATAAAAATAACAGAGCAGTTCAACTATTTAGGTAGCAATTTTGATTGCACATGAAATGTTAAGAAATAAATTATGATACGAATTGGCAAGGCAACTTCAGCTTTTAAAAGTCTAAATAAAATATGGAACTGCAAGTTATATAGTATTAAACTAAATTACGAATTTTCAATTCAAATGTTGTATCACTCCTAACATATGCTAGCGAGAGTTGGAAAATGACTAAATATATAGACAGCAAGTTGAATGCATCCAGCCCTTGAAAGACAGAAGGATTGTTATAGTTCTAGTTCTCCTCTACTTGTGATTGTTATAGTTCTAGTTCTCTTTACGTGGTGATTGTTATAGTTCTAGTTCTCCTCTACTTGTGATTGTTATAGTTCTAGTTCTCTTTACGTGGTGATCGTTATAGTTCTAGTTCTCTTTACGTGGTGATTGTTATAGTTCTAGTTCTCCTCTACTTGTGATTGTTATAGTTCTAGTTCTCTTTACGTGGTGATTATTATAGTTCTAGTTCTCTTTACGTGGTGATTGTTATAGTTCTAGTTCTCCTCTACTTGTGATTGTTATAGTTCTAGTTCTTTTTACGTGGTGATTGTTATAGTTCTAGTTCTCCTCTACTTGTGATTGTTATAGTTCTAGTTCTCTTTACGTGGTGATCGTTATAGTTCTAGTTCTCTTTACGTGGTGATTGTTATAGTTCTAGTTCTCCTCTACTTGTGATTGTTATAGTTCTAGTTCTCTTTACGTGGTGATTATTATAGTTCTAGTTCTCTTTACGTGGTGATTGTTATAGTTCTAGTTCTCCTCTACTTGTGATTGTTATAGTTCTAGTTCTTTTTACGTGGTGATTGTTATAGTTCTAGTTCTCTTTACGTGGTTATTGTTATAGTTCTAGTTCTCCTCTACTTGTGATTGTTATAGTTCTAGTTCTTTTTACGTGGTGATTGTTATAGTTCTAGTTCTCTTTACGTGGTTATTGTTATAGTTCTAGTTCTCATTTTACGTTGTGTTCGTTTCCATTTTTGCTGTTGTAGTAAATCTCTTTTTTTATATGTATATCATATTCAATTATCGTTTCATTTATAATGATGATGATGAGAGCACGTTTCTTTTATTATATTATTGATGATTATTTGTTGTAGTTCGAAGTTGTATTATATTTTATAGAAGAATTGGGGTGCCAACTCTATGATCTGGTATTCTTATTCCATTCTTTCCACATATTCCTCTTTCTGTACATTTCGTCCTGCCATATATTCTTTCCTATGTATATTTCATCCTACCGTAGACTCCTCCTACTGTACATTTCATCCTGCCATTGTATATGTTTTTCTTATGTAGATGGTCCTTCTGTTCAGTTATTTTTCCAGTGGTATTTAAAAACAGTATACTCATTCCAGGACGATACAACATAGTAGACAACCATGTTTTATTTATAAGCTCAGATGTTTATTGATATCTCACAGACACAGACAAACACGTCCGTTCATCCTCAATGTTATTGTTCACTCTTTCCTCTTTTCTAACGTTGCTACGCCGTCACTCTCACAGCTACGTCAATTGGTTTTACTACGTCAGGTCTCGTTTAGTGTTGCCATTCTGCTTATAATGAGCAGATGCAGATTTGGTGCGCAAACACTACAGTCAACTAATTAAATATCTACAAACTATGAACTAAAGCTACCTGTCTGGTCTACCAACTACCACCTGGGGCGGGAGCTGGCTGCATGCCTTCTACAGGAGGAGAAAAGGGATTCTACAGACTGAAAGGATCAAAAGCATGCTTCACCATCCACTGCATGAAAAAATGGCGGCTAGAACAAAGAACAGACTAAAGCGTACAAGTCTAAACCACAAAGCAAAAGAAATAGGAAAGTTATACTTGGAACTACTAAATCATAATTCCATACCAGAAGAATTACTTTTTGATCACTGGGAACCAGACTCAGTAGCACTAAACCTTTCAACCTCCATCCCTAAATTGTTAAGCAAAGATGCCGAGCCCAATCTAGTGAAGAAAGCAACTACAATGGAACATCTCCATTATATGTTTCCAGAAGACAGCTGGATAAGAATTTACACAGATGGATCGGCAATAGAGGCAACCATAAATGGTGGAGCAGGAGTGTACATTAGACACCCAGATACTACTACTTTGTCTCTAGCGGCCCTAAATGGAAGAATATGTTCCAATTACAAAGCAGAACTTTTAATCCTTCTGATGGCAGCACATCACATGAATAAGCTGCAAGCACCTGCAGGCAAGATGGTATTTCTTACAGACTCACTGTCAGCTATACAAGCCCTGGAGGCTAAATACGCTGACAGCACAGTACAAAACCTAAAAAGAGAGCTTGTTCAGCTTTCAAAAAAGGCGGAAATTCACTTGCAGTGGATTCCATCTCACTGGGGCATTGCAGTCAATGAGAGTGCCGATGTCTTAGCTAAGGGCAGTGCCAAAGAGCAAATTTACCAACCCTTGTCTGTTCAAGAGGTTAAAACCCTCATACAGAGAAAATCTGGAGTAGACTGGAAAACACACACTGGATATGATTATGGAAAAGACTCCCTCAAAGGCCTAAGCAGAACAGACCAGGTCATTATATTTAGACTACGCACAGGAGACTGCAGACTTAACAAACACTTATATAGACTAGGAATAAGTCAAACAGCTCTCTGCCAGTGTCAGCAGATGGAACAGACACCAGAGCATATCCTGTAAGAATGTCCTCTCCTGTGTGAGCTGAGAAGCAACATGTGGCCACACCCAGTCAACCTGAAAACTAAGCTTTGGGGAAACCTGACAGACCTGAAGCTGACTGCCCAGTTTGTAGTCCACAGTAAATTAAGCGCATGACCAGAGATCGTTGAAGAAGAAGAAGAATGCAATTGAAAATAGATGTCTGCAAAAAATAATGAATATAAAATGGAGCGAATTCAGGAGAAGTGATGAAATCAGAGACATGTCTGATCAACCACTAGTGACAACTGTTATAAGAAAGAGAAAATGGAGATATGTTGGACACACCTTAAGGAGAAATGATCAACGAATATCAAAGCAGGCATTGAAGGGGGATGCAAAGGGTTCAGTTTAAGAAAGAGAGGTCGACCTAAGGAGACCCTGAAACAAACTTTGCTGAAAGAGGCCGAAAATATTGGTCTCAGTTCCATGTAGGAGATTGAGCGAGTTGCCCAGGATAGAGCGTTATCGAGAAATTACTTGCAGGCCCTATGTAACGTATAACGGTACGAGAGGAATTATTATTATTATTATATTGTATGAGTTGGTATTTAAAGCCGAAGGATTGACTTCTTTAGGCCGGATTTTACCCATATAGCTCGTTCCATCGTCGCAAAAAAGACACGCCGCCTGCTGAGAGTATTGCACAAAGCACGAATCCCGTAGCTTTGGAAACAATCCTCAGGAAAAAATGCACACATGAACAGCACGGTAAACATTTGATACCACGACCTTCGGGGTGTAAGCAAATGTTTTAACCACTTAGACACAGAGACCCCATAACTTGATTGTCAGGTTCTTGATACTCTCTCTCTCGCGATCCCGGCCTAGACTGATGAACAAACTTTTATCATGAATTTTACCGTGTTTTTAAGGGACTCTGTTCCTCCGTACAGATTCTCGCGAAGCTCTGTGTTTTTAGGCCAGGTTTCTTTTCTTATGCCTGCTATCAGTTGACAATCTTGCAGAACGTGTTCTGCCGTAATGTCCGCCTTTTTGCAGAGGCACAGGCTAGTTGTGCCAATTTTAAATTTGTGAAACATGTGGGCGAGGAGTTTGTTGTGGCCGGTAAGGAGACGAAGTATGACAACTAGTTCACTACGAGACAGACCATAGTATCCGTCGCTGTTGTTGTGCTGAGGATGGTCTTTTGTCCATTTGTCTCTCTAGTGCCAGCCGATGGTTGTTCAGGCTTCCTCATAACTGATCTCGAAATCGGTCTGAGGTAGTCGCCTGTCTTCTTTAGTTAACTTGTCGGCATCTTCATTTCCGCGTATATTGCAGTGTGATGGTATCCACTGAATGACGGTGCGTTTGAGTGTGTGCACTAATGCGTCGAGGGTCGCTTTGAGCTCTGTTTTGCCTGCGCTCTTGAGTGCCGTGATGACCGATAGAGCATCGGTGAATATCACGACTTTGTTGCGAGAGGTGCCTTTTCTCTCTAGGAAAATTACGGCAGCTGTTTTTATTACCTCTGCCTCTACCCGGTAGTTATTTGAGTATTTTCCTGTGGCAATCGCTTTTGTGACCCTCACTTTCTTTGAGAGTTTAAGCACTATTCCTCCTCCGCCGTCGCTGACTGCGTTCCTTACCGATCCGTCAGTATAGACGTGTAACCACTTATTTTCAGGATATTCGGTCGATATGAATTTTTCTGTGACCGCTCTTCTTTCGAATTTTTCTTGCTGCGCTTTTTTTCAGTATGCCTGGGATTGATTCCCTTAGTTTCGGAATTTTGTTTTCACGGCGGCACTTATCAGTTGCCGGGATCGTTTTGACTTTGCAGTTTGCTAGGACCGGATGGGCTGCAATCAGTGCTTTTGCATTTTTTGAGAATCTGGTCCTCTGAATCCTGCTCCTTCCGAATCCGTTCATTCTTTCGTACGTAGGGTGGGAATCGAGCCGTTTAAGTTTTTCCGCAAGTACCAAGACTTTTCTGTCCCTTCGATACGACATTGGTTTGATGCTTGTGATTGTTTCCATCTTCTTGATGGGTGTGGACTTCATGGCTCATGTGATAATGCGTATTGCACGGTTTTGACCATTGCTCACTTTGTCGAATTGCTTGTTGGATGCATTACTCCACGTTGCAATGCCGTACTCCAGGACCGGTCGCACTCTTTCAGAGTTCAGTGTTTTGAGGACTCTGGTGTTTTCTCCCCATGTGGATCCTGCGAGTTTGCACATCATAGTGAGCCTGTGTCTCGCTGCTGCCGTAGCATTCTCAATTTGGGGGCACCAAGTCAGTTTTTGGTCAAGTGTGACTCCAAGATACGTTGGGGTCTTGCTTTCTGAAAGATCTTGCCCATTGACTTGAAGCTTAATTTTGTGATCCTGGTTGTTCTAGGAGAACACAGTGTAAGTGGTTTTTGAAGCGTTTATACTCATATTCCACTTCTTTTTTACCACACTTCCAGGTTATATAACGTAGATTGGAGTCGATTTGTTGCTAACGGCACTGACTCTTCCCTCGCCTATATTGACAGGTCGTCGGCATACATGGCAGAGTGTATTCGCTAAGGTAGGCATGTTGCTATGTCATTGACAAAGCTTAGAAAGAGAGTTGGTGAGAGCCCTCCTCCTTGGGGGACTCCTAGCTCTAATGTGGCTTTCATGCTAGTGTACCACTGAACTTGAACCCTTGCTGTTCTGTTCTCTAGGTATCTATCAAGCCATTTGTACATTCCTCCTTTTATGCTGAGGGTGAGGAGTTTCAGTTTTAGCCCCTCTTTCCAGACCGTGTCAAACGCCTTCTCCATATCTACCAAAACTGTCAGTGTCTGTTTCTTTTCTGGAAGCCATCCTCGATTTCCTGGGCGATATAGGTTACTGATCTTCTGTAGATCGGTGCCTCGAAAGCCTCCCTGTTGTACCATGAGAAGCCCTTTGCTTTACAAGTGCCAAGATAGCCGTTTGTTCACCATGCCTTCCATGAGTTTGCCCGTGCAGCTTAGAAGGATTATTGGTCTGTAACTCCCCGTGTCGGGTTTATTTTTGCCTTGTTTAAAGATGGGTACCATGATTGTTTCCTTCCATTCTCGTGGTACTATGCCTGTCCTCCACGACATATTTAGGACAGCTAGTAGAGCTGCCTTTGCTCTAGTACTCAAGTTCGTAAGCATCGCATTTGTTATCCCATTCTTTCCGGGCGACTTTCTGAGCTTTAGCTCACTTAATTCCTCTTCCAACTCATTACTGGTGAATGTATCCGTTAGGTAAGTATCGGCTTTTCGTGACTCGCCTTGGAGGGCTCTCGTTTTTCTCTTAGAGTCATCGACATTTTCTTTTGCTATGCCTACTCTGCTGACTTCGGCATATTTTTGCATTAGAATGTTTGCGGCTTCCTTTCCCGAGGACATCTTTTTATCTTGTACGAGGACTATTGGGGGTCGGCTGATGTTTTCGTCACTCAGCGCTTTTGCTACCGCCTTGTAAGCAGTATTGGTCGTTACTGACTGTGCCTGTTCTGCCTCACTACTTGCCAATTCAAGGTCGTTTTCAAGGTTCTGAACCTCTGCTGTCCTGTATGACTTGTAATCCTTCCGTGCGCCTCTAGGAATGGTTTCCCGTGCCGCTTTCATGATTGCTTGTGAGAGTTCCATTGCCACGGATCGCATGTGTTTCTTTTCATGCATGTTGATGCCCTTAACATTGGCATCTGTCAGTACCCCGTACTGTTTCCAATTTGCTTTTTTGTAGTTTCACCGTGGCAACCACATTTTGGGCTCAGGTACACATTTTAGGTCTACTTGCAGGTTGACGGGCCAATGGTCACTATCTCCGAGTTGCTTCGTGACTGTATGTAATGTTTTTGTGAAGAGGTCACTTGTTGCGAAGGCCAAATCGGGGGTGCTAGTCGTATGCCACCTTTTGGAGTAGAAAGTGGGCGGGTCGTCTGGGGCATTGATGAGGAACATGTTGTTCTCTATCTCCCAGTCTTCCACTTCTACGCTTCTGCTGTTCGTTTTGAGGTAACCCCATCTTTCTGAGTGGCTGTTGAAATCGCCGCCCACCATGCATGCTGTATCATTGATACTCATTGCATCGAGTGACAGCGAGATGTCACTTGGGCAGTATAAGTTATACAGAAGAATCTGCATTACTTCACATGTAATTAGGACGCCTATGATCTCTGCTGCGCCGGCACTTCCTGTAGTTACATCCACTTGCTTTGCTGGAATGCCGTTTCAAACTAGGGTGAGGACCCTTGTGCCCTTCTCGGTCTAATCTGAAGGTTTGGTAACCTCTGATCCCGAATCTACGTTGGGCATTTAGATGTGTCTCTTGTATGCACGCAACATCAATTTCTTCTTCTACCAGTCTTATTGCGAGTTCTTGCTTTTTGTGATGAATACCTTCGGCATTCCATTGGACAATGTTTAATCGTCGCTGGCCAGTATATTGCCGTATTGAACCAGTAGCTTTTTCCCGTGGACCTCGCTCGCTGCTTTGCCGAGTTGGAGGGTGGGGATCGTCGGTAGCAAAAAACTAACCTCTTCGAGGCATGGGGCCCGACACTCGTCCTGCCCGACGGATCTCCACAGGCGTAGATCTCCACAGGCGTAGATCTCCACAGGCGTAGATCTCCACAGGCGTAGCACCATATCGAGATTCTATAGTGAACATATAATGATAAAATTGGTCCATGCAGCCTTAGTATGGTAGCTACGTCACCGAGTTTAGTTCCAATTAGAGCTCAGTTAGCCTTAGTATGGGTAGCTACGTCACCGAGTTTAGTTCCAATTAGAGCTCAGTTAGCCTTAGTATGGGTAGTACGTACCGAGTTTAGTTCCAATTATAGCTCAGTTAGCCTTAGTTTGGGTAGCTACGTCACCGAGTTTAGTTCCAATTAGAGCTCAGTTGCTTATCCTTCGGCCGTGTGTCCGATTTCAACCAACGATTACTGGGTTCGCTCTCCGTTAGCATTTGCTCTGTCGTTTCTTTTGATCCGGGAAACCCTGGGCTGAGGCCCCGTACATATTATTGTATGGGCCATTTAAATCGGCGCTATCGATGCAACATTAGATTTTGCACTCACTGGTCATCACCTGCCCTGTTTTTTTTGGGAATGTTAATTGCGTGACCGTCACCTTATGTACCACACATATACCACGTCTGGTTGTTGATACGACGTGATTGTCTGGTTGTTGATACGATTGATATGTCTGGTTGTTGATACCACGTGATTGTCAGGTTGTTGATACCACGTGATTGTCTGGTTGTTGATACCACGTGATTGTCAGGTTGTTCATACGACGTGATTGTCAGGTTGTTCATACGACTGATTGTCTGGTTGTTGATACGACTGATTGTCTGGTTGTTGATACGACGGATTGTCTGGTTGTTGATACGACGTGATTGTCTTGTTGTTGATACCACGTGATTGTCTGGTTGTTGATACCACGTGATTGTCTGGTTGTTGATACCACGTGATTGTCTAATTGTTGATACCACGTGATTGTCTGGTTGTTGATACGACGTGATTGTCTGGTTGTCTGATTACGACGATTGATTGTCTGGTTGTTGATACCACGTGATTGTCTGGTTGTTGATACCACGTGATTGTCTGGTTGTTGATACGACGTGATTGTCTGATTGTTGATACGACATGATTGTCTGGTTGTTGATACGACTGATTGTCTGGTTGTTGATACGACTGATTGTCTGGTTGTTGATACGACGTGACTGTCTGGGTTGTTGATACGACTGATTGTCTGGTTGTTGATACGACGTGATTGTCTGGTTGTTGATACGACTGATTGTCTGGTTGCTGATACGACGTGACTTGTCTGGTCTGTTGATACGACGTGATTGTCTGGTTGTTGATACCACGTGATTGTCTGGTTGCTTGATAGACATGATTGTCTGGTTGTTGATACCACGTGATTAGTCTGGCTTGCTTGATACGACGTGATTGTCTGATTGTTGATACGACAAGATTGTCTGGTTGTTGCTACGACAAGATTGTCTGGTTGTTGATACCAGCGTGTGTCTGGTTGTTGATACCCACGTGATTGTCTGGTCTGTTGATACCACGTGATTGTCTGGTTGTTGATACGACATGATTGTCTGGTTGTTGATACCACGTGATTGTCTGCGTGTTGATACGAGATTGTCTGGTTGTTGATACGACGTGATTGTCTGCGTTGTTGATACGACTGATTGTCTGGTTGTTGATACGACATGATTGCTGATGTATGCTACGACAAGATTGTCTGGTTGTTGATACCACGTGATTGTCTGGTTGATACACGTGATTGTCTGGTTGTTGATACCAGTGATTGTCTGGTTGTTGATACGACATGATTGTCTGGTTGTTGATACCACGTGATTGTCTGGTTGTTGATACGACGTGATTGTCTGGTTGTTGATACCACGTGATTGTCTGGTTGTTGATACGACTGATTGTCTGGTTGTTGATACCACTGATTGTCTGGTTGTTGATACGACATGATTGTCAGTATGTTTAAATGTTTGCATCTTTATTTCTTCGAATCACTAGAAATTATGAATTTTACTTTTTTCAATAGTGCATTTGTAGACACGGCTTTCTGTGAAAAGCCAGAAATTCAATAATTTGGCGTGTAGTGCTATGCTTAGTGCTGCAGAAATTCCAAAACTCAGGCGTGTAGTGTATGAATTATGTGCAGAAATCTCCAACAACTCCAGGCGTATGTATGCTTAGTGCTGCAGACATTCCAAAACTCAGGCGTGTAGTGCTATGCTTAGTGTAGAAATCTCCAACAACTCAGGCGTGTAGTGCTATGCTTAGTGCTGCAGAATCTCCAAAACTCCAGGCGTGTAGTGCTATGTTAAGGCTGCAGAAATCTCAACAACTCAGGCGTGTAGTGCTATGTTAGTGCTGCAGAAATTCAACAACTCAGGCGTTAGTGCATAGCTTAGCGCTGCAGAAATCTCAACAACTCCAGGCGTGTAGTGCTAGTAGCTGCAGAAATCTCCAAACAACTCAGGCGTGTAGTGTTATGCTTAGTGTGCAGAATCTCCAACATCCAGGCGTGTAGTGATATGCTTAGTGCTGCAGAAATTCAACAACTCAGGCGTGTAGTGCTAGTTAGTGCTGCAGAAATCTCCAACAACTCAGGCGTGTAGTGCTATGCTTAGTGCTGCAGAAATCTCCAACAACTCCAGGCGTGTAGTGCATGTTAGTCCTGCAGAAATCTCCAACTAACTCCAGGCGTGTAGGTATGCTTAGTGTTGCAGAAATTCCACAACTCCAGGCGCGTAGTGCTATGTTAGCGCTGCAGAAATCTCCAACAACTCCAGGCGTGTAGTGCTAGTATAGCGCTGCAGAAATTCCAACAACTCAGGCGTATGCATGATTAGTGCTGCAAAATTCCAACAACTCCAGGCGTGTAGTGATGCTTAGTGCTGCAGAAATCTCCAATAACTCCAGAGCGTAGTGCTATGCAGCGCTGCAGAAATCTCAACGACTCCAGGGTGTAGTGCTAGTTATGCTGCAGAATTCCAAAACCCAGGCGTGTAGTGCTAGCTTAGTGCTGCAGAAATTCCAACAACTCCAGGCGTGTAGTGCTATGTTAGCGCTGCAGAAATTCCAACAACTCCAGGCGTGATGCTATGATTAGCCTGCAGAAATCTCCAACAACTCCAGGCGTAGTAGTGTATGCTTAGTGCTGCAAAATTCCAACAACTCCAGGCGTGTATGCTAGCTTAGTGCTGAGAAATTCCAACAACTCCAGGCGTGTAGTGCTATGATAGTGCTGCAGAAATTCCAACAACTCCAGGCGCGTAATGCTATGCTTAGCGCTGCAGAAATTCCAACAACTCCAGGCGTGTAGTGCTAGTATAGCGCTGCAGAATCTCAAGCTCCATGCGTATAGTGCTGAAGCTTAATGGTGAAGACTCCTGCTCAAGTAGGGTTCAAATGTTTGAATAAAACTGAATATTTGTCCGTTCAGATAATGATAGAATATAATGCTATAATATAATGCTAGAATATAATGATAGAATATAATAATAGAATATAATGATAGAATATAATGATAGAATATAATGATAGAATATAATAATAGAATATAATGATAGAATATAATAATAAATATAATGATGAATATAATAATAAAATATAATGATAGAATATAATAATAAAATATAATGATATAATATAATGATATAATATAATAACAGAATATAATGATATAATATAATGATAGAATATAATAATATAATATAATGTAGAATATAATGATAGAATATAATGATATAATATAATGATAGAATATAATGATATAATATAATGATAGAATATAATGATAGAATATAATGATAGAATATAATGATAGAATATAATGCATAATATAATGATAGAATATAATGATATAATATAATGATAGAATATAATTAATAATATAATGATAGAATATAATGCTATAATATAATGATATAATATAATGATATAATATAATGATAGAATATAATGATAGAATATAATGATAGAATATAATGATATAATATAATGATAGAATATAATGCAATGTAAAAATCAACTGTTGATATCTTCTTCTTCGAACGCTCCATATCGACCACTTGTTAACCACTCTATGTGATCCGTATGTGATCTGAGTCTAAGAGCGATTGTACGCTGTGCTAGGTATGCGCATACAAGTAGCCCAACACATCTGACTTATGCGACGATTTTTATTTACTAAGGTAGCTTTCCAAGGCACTACCTCAGTCGCCTCTTACGACAATCATTTCCCGATTTTGACCTCTACTGAATTGCATGTGGAACACCGAAATGCTTAGTTATAGACAAACTTGGCAATCGTACTGTAAAATTTCGACAAGTATACATTAATCAACATCGCTTTTATTTTAGTAATATCATATAATAACAATCTTACAGAACTAAAGGTTTGGGTTTACAAAAAATACTTTTGGAAGGTCGCCACTGTTACCTATATAAAAATGTAAAAATTAAAAATTTCTGTCAAGTGGATGATTTTATATCGGTCGGTAAAGATGATCACGAATTCTGGAACGAACTATAGTAACAACTGTTATAAGAAAGAGAAGATATGTCGGGTGTACTTTGAAAAGAAATGTTGGTCAGCTACTGGTGTAACAGAGACAGGCCGACCAAGTTATTTGAAATAATGACGCTGTTATAAAAGTGCGTTTCAAATTGATTTTCCGCGGGGAAAATTTAATATCTCTGCAACCGCTTGATCGTAATTGATGTAACTTTGCATATGATCTAATGATCGTAATGTCCAGAGGTTGATATTTTTTTCTCAATAACAAACGTATGGTTTAAAATTTTCTTTATGTAAAGTATATAAAGTGACCATCTCCTTAGCCAACCATATAATGAGAAGTATTACCCCTTCATATTTGTGAGATGTTGCAAGTTCCACGACTTGCACGTTTTTCACGTGGTTTTCCTGATTTTAATCGCTTTATCGCACTTTAAAAAATGTATAATGATCCTTCCGGTGTGTTCAGTTACAATTTACCGTTTGTGTTTTCAGAGCATAGGTGTATTACAAAATGTTAGGCTCATCAAAGTGAGTAAACACTTTATATGATTTATATAATATGAGTTATCCCACTCTTCAAAATTCGAAATGTACTACGCTCTATGCCGAAAATATGTGATTTTTAAAATTTACGGTAAATTATTTTCTTCCAGCACCAGATAATTACTAGGTTTGAAAAGATCAAAGGAATTCGCCGTTGCAAGAAAAGTACACTACCTGCAACATTGAATTTTAGACAATCGTTGGGACATCGGAAATACAACACCAATGCAAAAATCACATTCATCCATGCAATGAATATGGAGATATTTGAGGTCAATCGTTGACCGAACGTTTTGAAACGCACTATAGTTAGACGAATCTAAGTAAACAAGGTTACTGGACCACTGTTTTGAGTACTATATTTGAAGAAAAAAAAATCAACTTGTTTTTGTAAACACTGCGTAATGGTTTGGATATCGCAGATTAGTCTTTGGAAGTTTCCACTCAACAATTAACAATTTGAGATTTTCGAAAATCCTATAGAAGACGGAAGTACGTGTAAACAGGTCATCGTAACATCTAGTTAGAGCAATGCAATTCGTAGATCAGTGTTAGGCGTAGTATTTTGAGAAAAACAACCCCGACCTAGAACTTTCGGGAGGAGGATAGATTGCATAAGACGAGCCTGGTATAAATACGGTGGGACGGAGGTCGAGAGACAGACTAAAAGGAAACCGAAGGCAGGGTAGCTCGAGCAGAGCAGACCCGGGGTTATTTGTAGAGAGATCCTGCAGACATGGAAGATCTGACAGACCAGTAGGAATTTTCTGGTAGGCATATCTAGATATTCAAATAGTCAGTTATTGTGGAGGATAAGAATATCGATCTAGAGAAAATTAGTCGGAGACCATGGAATTGTGAGTTGGATCGAGTTTGATTTTGTCTTCATAGGACAGGGTATTTTTCTGTCAAGCTCTGAGATCTCTCTAGAACTATTGATTTATGTATGATTATTGTATCAATTCATGTTAATGATTAAGTTCTCAGTAAGAACAGCTGAGAGAGGAATTAAAGTTTGATTGAAATTTATCAGGTATTTGGTGAATTTATGATTGATTTGGACAGAGCTTCCCTTATTCATAGCAGCAAAATAAAAAAATCGTCAAGACATCTGTAGAGAATCTTATTCTGGTGTAGATACCAGTGGTACCGTGGCCAACTAGATAACGAAGATCTAGTACAGAGATCAGAATAGTTATAGATAGACAATGCTAGAGGCATAAGAAGAACACTCACAACCTACTACACTGGTGACAACTGTTACAAGAAAGAGATAATATAGATATGCTGAGCATACTCTGAAAAGTAATGCCTGGTCAAAAACTAGTAACAAGTGTTACACGACAGAGAAGATGGAGAGATGTTGGGCATACTCTGAGAAGAAATGATCAAAGAATTGCAAAGCAGCCAATGAAGTGGAAGATATAAGTAAGAAATGACAACCTATGAAATCATAAAAATAATTTCAAAGAGAGGTAACAAATATTGGCCTGATTTTCATTGAAGAGAGTAAATTAGTTGCCTAGGATAGAACGATATACCAAAATTGCTTGCAATTTCTATATAACATCTAACGGTACGATATAAATACTCTATACAAACATCTAACGGTACGATATAAATACTCTATACAAACTCTCAAACGTCTATAGATATGTACATTTTATGTGTTTGGTTACAACGACCTGCTCCAATAGTAGCAATGATATAGCTTCTGGTATTTAATAAAATAAAATCAAGAAGGCAAGACATACTTTTGCCATGCTCAACAAAATTTGGAAAACAAAATAACTAAATCTTAGGATAAAACTTAAAATATATGGAAATAATATACTGGAAGTGCTATTATACAGTAGTGAATGCTGGAAAATGACCAACACATAATACACAAGTTGGAGATATCTATCTATCTATCTTTCTCGAATCTTGTATGCCTCAGAGCGTCAGGTCAGGAAGAGATTTCTAAAACGGGCCCTAGTATGCGCTTCGTAGATAGACTCTTTCGTCGCCTCTGTTATCTCTGAGGTCCATCTTTTGCGTGGCCGGCCTTTTGCTTTGTACCCATTGTATCGGAGCAGCATTGCTCTTTGAGGTGCACTGTCTGATGGTAATCTGCTTACGTGGCCGAACCATTTAATTTGTTGTTTCTTGATGAAGTCTAGTACTGATGTACAATTGAAGAAAGTGTGCTCAATGTGGGTACCCAGACAATTGAAGGAGGAACACAAAATGAACCGATTTGGCCTGTCCTTGCATCATCTCTGTCGATACGAAGATGGAGAAGACATGCTGAACAGAATTGTTAATGGGGATGAATCATGGGTGCATCACTACCAGCCCGAATCAAAGCGTGCTTCAATCCAGTGGAAACATCTATCTTCGCTTTGTGTAAAAAATGTCAAGGTTACGCCATCAGCAGGAAAGTCATGCTGACGGTGTTCTGGGATTGTCAGGGAGTGCTTTTAACCAATTTCAAGAAGAAAGGTGACAATGTGAATTCTGAATCATACTGTGAAGTTCTATCGATGCTTCATGATGCAATGCAAAAAAAATGCCCAGGACTGCTGACTACAGGAGTGTTGCTTTTTCATGACAATGCCAGACCACATACGGCTCGATTAACTCAGGAGAAAATTAACCAACTAGGTAGAAAGTTCTGGAACATCAACCTTACAGTCCTGACTTAGCCCCTAACGATTTCCACCTTTTTGGTCCACTGAAACCCACCTTGGCGGGAGACATTTCGCGAATGACGCCGAAGTTGAATGTGAAGGGAAAACGTGGTTTAGAAAACAGAGCCCGCAGCCGGTTTGGGAGGATTGATAAAACGATGGGATAAGTGTATCAATGTTGGTGGAAATTATGTTGAGAAATAAAGGAACAATGTATGTATAAAAATAAACTGGTTTCAAGTTGTTATCATGTTTAGTTATTTTTCAACAGCCATTTGTGGCTTACTTATTGACTTCCCCTCGTAGATAGATAGATTGAATAGAAAGACACGTTCTGTATGTCTGGAAATCAAATTGAATGAACTATCTCGATATGGGATTTTAAAATAAAACTTATGTAATATGGGGTCAGTATAGAAAGTTCAAGGAAGAAGAAGAAAAAGAATAAAGTCTTAAAGGAAAAAAGTTGAAAAATGTAGATGAGAACACACTTGCAGATATCTTTACAAACAAATTTGAAATATAGATAGAAACACTTAGATATTTTAACAAAACCAAATTTGAAAGATATAGATGAGAACACACTTGCAGATATCTTTAACACAAACCAAATTTGAAAGATATAGATGAGAACACACTTGCAGATATCTTTAACACAAACCATTTGAAGATATAGATGAAACACTTTCAGATATCTTTAACACAAACCAAATTTGAAAGATATAGATGAGAACACACTTGCAGATATCTTTAACACAAACCAAATTTGAAAGATATAGATGAGAACACACTTGCAGATATCTTTAACACAAACCACATTTGAAAGATATAGATGAGAACACACTTGCAGATATCTTTAACACAAACCAAATTTGAAAGATATAGATGAGAACACACTTGCAGATATCTTTAACACAAACCAAATTTGAAAGATATAGATGAGAACACACTTGCAGATATCTTTAACACAAACCAAATTTGAAAGATAGATGAAAACACTGAGATATCTTTACACAAACCAAATTTGAAAGATATAGATGAGAACACACTTGCAGATATCTTTAACACAAACCAAATTTGAAAGATATAGATGAGAACACACTTGCAGATATCTTTAACACAAACCAAATTTGAAAGATATAGATGAGAACACACTTGCAGATATCTTTAACACAAACCAAATTTGAAAGATATAGATGAGAACACACTTGCAGATATCTTTAACACAAACCAAATTTGAAAGATATAGATGAGAACACACTTGCAGATATCTTTAACACAAACCAAATTTGAAAGATATCGATGAGAACACACTTGCAGATATCTTTAACACAAACCAAATTTGAAAGATATAGATGAGAACACACTTGCAGATATCTTTAACACAAACCAAATTTGAAAGATATAGATGAGAACACACTTGCAGATATCTTTAACACAAACCAAATTTGAAAGATATAGATGAGAACACACTTGCAGATATCTTTAACACAAACCAAATTTGAAAGATATAGATGAGAACACACTTGCAGATATCTTTAACACAAACCAAATTTGAAAGATATAGATGAGAACACACTTGCAGATATCTTTAACACAAACCAAATTTGAAAGATATACAGTAAGATTTTGCCTACTTTTTTTACACATAAACTAAGCCTAACCAATCGTTCTGCAGCGTTATATTCAACGATATATCAAACGCATATGATAATCTAAACGCTAGACGATAACTTTAATACGATAGATTGGTGACGCTGATACTTGATACATTTAACACATACATTCTCAGACACATCACTTCGTGAAGGTGAGTAGTTTATACAGCTGTATGTTTATGAGTTAGTAGCCTGTTGACATTTTATCATTTAGAATGTTAATGATGTTTTGTTTTTCATTTAACCGCTATGAATTCAGGCTGAGTTCTAATATGGCACCTCTGACTGATTTTTGCGTGAAAGCTTGCTTTTCATTATAACTAGTGTCCCTCGCAATTGAGGCGAGCCTTACTCTGACTTCAGAGGTAACTGTAATGTAGATGATCAAGTAAAGGATCAGTAGTCCGACCGCGAACTGTGTGCACACCGATATTGTTGTTGGATCTAAACTGTGCCTCGAACTCCAACGTTTCCACGGCACACAGTCATTAGTGTAGTATGTTATCAACTTCAGCGCTATCGGCGACCATGTATCTTAATGTGATATAATATTAGATTGATTGATTGATATGAATATCTAACACTGTGTTTCCAATAAAACGCATGGTATAGAAAGAGTATATTTTTGTACTGTAATCAGACTGTAATCGTCTGGCCTAGGTTAGTAACTTCTATTAACTCGACGTTCTGAGTTCGAATCACACTGGACAGTTTGGTGTAAGTTCTGGATTTTAACAAAGGACGATGGCACCACCGTTCAGAAAGAACGGCAGACTTCGACTTGTTTTGCATAAAATACTTATGAAAACATTATGTGCGTGATACACATCGAGCTATGTATAAACATTGATAGATTGTTAGACCATCATCATTGCACTTTAAGCATTTGTGCCAGATATCTTTCTTCACAGGCAGATATCGAGGCAGGATCGAACACAGTGGCATTGCAAGTACCGAAATTGTTTACAATGTAATTTCGCCCGAGTGGTTACGGGCCCAAATTTGGGTGTAAAGAATAGAACCACTGTTACCTGCCAGACATGTCGTAAGAGGCGACTAAGAGGTTTGGCTGAAATCAGAGCATGTCCGCAGAATGCTAACGAAACAAATGCTTCTGAAAACGGATGCACCAGGCCGAAGGCGCAAACATGGTGCAACGACCCACAATGAGGAATGATAACAGATTCACGGTCGCCAATCTGCTCGGAGATTTACCAACTTTAAGAGTGTCAGACCTACCATCACGAGGTGGCCAAAACTTACTGCTGAAAGAGGTCGGCACAACGAGAAGCAGAAATCTAGAATTATATCCAGAACTGCCAGATGCAGACTTGAGAAGAAGAGGTGGCCACTTAACTAATGTCCAAGACAAACTATGGCCACGTTGATAATCTAGGATATGGCTGCTTATTAGAGAATCTGAAATCAATCTGGAGAACGAAGAAGAAGAAGAAGAAGAAATGTATTTGGAAACAAACAGAACTCAAGGTTATGGGAGAAAGCGATGATAGATCGAGACACTCCAAGAACAAGCAAACATAAAGACATACTCTGACTGAACCACAAGAGAAGAGTAGGAGACCAACAACACGTAAGAAGAACTGGTAGAACAGAAGGTGAAGATGGTCGTAGGAAATAAAAGCTGCCAAAATAAAGTAGTTCAAGAACCACATTCCTACCTCTGTTTCATTGAAAATAAGAAGGTTTGTTAGTTATTATTAATCAAGTTTATACATAGGTAGTCTCTCTGTATCGTAGAGGATATGTACTGTCTTCGTTTCAAATGTACTCTGTTCGATCTTCTAGAGCATCAGATTGTTTTCAGAGTTCCGATCTCAGTTAGGTGAGATCGAGTCTCTATCCCAGAGACAGACGATAAACGTAGGTCCGTGTTCACGTGAGCACGTATAAAAACCTTGCCATTCAGAAATCGAGAAGATTAGGCTGAAAAGAGGCTGCCTGTTGATAATTCATTAGAAAACTTTTTAAAATTATTCCTCAAATATTTTCAAATCTTTAAATTGCATCGTGGACTCTCCCGATGCTAGGAGTTCCCGCACTGTTGCTGAGATCTGTCTATGTAAGAAAGAGATCGGAGACACCAGTGCAATGATGATTGTTCTATCAATCATCAATCAATCAATCAATATTTACTAGATCAGGTATATTTACACATAATATTTTCATCAAGTATTATTCTTCTCATATCAGAGATACAAAAAAACATACCAAAAACTAATCAGGTCGGGAAAACAAATTATTGTTGATAGTTTTAAAAGACTTTTTCATACCATGACGGCATATTAAGGAATATATTGTTAGGTCGCACGTTTCATTGCATGAATGTTAGGTCTGTCTGTTTTATTAAAGTATATTGTCTGTCTGTTTATTTTTATTTTTTTCCGGATCCAGAAGCACCTGAGCTGAAATCCTTCGGTTCGGTGTCTGGAATCAACATCCTTCGGCTCGTTCCACGAACACCGTAAATCATGGGGAACGACTTCTGCCAATCCGTGAGTTGAACTGGCACTTACAGAGGACTAGTCACCGAGTCCAACGCCTACGAAATGCTGGGGCGCGGGCGTCTGTTTATTAAAGTATATTGTCTGTCTGTTTTATTACAGTACTATTGTCTGTCTGTTTTATTACAGTATATTGCTCTATCTGTTTGATACAGTAATTGTCTGTTTGTTTTATTACAGTATATTGTCTATCTGTTTTATTACAGTATATTGTATGTTTGTTTTATTACAGTATATTGTCTTCTGTATTACAGTATATTGTCTATCTGTTTTATTAAAGTATATTGTCTGTCTGTTTTATTACAGTATATTGTCTATCTGTTTTATACAGTATATTGTTATCTGTTTTATTACAGTTATTGTCTATCTGTTTTATTACAGTATATTGTCTGTTTGTTTTATTACAGTATATTGTCTATCTGTTTTATTACAGTATATTGTCTGTGACGTTACGTTAAAACAATGTCAACCAGATTAACCATTTCTTCTTTGTTCTAATGTTATATTTCCAGGAATCTATACCCGTGATATCACAACAATGATCATGATTGCTGTTGCTAAACGAAGTCTTTCTTGCTACAGGCAACTTTATATTTGTGAGTTATTTCTCTTTTAGAAGTTAATTAATTGATTGATTGATAGGACAATTGTCGTTGCACTTCAGTGAGTAACCATGTGGGCTACGATATCTCACTTACAGAAGATCTCAGCTGCAGTGCACGAACTCCGTAGAACCGGCGAGGGTCCTCAATGCAATTTTGAAAATGGTGAGGATATTGAAGTAGGAATTAATATTTTTTTAAAATATTCTCTAGTGAATTATGCCCGAACAGCAGGATTCCAGCCTGCTCTTCTCGATTTTTAACTGCCAATTGTGTATTTATGTGCTCAAATTGAACATGGGATCTAAGTTGTATCTTCCATCTTCGGTAGGTCTAGTAACTCGATCTCACCTACACTGAGATCAAAGATCTTTCTTGACATCACTATCACTACCTATCCACCATCACTACATCAGTATACTACAAGCCTACTGATGCACATAGTTTTCTTCTTTATACCTCTTCCCATTCCCAGGCTTGTCGTGATTCTTTACCATTCTCTCAACTCTGCGCCTTCGTCGCCTCTGTAGCGAGGACGACGATTTTCTCGATAAAGCTCACGAGATGCTGGATTTCTTTCGTAAGCGCTTATACCCGGATAAGGTGCTTGCTTCTGCTATGCGGCGCGTTCAGCAAATTTATCGCCAGGAGGCTCTCTCTAACCAGCATAGAACTTCCAATTCTGACAGGGTGAAACTTGTCTTAACTTTCCACCCTCATAGTTCCCTTGTGAAGAAAGTCTTATTCCGTCATCTCTCCATTCTTCAGTCTGATCCTGAGACACGTTCAATCTTCCAACACTATCCTTTGGTGGCGTACAGACGGGACAGAAGCCTTAAGGATATGTTGGTTCACAGTCGCCTCAAGCCTCATATCCAGAGTCATTTTGGCACCATCCAGGTGGCGTGGCGCTGCAACACTTGTGCTTATGTAATACAGACCCGCACGGTGTCTTTTCCAAAAGCCACGTTCGTTGTTGAAGACATTTCTTGGAGCCCAAAATCTATTTTTCGCAACCCAAACGGCCTATACCCGGAGAAGTGCTGCCCAAACACTTCGATCCCAATCCGGGTTCATTAATTGCCGGGCCAAAAGGACCCCTTTCTCCATAATAGAACCCACATGTCTCTGGACAGGAGTAGAACTTATTTTTAACTTTCCACCCCCAAGTTTCTCTATGGGGTCTTTTTTTCCCATTTTTCTCCTAGGTTATGTTGCCTGAACTTTTATGTTTCAGTTTTTCCCATTTTAATCTTTGGGTTTTGGCTTAAAAGTTTTTCGAGCAGGCTTTCCTTCACTAGGTGGGTTTTGGTTACAATTTTTTCGCCGTTCCTTTAATATTCCAGGTCCTTTGGCATTTTTTTCATTTTTTGCGGGGACGTTGGTCGAATGCTTTTAATCTCATTTTTCTTTTTGTAAAACAAGACACTGTTTCTTTCCAGTAAAGTACCAAAGGGGCCCACAAGACCGGTTTCAGGGAGGTCCCCCAAAAATTTTAGCCACCCACTCAACGATCCAAGCCTTTAACCCTGCGAAACAACGTAAATTTTCCTTTTACCGTTTTGGCCCAACACTTCGCTTTGCCAACGTTCTCCCAGGCCCTTGGGCCACCTTCCTCAACCTCTGGTCATCTCAGGCATTTTTGGTCGAAGCCAGCGTCACAGCCCATCCGGTCTTTGGTGATCCCCTTTTCCGTGCATCGTCAAGAATTCGGGCCCGGGGAACCGTTTTTTTCCCATTCTTGGAAAATTCTGCACCTTTTTGACCCCAAGCATTCCTTTCCTAGCTTTTAGCACCTGTTTAATCTGTCCTTTGGGTTTATCTATATGGGTTTGGCGGTCTAATATGTGTCTCTTTACCACTTTTTTAAATTGTTTTTCTTCTTTTCCCAAATTTCGGTTTTTTTAGGGTTACCTTTTTTTGTTGGTTTTGTATTCATTTTTCATTAATGGGTTTTGATTTTCCCCCAAATCTCCATTTGGGTTAAGGGTAGTCTCCGGATATCTCATTTTGGTAATGTTGTCATTGAAAAAGGCCTTTGGTCGAAAACTTGTTTTTGTTTTTCGTCCCCCTTATGAATTTGTAAAACTGAGAAACCTTTTGTGAGGGTTTCTGTTTTTACTTCAAACTTTATTTCTAGTTTCAACACTGCATGCAAATTTGCAGCAGCTTTTATAATATTTATAAAAACAGGGGGATTCCATACCATCTTAAGATACGCAGACTTTCGGTGTATGCTATCAAAAGCTTTTTCAAAATCTAAAAAGTTGATATAGAGTTTGCTTTGACATTCTGTGCATGTCTAGATATTTCTAAGAGCAAATATTTGGCCTATAAGTCTGTCCTTCAGGGAAACCCTGCTTGTTCCTTTCTAGTTTCATCCACAGCATCAGTAATACGTTAAGATGATTTTGCTAAGATTTTATTTGGGACAGAAACATGTTATTCCACGCCAATTATTACAATCGGCAAGGGAGCCTTTTTTGGGTATCTTGATGATGACTCCTCTGTTCCATGCATCAGGTATTATTGGGCATTCCATATAGTAGTAAACAAGGGTGCAAATATTAGCTCAAGTTCTGGGTCTATTTTGAATAGTTCTTGTTGGTTATCATTCCGGTGCCTTGTTATTCTTAAGAGATCTAATTGCTGTAATGATCTCATCCCGGCGGGGTGTTTCAATGCCAATTTCTAATTCCCTTGCTGGTTCGGGTATGTCTGCACACCGTTGGCGGTGGTCTATTTAGTAATTTTTAAAATGCTCTGTCCATCGTATTTCTTGTTCCTTTTCCGTTGTCAATAGTATTCCATTCTTATCCTTATGATAATCATCTACTAAATCAAGCAAAAGATTTCAAACTGGGGAGATTTTTCACAAATGGAAGAATAACTAATAAATTAAAATAAGATGCAACAAAGCAAATCAAATGATAGGAAAATGGCGCCAATTTTAAAATGCAAACATGTCACCATGAACACAAAGAGAATGTTCAACACTATTTTTCCCCCCACATTATGTTACCAGTGCCAAACCTGAGTGAAACAAACGATAGAAGAAAACTAGTCACAACAGAGATGAAGTTCTGCAGAATGCTGGGTGTAAAAGAAGAGACCGGTTGAGAAATGAAGACATCAGGAAAAAGTGGGTACAACATCAGTACTAGACTTCATCAAAAAAACAACAAATTAAATGGTTCGGCCACGTAAGCAGATTACCATAGACAGTACCCCAAAGAGCAATGCTGCCCCGATACAATGGGACAAAGAAAAAGGCCCGGCCCAGCAAAAGATGGACCTCAGAGATAACAGAGGCGACGAGAGACCATTACGAAGGCATACTAGGGCCGTTTTAGAAATCCTTCCGGGCCTGACGCTGTGAGGCTACAGGATTCAGAAAGAAAGAAAGAAAGAGATCCTTTATGAGAGTATTTGATCTCCTGTAATGTTTCCCGCTTATTAGCTTTGTAATTTTGTACACTGTTCCCTGATCCCACTTTTTTGCTGCTTCTTCTGCCTGCACTGCCAGGTCTTCAACATACATTCTTTTGTCAGCCTCCAGCCCGTTTGATTTCTTTATTGCGTTTTTTGTACTGTTCTTGGTATCTTGCTTTCAGTCTTTCGGACTTTGCTTCTAACAATTTCTTTTTAATATTTTTCCCTTGCCTATTATTTTCCATGTTGTTGGTGTTATCCATTTTTTTCTTTTCGTGCGTACCCTAGACATGTTTTCACTGCTCTTGCTATATAAGATGCTATGTTGTCCCATGTTCTATCTATGTTGTCAGTTTCATCCGTAGTTTCATTACTTTCTAGGGGTTGGAATCTGTTCTTTATCTGCATTATAAACTTATCCCTTACTTCCGTGTCTTTTTGTCTATCCACATCGAACCTCTTTTGGAAGTTTTTCTGTGTCCTGTTTTTCTTAGTTTAAGTTTGACATAAGCTGTGACTAGGTGGTGGTCGCTACCAACATCTGCACCCCTCTTGACTACAACATCTAGCAGCGAGCGTCTCCAGGGTCCATTGATCATTATATGGTCTATTTGGTTTTATCTCTGCCATTAGGGGAATACCATGTTAATTTGTGGATATCTAAATGTTGAAAAGGTTCTCCTATAAGAGATTGTTCATGCTGCAGAAGTTTACTAAACGTTCTATTTTCTTCATCATACCACATCCATATTTTCCCATAGCTCATAACTATGCGTGTGTCTTGTCCGACCTTCGCATTTAGATCTCCCATAACAATGATAACATCATGGGATGGTGACTTGTCTAATTCTGCTTGTAGGTTTTGTAGTAAGAGCTTCTTTTTGTATCTTCGCTATCATTAGTTCATAGAATTTTAGGATTGTGATGTTTGTATGTTTCCCCTTTTGTCTGATCTTAATCAATCGGCTGCGATAGGTTTCCATTCCAACAGACACTTTTCCACGCCTTTTCTTAGGGTTACTGCTACTCCTTCATGGTGTAGGTCATCGTCTCGTCCAGAAAAAGGACTGTTTCACCTTTTTGCAGTGGTACTTCTTCCATTTCCGTCCATCTGCCTCGCTAACCCCCAGGATATGTAGATTATATCTTTCATTTCTGCTGTAATTTGTACAGTTTTCCGGTTTGACATTGTCTACATTCCAGCATCCACCCTGGTCTTGGTTTTGGCATTCAGGACTTGTCCTCATGAAAGTAGCCCTTTCGGCTTTCACCACTTCCAGTCATGTGAGTCAATGACTTGCAGCCCTTCATGCCCGAGATAGGTTGTATGTTTGTTGTTGTTTGCACTTTAATTTTTTTAAAGGATGGGATCGTTAGTCCCAAGCCCAACCCCCAACCTGGAGGACCAGGAGACCATGCTTCGTCTGTCTCCTCTTCAGTGACCTTTCCGGCTTGGGTAACCCTTCCGGGAAAAATAAGTTCCGCCGTCCCAGCTCACTGTATCATTGAGCACGCAAGCCTCCCACCACTACAAGGTAATGGCCTCATGCGATGATAAAAACAAACTCAGATGTGTGTGCTGCACCTCCGGTCTGTGCGAGGTGACTGAGGAGTCCAATCCTAGAACAGAATCCTTTCCACAGGTGGGGGTTAAAGATCAAGGTTTAGACATGTGGGTGTTGTGTGGTCTTTTTGCGCTGCTCGTTTTCTCTGTGCCTCAACAATACGATGATTCCCCAGCTATTATGGTTCCTCTTTTTGTTGTTACAGCGCCACATTTGGCGATCTTGCGCAAGGGATTCCAGCACGTGGTGTCTATATCGAAGCATTTCAGAGACACTTTTAAAAGTATCTTTAAAGCGTTTTTTCTGTCCACCAGCTAAACGTCTGCCCCTTCAAGTTCGCCATACATCAACTGTTTTGGGATGCGTTTATCAGGGATTGAGCAACCTGACCGACCCATCTCACTTGGGCCTTCTGAAAGGGTGTTGACGCTTGGTATCTTTGCTCTTGTGAGGACTTCGCTGTCTGGAATTTTGTTCTGCCAGTTTATTTTTAGTATTCTGCCTAGACAGCTTGTGTGGAAATGGTTTAATTTTTCTTGGTGTCTGCTATACACTGTTCCCTGTCTCGATGTACAGCAGCGTGGTTAGCACTATGGTCTTAAAATTCAGCTTTGGGCTATGCTTATCTCCTTCCGCCCCACACAGTGACATGTAACCTTCCGAACGCAGCACTGGCTTTGGATATCCATTGTGGGCGTCGAATCTATGCTTTCGATCTGGATAGGAGGTTGCCAAGATAAGCAAAGTTTCCGTTACAGGAGACGCTGGTGTTTAATGTTGATGACTGGATCGCAATACTGTTCTCTAGGGCGGGGTGAACATGACCTCTGTGTTTTTTGGGGTTAATGGGGAGGCCAAACCTATCACAGGCCATTGAGAACTTTTCCATGTAAGTCTGCATTTCTTCCTCAGATTTGGAGCGAGGGGGCAGTCATCAGCAAACAACAGGTTTGAGATAATTGATTCTTTTACCTTGGTGGAGGATTTTAACATCCGAAGATTGAATGGGTTACGTCTTGTCCTGTATCTAATCTTTACCGCATGTTCGTCGCCTTCCCAAAAGACATCCGTGAGCATGGCAACAAACATCATGCTGAAGAGTGTTGGGGCCAGTACACAGCCCTGTTTGACGCCGTTGACATGGAAGGATTCCAAGCCCTTCATCAAGTACAATGCCATCATGCCCTCGTGAAAAAATGTTGACGATCTTAATGAATTTCACTGGGCATCCAAATTTTTCAATGATCTTCCATAGACCCTCTCTGTTGACCGTATCGAAAGTCTTCGTCAGATCGACAAAGACCATGTAGAGGTTACGGTGCTGCTCTTTACACTTCTCCTATAATTGGCTAGCAGCAAATTTCATATCTGCTGTTCCACGACTCGCTCTGAAGCACATTGGGTCCCCAGGGAGTAAGTCCTATCCCCGGTGTTCAATTAAGCGATTGAGGAGGGCTCTGGCCAGCATCTTGCCAGTAATTGAAGGAGGGAGATCCCCTGTGTTTATCGCAGGCCTGGTAGTTTCCTTTGCGCTTGTACAGGTGGACAATAGTGGCATCCTTAATTCCTGTGGCACACGTTCGTTGCACCAAATGGATGTGAATAGTTCTGTCAATTTCACCATCAGCATGGGCCCTCCTTCTTTGTAGACTTCAGTTGGTATCGAGTCCGCACCCGGCGCCTTCCCGCTGGACATCTGGCTTGTTGTCTTCTTGACCTCTTCTAAGCTAGGGGGAAAACAGCTTGGCATTGATTGGGACCTAAGCGCTCTATAGCTTCATCACATATGGTGGATGGATGGTTGAGAACAGAAAGGAAGTGTTCTACCCAGCGGTTTAGTATCTGAGGCTTCTCAGTTAATAGTCTTTCCACATCTGCATCGAGTATAGGGGTGGGGTGAGAGTGTTGAGGGGATAAACAGTTTCAGGGGATCATAGAAGGTTGGAATCATGTCTGTCTGCAACATCTGATTTCATCAGATGTTTTGTTTAGCCAAGCGTTTTGCAATTTCCAATTCTCTTGAGCCCTTCTCCGAGCATCTAGGAAGGCTGTTTTTTTTTGGCTGACGATGATGGCTCATTTTTGTGGGCTCTGTATGTCTCATGTTTTATGAGAAGAATAAACTTTATTTTTCGTCATTTTCGTCAAAAACCCGTCGTGGCTTTTGCGTACAGAGTGTTCTATGAGCTCAGAGGTAGATAGGTACACGGTGTCTCTGAGGGCAGTAGAGTCTTCGTGCACGCTGGTTTTGCCAAACTGAAGGTCCTTTTACTTGCCGTCCAGGTCTCTTTTTAAAATGTCGGTGACAGCGGACTTTTCAATCGGAGACTGCCATATTTTTTGTTGGTTTACGACCCTGGTGACGTTTTCAGGGGTTGATGGGGAAATTGAGTTCCAACATTCTGCTCCGCACATAGCCTTTGTGACTATAACGTCACGTCTGTCACTTTTCCTTTTGATGACGTAGTCGATGAGATGCTATTATTTGTAACGGGGATACATCTATGACGTTTTGTTTCGGGTTGGTAAACGAAACAAGGAGTTTGTGATTGTTTGGTCGCGGGGCCCCACATAGTCTGAGTAATAGAAGCCATTACTATTACACTTGCCAACGCCTGTACTCCTAGTACTCCATCCCAGACCAGATGGTATGTCCCTACTCTGGCATTGAGGTCCCCCGAGATGATGAGTTTCTCAGACCTTGGGATCGCTGAGATGCCCCGTCCCGTAGTCAAGGTCCTGTAGAAACCATCCCTTGATTTCGCTTGGGTTTGTCATTGTCGGGCAGACGTGAGTAAAGTGGCATTATTTGTTTCTCCTAGTGAGATCTGAAGAGTCATTACTCTGTCACTGACACCTTTTGGGAGTCTGATGAGACCGCCCACAAGATGAGATTTGACAGCAAACCCTACACCAGATTCCTGACGTACTGTATTGGCTCGCCCACCCAAAAGAAAGTGTAACCACTGCCACCTCTGACAGCTGACCTCGTCAGGAGTCTGGTCTCGCTCACAGCTAGGTCGATATCGTAGCATGCCAGTTCCCAGCCACGAGTGCAGTCCGTCTCTAGGTCTTTCAGCTTTGTTGTTATCTTTTAGTGTTCGAGTTCCACGCGCCTATGGTGAGAGCTTGCTTGTTCTTCATGTTGTGTGATTTGTGTTTTGTGTAGTTGTTAAACTGTATTGCGCTGTATTTGGATTATAGTGAGGAAAAATTGCGCTATTCGTCAACCTCACTCTCTCGTCCAGGACTATCTGTATCCAGGGCAAGACAAGTCAAGACGACTGGAGATAGTGCCGATGCAGGGGTGACCAGGGTTTCAAAGTGCCTGTCGTGCCTCTATGCGGTCCACATCGCTCTGCTGTGATCTGCCTTTCTAACCGTTGAGCCAGTTTGTGGCCTCATCCGGAAGTCAGCCAGATCCAGTCTTTGCATGTATAGGCAGACAGTGCCTAGATTACCGATGGATTACCTAACCACTACACGCAGAGATCACAAGGCAAGCATAAAACATAGGTCTAGACATGAAAAAAAAAGAAAGATAAAACTGACATGATAAAACAAGATAGATGTTAGAGATACAAATAAAAGAAAGATAAAACTGATATGATGAGACAAGATAGATGTCAGAGATACAAATAAAAGAAAGATAAAACTATGATGAGACAAGATAGATGTCAGAGATACAAATAAAAGAAAGATAAAACTGATATGATGAGACAAGATAGATGTTAGAGATACAAATAAAAGAAATAAAACTGACAACTCCAACAACTCTTGGCGTGTAGTGATATGCTTAGTGCAGCGGAGACTCCTACTCAGGTAGGGTTGTACACCTGTATCATAAACTTCACTTCACCAACATCAGCAATTTCGCTTTATCAATCGCCCGTGTGGTGTGTGGACTCGCAAGAGAAGCAAAGAATAGTACCACTGCGACGTACAAGGCATGTCATAAAAGACGACGGAGATAGGGGCTTAAGGAAACTATCTAGTAAATAAAAGCGTCGCAAAAATGAAATGTGCTGACCTATTTGTAGGTGCATAACTGGCACACCGTACAATCGCTATTAGGCTCAAATCAGAGACAAATCACAAAGAGTGGTTAACAAGTGATCGATATGGAGTTCGAGTAGATGATGAGTTTATCGATTTCTTATTTTCACTTTACCAACATCATCAACATCATCAACATCATCAACATCATCATCAACAACATCAACATCATCACCAACATCATCAACATCATCAACATCATCACATCATACATCATCACCAACATCACCACATCATCAACATCATCACATCATCAACATCATCTACATCATCAACATCACCAACATCAACATCATCAACATTACCACATCACCAACATCATCAACATCATCAGCATCATCAACATCATCAACATCATCAACATCATCAACATCATCAACATCATCACATCTCACACATCAACATCATGAACATCATCACATAAAATCAACATCATCAACATCATCACATCACATCATCAACATCATCAACATCATCAACATGTCAAGATTGAATTTGTTGTATATATATAAATATAAATAACATCATATATGTTACTGTTTTTTCAGTGAGAAAACACAAGTTTACAAAACTATTGTTAGTACTAATGACCCTAACCGTTACCGCGTTCACAATCATCTTCTACAAGAATCCAAGTTTATGGTTGTCAAGATACCAGGTATTCATCAACCAGACCTCACAGACTGTAGGAACTCAGACTGGAAATAGATCTGACAGAGTTACAAATAATCTGATAATAGATTCTATCAGAAAACTTGGAAACAATCTTCAGTTTTCTAACATGTCACAAACACAACAAGATGGAGGAATGGTCAGTGAAAGTTCAGAGGACATGACCAGTTGCACGTTTCCTGATGTTGACCCTTATGATCCAGTAATTCTGGCTCTCACCAAATATCACAAGCCTATTAACTGTGAAGGTGGAATTCCTCACCTGGTTTACCTGAGTGATGATACGATCAAGGTGAATCATTCCAGAACTTCTCTAGTTGGTGACAGACATAATACATTTAAAGAATGCAGGTACCAATCTGTTGCCAAGGAACCAGGTTCTGATTTTAAGACAGTCGTCTTGCACGTCAGTGACCCATTTACCGACTCGATAACTCTCAGAGACAATGACGATAACTTGGTTGTAGAATGTTATGGTAGCAATAACACAGTGCTCTCACGATCCTACTTCAGCCTGATTCGTATAAAGAAAGATCTAGAACTCTTGTTGGAGAACAACTACCAGAAGCATGTGGTCACACACTCTCCCAAGGAAACGTTGAGTGTTCTCATGATTGGTATTGATGGCAACTCCAAACAGAACTTCCAGAGACACATGCCAAAGACGAGAAACTTCCTTCTGGACAATCTGAATGCAATAGAGTTAAACAGATATAATAAAATAGGACAGAATACTTACCCAAATATCTTAGCACTTCTAACTGGGAAAAGACATCAAGAGTTGGTTGAAAGTGGCTGGACACCTGATAAAGTATATGATTACGTCAACGAGGATTTCATTTGGAGTTACTTCAGCAAAGCTGGATATCGGACTGGTGCCGTTTTGATGATCATCGATCCAGCTTTCATTACCAGAAAAGGGTTGGGACAAACCACCAGTCGACTACTACCACAGAGTTATAGTGATTGCCCAATATAACGAAAAGCTGATGATCACTTTTAATAAGCATTGCCTTGGGGATGTTCCAATGATTGCCTTAAACAACGATTTCTGGATACAGATGGCCTCGACCTTCAATAACTCACAATCTAGGCCATACTTTGGATTCAGGTAATAATCAAATGTGTCCAGTTATATTTAAGAAACTCATTTTGTCATTGTGTCTATGATTTCATACACTGACCCTTGTGTCCATCAGTGTGTCTTTTTTTCTTAAAAAAAGGCAACCTACTGCCTTGCAAGTCGGCTGGGGACAGTCAAAGGCTAACGGAGAACGAACCCAGTAAACGCTGTTTTAAACCGAACACGTCACCGAAGGATAAGCACTAGAGCTCCAAACGGTGATGAAAGATGTGACCTAGAAATACGTTCTTGGCAAAGGTTGTTTATATCTCACTCTGGGGTCAAAGGTAATGGAGGCTACAGGAGCCAGGGTTATCGAAGGGGCGGCGCTAATCAGGACCCACTCCCCACCTCCAAGTGGTGTCCGTGGAAACAGACTGTGGTTCCGGTCTGGCTAAGGGAGGAAGGGATCGGGAAGATCTACATTTAGTGGTAGTAGTGCAAGCATCGAAAAGCAATGCAGGGTGGAAAATCCTGAACAAAGCGCGCATCTCTTGGACGATGTCCGCTAAAATAGGCCAAAGTTCATAAAGTACGAAACACCAGCGTATGAGAGTCCGCGAACACAACAGTGTTGGTAGTGCAAACACGGAAAAGCAATGCAAGGGCCGAAAATTCCCCCGGAGTAAATGACCAAATTCAAGGGAAGAGAGGTGCATCCCAAAGCCAAGACGTGAAGCGAAACTCGGTGCCATGCGCATGAGTCAAGCTGAGTGTCGCTGCCGTCCCGAGGTACGGTGCATGAAACGGAAAATGTGTGAACATGTTAGTGGTATCAGCTTCCCGACATATGCTAGAGGCTGCGAAGGATGAAAGGTGCATCCAGAACGGAGGAAAACTCGGAGCTATGATCGCGAGTTGAGCAGCTTGCCGGGGCACTCCCGATATACGGTAAATGTGGTACATCAAGGGACGGCGGCACAAGGGAAGATTGCGATAAAACTCCGTATATGAGGCCAAGCATGAGTAAGATAAGGAGTAAAGTTGGCAGAGCGTAAACCACAAAGTTACGTTCTACCGACTAACGAAACTGCTCTTCCTGAGACAGCCGGGCAGGGTACGATTGTCCACGCAATTAACATCCCCGGAAAAATCAGGACGGGTGATAAGCGGTGAGTGCAAAAGCTAAGTTGCGCTGATAGTGCTGAATTAAACGACCCATACATTACGATGTGTGGAGCCCCAGCCCAGAGTTTCCCGGATCAAAGGAAATTACAGAGCAATTTACCTAGTGCCGATACGAGCGTCCGTAAAGCGTACCATGAAACAAAACTCTGTTCTCGCAGGGAACCACTGCTGCCTTGTAGTTTATGGCTGGGGACAATCAAAAGCTAGCGAAACAAATCGCACACAAAACTGGATGGTAGGCAAACCAAGAAGTCCATGAACAAAACAGGTATAGCTGTGCAAATGATGCTCATCAGCCTGGGAGGGCAGGGCATCTACGGGTCGCTGCGCTGAAAGAAAATAGCAACCTGCTGCCTTGTGGGTTTTGGCTGGGGACAGCAAAAGGCTAACGGAGAGCGAACCCAGTAAACGTTGGTTGAAATTGGACACACGGCCGAAAGATAAGCACCTGAGCTCCAAATGGTACTGAAAGTTGTGACGTAGCATACCCATGCTAAGGCTGCATGGACCAAATTTTATTGTGGATATGTTTAGTATAGAATCTCGATATGGTGCTACGCCTGTAGAGATCAGTCGGGCAGGACGAGTGCCGGGTCCTATGCCTCGAAGGGGCCCGTTTTTTACTACTGACGGTCCCCGCCCCCCAACTCGGCAAAGCAGCGAGCGAGGCCCACGGAAAAAGCTACTGGTCCGACACGGTCGAGAACTGGCCAGCGACGATTAAACATTATGCAATGGAATGCTGAAGGTCTACATCACATAAAAGCAAGCACTCGCAATAAGACTTGCTGAAGACGAGATTGATGTTGCATGCATACAAGAGACACATCTAAATGCCCAACATAGATTTGGGATCAGAGGTTACCAAACCTTCAGATTAGACCGAGACCAAACCTTCAGATTAGACCGAGAGGGGCACAAAGGAAGAATCCTCACCCTAGTAGGAAACGGTATTCCATCAAAAGAAATGAAAGTAACCACAGGAGGCGCCGGCGCAGAAGAGATCGTAGACGTCCTCATTACCTGTGACAAAATGCAGATTCTTCTGTATAACTTATACTGCCCAAGTGACATCTCGCTGTCGCTCGAGGCAATGATTATCATTGCTGCAGCATGCATGGTGGTCGGTGATTTCAACAGCCACTCAGAAAGATGGGGCTACCTCGAAGGGAACAGCAGAGGCGTAGAAGTGGAAGACTGGGAGATAGAGAAAAACCTGTTACTCATCAATGTCCCTAACGACCCTCCCACCTTCTACTCGAGAAGGTTAGATACGACTAGCACCCCCAATTTGGCTTTCGCAACAAGTGACCTCTCCTCAAAAACAATACGTACGGTCACAAAGCAACTCGGAGATAGTGACCATAGGCCGGTCAAGCTGCAAGTAGACCTAAGATTTGTACCTGAGCCCAAAATGTGATTGCCACGGTGGAACTACAAAAAGCCAATTGTAAACAGTACGCGGCACTGACTGATGCCAATGTTGAGCAGTTCAACATGTATGAAAACAAACACATGCGATCCGTGGCAAGGAAACTCTCACAAGCAATCCTGAAAGCGGCACGGGAAACCATTCCTTGAGGCGCACGAAAGGATTACAAGCCATACTGGACAGCAGAGGTTCGGAAGCTTGAAAACGACCTTGAGTTGGCAAGGAGTGAGACAGAACAGGGACAGACAGAAACGAACAATACTGCTTACAAGGCGGCAGCGGCTAAGTACAAGCGGGAGGTCAAACGATCAGCACGACAGAGCTGGGTTGATAAGACCGAATCCCTGAACCTTGACAGGGATGGTCATAAATTGTGGAAGCTCGCAAAAACGCTGAGTGATGAAAACACCTGCCGACCCCCATTAGTCCTGGAACAAGATAAAAGATGTGCTCGGGAAAGGGGAATCTGCAAATGTCCTAATGAAAAAATATGTCGAAGTCAGCAGAGTCAGCATAAAAAAGACAAAAATGATGACACAAAGAGAAAAGCGAAAACCCTCCAAGGCGAGTCACGAAAAGCCGATAGTAACCTAACGGATACATTTACCAGTAACGAGTTGGAAGAGGCATTAAGGGAGCTCAAGCTCTGAAAGTCGCCTGGAAAGGACGGGATCATAAAAAAATGCTCAACAACTTGGGTAATAGAGCAAAGACAGCTCTACTGGCCTGTCCTAAATATGTCGTGGTGGACAGGCATAGTACCAAGAGAATGGAAGGAAGCGATCATGGTACCCATCCAAATAACCAGGAAAAAACAAACTCGACCCGGCGAGTTACAGACCAATAAGCCTCCTAAGCTGCACGGACAAACTCATGGAACGCATGGTGAACAAACGGCTAACTTGACACTTGGAAAGCAAAGGGATCCTCATGATACAACAGGGAGGCCTTCGGAAATACCGATCTACAGAAGATCAGGTAACGTATATCGCCCAGGAAATCGAGAATGGTTTCCAAGAAAAGAAACAGACACTGGCAGTTTTGGTAGATATGGAGAAGGCGTTTGACACAGTCTGGAAAGAGGGCTAAAACTGAAACTCCTCACCCTCAGCATAAAAGGAGGAATGTACAAATGGATTGATAGATACCTAGAGAACAGCATAGCAAGGGTTCAAGTTCATGGGTACACAAGTATGAAGTCCACATTAGAGCAAGGAGTCCCCCAAGGAGGAGTGCTCTAACCAACTCTCTTTCTAATCTTTGTCAATGACATAGCAACATGCCTACCAAAGGAGTACACTCTGCCATGTATGCGGACGACCTAGCAATATGGGCGAGGGAAGAATCAATGCCCATAGAAACAAATCGATTGCAAGATACGCTAAATAAGCTGGAAGTCTGGTAAAAAAGTGGAATATGAACATTAACGCTTCTAAAACAACATACGTTGTGTTCTCGCAGAGCAACCAGAATCACAAAATTAAGCTTAAAGTCAAAGGGCAAGATCTTCCAGAAAGCAAGACCCAAACGTACCTGGGAGTCACATTCGACCGAAAGCTGACTTGGTGCCCCCAAATTGAGAGTGCTGCGGCAAAAGCGAGACACAGGCTCACGATGATGCGCAAACTCGCAGGCTCCACGGGGAGAGCAAATACCAGGTCCTCAAAACACTCTACTCTCGTAGAGTGCTACCGGTCCTGGAATACGGCATTGCAGCGTGGAGTAGCGCATCCACCAAACAACTCGCCAAAGTGAGCAATAGTCAGAACCGTGCAATACGCATTATCACAGGAGCCATGAAGTCCACGCCCATCAAGACGATGGAAACAATCACAGGCATCCAACCAATGGCAGATCGAAGGGACAGAAAATACTTGATATTGGCGGAAAAACGTAAATGGCTCCATTCCCACCCTATGTACGAAAGAATGAACGGACTCGGAAGGAGCAGGATAAAGAGAACCAGCTTCGCAAAAAACGTCAAAGCAATGACCGCAGACCATCCGGTCCTAGCAAAATGTAAAGTCAAATCAATCCCGGCAACCGATACGTGCCCGCGGTGGAAAACCAAAATGTCGGAACTAAGGTAATCAATCCCAGACATACTGAAAAAAGGACAGCAAGAAAACTTCGAAAGAAGAGATGCCACAGAAAAATACATAGCGACCGAATACCCTTAAAATGAGAGGATACACGTGTATTCTGATGGATCGGTAAGGAACGCAATCAGCGATGGCGGGAGAGGAATAGTGCTTAAACTCTCAAAGAAAGTGACGATCACGAAAGCGATTGCCACAGGTAAATACTCAAATAACTACCAGGCAGAGGCAATCAGAACAGCGGCCGAAATGATCCTAGAGAGAAGAGGCACCTCTCGCAACAAAGTCGTGATGTTCACCGATACTCTATCGGTCATCACGGCACTCAAAAGCGTAGGAAAACAGAGCTCAATGAGCTGAAAGCGACCATCGATGCACTAGTGTACTCACTTAAACGCACTGTCATTCAGTGGATACCATCACACTGCAACATAAGCGGAAATGAACACTCAGACAAGCTAGCTAAAGAAGGCAGGTGACTACCTCAGAGTCCTTAAAACACGGTAAAATTCAAGATAAAGTTGGTTCATCAGTCTACTCCGGATCGCGAGAGAGAGATATCTCACAATAAGAATGGTCAAAATGGCCGAAAAAGAATGATTGGAAGAGAGAGAAGAGATGAGAGAGAGAAAGGCTACACAATACCATTGGGCCACAGCTTAATGACACGCAAATATGATTTCGGAAGAAAAGAAGCTGAACCGACGCAATATTTGCTGGTGAAAAAGACTGTTGAATCCGATAAACACCTACATGTTTCGTTCGTGGATCAGTAAAAAGGGCTGAAAATATAGATTGGAACAAGTTGTGGAAAGTATTGTCAGTCTATAGAGTTAATGATCAGTTAATTAATTTATACAGGAGTTTCCATGTAAAAACCTAGTGTACGCTGACAACAAATGCAGGTCTATTAGAAACGTTCTACGTTGGGTCAGGAGTAAGACAAGAAAGAACACTATCACCGCTGTTGTTCATCACATGTATCGATCAAATCGCTAAAATAGCTAACACCAATGACGAGGAAAAACATTGTGGAACACTGCTACAAATTTCATTTTGTGAACGATCATGCAATCATATCAACAACAGAAGAACAGCTAAAACAAACACATTAACTGGACTCCAGTTAACATGCAATTAATACAACATGAGAATAAACATTGACAAAACCGAAGTACTTACATTCGCTACAGAAGAAAATTCTACCAATATCTCCATCAGCAAAGTACACTACAATCTGTTTCCCAACATGATGCTATCAGTTGCCAAATGTGGACGCTGACACCAAACAATAGTCGAAAAATAGTCATGCTAGAGATGAAATATCAAATGTGCACGCTGACACCAAACAATAGTCGAAAAATAGTCATGCTAGAGATGAAATATCTAATGTGCACGCTGACACCAAACAATAGTCGAAAAATAGTCATGCCAGAGATGAAATATCTACGCAGAATGTTTGGAAGTATCAATGGAGAGCGGTTAACAAATTTAAACATCAGGAAAAATAATGGGTACAACCTCAATGCTGAAAAAACATCAAGAAACAACACATTAAATGGTTTGGCTACATAAGCAGATTACCAACAGACATTGGACATCAAAGAGCAATGCTACTCCGATACAGTAGATACAAAGCACAAAGCGGTCCACGCAAAAAGGTGGACATCAGAAATAACAAAGGCAGTGAAAAACATTATTTATGAAGCACACACAAAAGCCCAATCTATAAATATTTTCTTATCCTGTCGCTGTGTGAGACAAAACATGATTAGAGAAAAGAAGACAAACAGAAGAATATATCACTTATTAATAGATAATAGATGAAGAAAATAGAATGTGTCTATATCGATGTTGAAAGCCACAGTAGCGTAGTTAGTGAGCTCGCTTCTTAGGATAGTGGTTCAGGTTCAATTCCATAGTGGACGTGAAATCTTTATTCTGACCGCTAAGACTCTCCGGTCAAACCAGCCATAATTGGGTATCAGGAAAACACTGGGAAGTAAAGGCGGCTGGCGTGCTGTTGACCACATTATCCATCGTGTGCCGACGGTCAATGAGAAATACGGGCCTAACACCGTATTGCACAATATACCACGTGGTATAAAATGGGTTTCCTTACTTTAATATATCAATGTTATTGATATCTTGAAACTTATGTCGTTTTTTTTATTGTAAACAGATTATAGCAGAACTTAATAATCTCTTAATCTACTTGTTTCTCTCCCTCATGTAAAGCTTTTCTACACGTCTGACCCACGGCGACAACAACTTGGCTAGTGCTGGAGATGACCTTTATCTAAGTTTCTTTCAGCAACTGAAAGATAAGAATATCATCAACAACACTGTCCTTATCTTCTTCAGTGATCACGGACAACGTTTTGGACCAACCAGGTTATTGTATCTATTATTTCATTAACTGTTTGATTTATTGACATTACACTTTAGAAAATAACCATGTGTGCTCTCGTCTGTTTCTTGAAAATGAAAATCGTGGCATATCCCAAAGGACGTAGCCATCAACCACAGTAAACGAATTGTTGATTTTCTAGGCACCACTTATACGTCCAGTAGTTTGCCATTGCTTTCTGAATGGTGAGGTCTATTTTTACCTTTAGTAAAAATCCCACGGAAACGAATTTGCTTCCAAACTTGCCCACCGTGGGTTTGAACCAGGTACGCTTGGGTTTGTGATGGAGCTCACTACCGCTTGAGCTACAGACGCTCATCTGTTTCTTACCAATTAAAATGTCAGCGACTACCACGCAAGAAATGATGGGATACTGCAGCGGTTACCAATAGACTCTACCTTAGAAGGAGTTTCAACAACACTAAACATAGCCCTACACGCCTAGAGTTGTTGGAGTCGTCTGTGTCTGCAAGTAAGCCAGGTACTCTCCACTACTGATATATTGGTCAAAATGGTGACACCCCACAATTTCTGGGGGTTTGATAATAACAACAACAATATGTTAGGTAGAGTTACACATCACCAATGTTGAGGTGCTGACTGAGATCAAGACACAGAGAAAGCTTATCATCAATATAAGAAAGAGACAGTCATCATTTTTGGGCATGTGATGAGGAGGGGAGGTTTAGAACACATTATGACAACCGGTAAAATCGAGGGTAGACGAGACAGGGGAGACAGAGAGAGAAAATGTTGGATGGCCTGACTTCATGGCACGGTAGAGCGTCAACATCTGAGTTGATAGCAAACACCAACGACAGAGATTTGTGGAGATCCATGATCGCCTACTCCAGCTGGCACGGCACCTGATGATGATGATAATGAGAGCTACACAAAGTAATGTTTTGAAACCTCTTGACTATATACATAACTTTTAATAAAGACAATTTCAATTTGGCTGAGAAACGATTGTGAAATGTATGATGACCCTGTTATTTGTTCAAGTAATATGATATATTTAGATGTAGAAATTGTACTTTATATATTTGAAATATATGAGATATATGAGGAAGACATAGAAGACGATGGGTGCGAGATGTCATTGATGATCTGAGAATAACTGCTGCTGACGCCGGTCAACTTGCACATAACAGAGTTTTTTCAGAACTGCTGTCATGGGAGCCATGTTCCGGAATGGACAAGCTACTTGATGATATCGCAATTCACGAATGCCCAATTCACCAAGGGTCATGAAACAGAGACAGAAATAAGTCAGGAAACGCAATTTGTTAACGAGTATAATAATTGTATGTATACTTCTCTCCCTTATATTTCTGTCCCTTATATTTCTGTCTCCTATATTTCTGTCTCTTATATTTCTGTCTCTTATATTTCTGTCTCTTATATTTCTGTCCCTTATATTTCAGTCCCTTGTATTTCTCTCTCTTACATTTCTGTCCCTTATATTTCTGTCTCTTATATTTCTGTCTCTTATATTTCTGTCTCTTATATTTCAGTCCCTTATATTTCAGTCCCTTATATTTCAGTCCCTTATATTTCTGCCCCTTATATTTCAGTCCCTTATATTTCAGTCCCTTATTTCAGTCCTTATATTCTGCCCTTATATTTCAGTCCTTATATTTCAGTCCTTATATTTCTGCCCTTATATTTCTGTCTCTTATATTTCTGTCCCTTATATTTCTGTCTCTTATATTTCTGTCTCTTATATTTCTGTCTCTTATATTTCTGTCTCTTATATTTCAGTCCCTTATATTTCTGCCCCTTATATTTCTGTCTCTTATATTTCTGTCCCTTATATTTCTGTCCCTTATATTTCTGTCTCTTATATTTCTGTCTCTTATATTTATGTCTCTTATATTTCTATCAATGATATTTTCTTCACTGATTGTATTACTTAAAGGTATATCTACAATAATAGTATGTTAATCACGTTTGTTTCACTTATATTTTTTTAAATATTTATATTTCTTACTTATCTTTTATTCCATTTATTTTTCTTTCATTTTTATTTCTATAAATGGGATTTCCATTTCATTTAATACAGCTTATAGCTTAACTTTATAGTGATCAAATGGCTGCTGTAAGAACGTGTGAAGATACATTGATTTGATATAAGGCTGGTAGTTAAACAAGGCTGCCCTCTGTCGTTTTGTCTGTTTACCATATAGACAGAAAACAACATGAGGAATGTTACATAAGAAAGTAGAAAAGAACAATACTATCCTTTATAATCGGAGGAAGAGAAATACCTGAACTAACATATGCTGACGAGACAGCGTTACTGTCAACATCACAAAAAGGGATTGAGAAATTAATAATGAAAGTGCAGGAGAAAAACGAAAAAATTTAATCTATTTCTTAAAGTGAAAACAAAACACGAAAAATATGATAGCTAATAAAACAAATTTGACTAACAGATTTTTGTATCGGCGAAGAGAAAATATAAATTATGAACAGTTTTTGAATATATATATAGAGCGTTTCAAATCTCGTACCCACAACAAACGTTTATTAATATCTCAATAACCCTTGAATGAAATACAACGAAATGTTGATGTTGTGGTTGGTTTTCTGAACAGGTTACTGTATATTCCGGATTGCCACAGGGCTCCCCTCTTTCACCTGTCTTATTCAACATTTGCATGGTGTCAATCACAGAACAACAACTCGATGGCAGAGGTAGAACTTGTAATTTGCTGATGACATTCTAGTGTATAGACGGTATAGAGGGTAAAGGCATGGATGCGATTGCCGGTGAGATACAGAAGGAACTTGAGCGCATCACAAACTGGTGTGATGTCTCTGGTGCACTAAGTTAACCCTTCACAAGCGATAGTAACATGGTTCTCTCTCAATAATCACACTGTTCTAGTGCGTTTCAAATCTCGAGCCGGGGTCAAAGGCGCATGAGTTGGTGTGCCAGGATTAGTGAGCAGGCACTAATCAAGACCCTGTCCCCTACCTCCTCGTGGTGACCCTGGAAACAGACTTTCGTTCCGGTCTGGCTAATGGGGGCAGGGATCGGGGAGAACTACTGGTAGTGGTAGTGGTGCAAGTACGAAAAAAAAAATGCAGGTCCATACGAACAAAATGCACGAGTCTCCTGGCCGATGTCCAGCAAAATATTGCCCAAGTTCCCGAACAAAAAGAAACAGCAGTGAAACGTCTCTAACATAAGCCCCACTCCCCGGAGTAAGGGCCGAAAACAAATCGCCATCCCCGGAGGAGAAGACTCCATAGACGAGCTCGACGTGTAAGTCAAAAGTCCCGCCACAACTTACCTGTTTCTCTGCCGATGGGGAGACTGGTAAACATGAAAGGATGAGAAGTGCATTCAGTGACGAAACGTGTGCCCACGTAGGGCGAAACTCGAAGCCCTGAGGAAGGGGCAAAAATTGTCAGCTCGTGGGCAAGAATAAATAAGTCAGATCCGTAACGAATAAAAGTCTACACTCGTGACGGTACGAGGGAAGATTGCAGTTGACTCCGCATCGGTGGCCTGGTGCAGATACTTGTACTGGGCATGATTTGCCGAGCGCAAAACAACAAATTGCGTTTTAGTGCCTAACGAAACTACCCTCCCTGGGAAAACCGTGCAAGGTACTGTTGCGATAACAATTAATATCCCCGGAAGAACTGAGGTGGGTGATGCCTAACGGAACTGCCAGCCTTGGAGCAACCGGGCAAGGTACTATTGAAGTCATAACTAACATCCCCGGAAGAACTGGGGCGGGTGATGGTGGCGAGCGCAAAATCCTCAGTTGCGTTGCTAGCGCCGATTGAAACGACCTCTACATTGTTTGTGCTTGGCCCCAGGCCGGTGTCTTCCGAGGCTAACTGCAAATTGCCCCGTACCAACGCACGTCTAGAAAAGACTGAGAATGTTCCTACTCCGGATCAAACTTCAAAGTTAACAGTAAAGTAAGGTCGACAATGTAAAGATCTGACAGGCTGTCCGGGTCTGAACATTGGCGAAGGCCGATACTTTACACGGTGTTTTATACGAGTAAGACGCCGTTCGAGGACAAGCTTATAAGCCCCGATAAATGTTTCTAATCCAGAACGACCTCATAGTCAGAAAGGGCAAAATAGCGTAACTCACTGTCTTGGCGTAGATCACAAAGCCCAAATATACGGCAAAGCTGATCGAAATGGCGAAGATCCGGGCCGACATAGTCGGCAGAAAGGATCGTACCCTAGGGAAAGTTCACCCTAGTAAATCAAAAGCTGGCTGAAACCGGACGGGCGGGACTAGTCACAATCGACCCGATGTAGATCTCCTGTTCTTGTCAATGGACCAATTATACATCACAATAATAATGTTAAAATTTGCCGTGAAGAATGATCGAGAGAAGAAGAAGAAAAAATCTCGAGCCCACAAACTTCTTCTAATATCTCAATAACGCTTGCATGAAATTTGTAATTTTTGCAAATGGTGTTCAATTTCCAATGAAATTATTAATATATAATTTAAATTTATATAGATTTTGCCGTTTTAATGAAGCGGCGATTTTCTTTGATCTTTGACTACCAAATAATTATTTTAGTAGCACAAAATAGAATTTACAGCAATATAACAAATTTAACACTTTGATAAGTCATAGGTGTATCCATATTTTTCGTGAGAATGTAAATCATACAAAAAGAAATTATTTTACTTCAACTTGTACCTTCATTTCGATGCAGTTGTTATGTTAAGAGGTCAGGATGATTGTTGTGTCTTGAAAAGGACCAGATGTGTACTTTGATGACGATCTCATGCAAACATCTGTATTGCATCTTTTTTACTAGACGATGTCGGAACTTTGTCTTCTTGTGCCATTACATTGTGGGATGGTGCATTGTCCATTGTCAGACAAGAAGGCCTATCTAATGTCGGAAGTATAGTTTTCTCAATCCACTTTCTAAATATGTGGCCGTTCATTTCTGTGTAGCAGTCCTGATTATCGGTCAATTTTGAAACAAAATAAGAGTTGAACATTCTTTAACATCCCATTTTGTCTACTGCCTGCATGTACAATTATAAAACGCTGCGCTTTGCCATTTGGTACTAATTTATTAATCGTTCCATCTGATGACTACCATTCATTTTCAAAGGTGTGGTCAGCATTAATCCATGTTTTGTCTAAATACACAATGTCATAGTTTTATGGACGCATTTCTCTTGCTTCACGCAAATATTTGCTTCTCATCACAACTAGATGCGGTTTCTCACAGATAATGTTTCTTCCACCGGTTTATTTTTTAAATGGGAAGCAAGCCTCCCTCCCGCCCTTTACCCCCAACAGCTCCCATAATGTAGATTTTGACACATCGATGACGTTGTTCTTTCTAAGCCACATCTTTAATTTCCTTAATGTCCCTGTTTCTTTCAACTCAAACATTCGACACAGTTCTCTTCGAATAAGCTCTCTAGCACAACTATCTACGACTTTCTTTCTACCTTGCGTTCTTGGTTGCATTGCACATGTACTTGAAAAGTCTTGGATCCAGCGATTGAATGTACGTCGATTTACTCCCAAAGCGTACATTGCCCTCTGCTCAGGGTTAGAAATGCTCCCACACTTAGCTTCTCTACAAAAATATTGATACTTCTCATTGTGATTCTTTGCAGTGTCACAAAATTTACTCTTGTACTCATTGTAAAGAGCCTACAATGTGCACAACTATGAAAGAAATGAGGACTATTGAAATGACCTTCAAAAAACTAAACGTAACTTGTCCGTTCAATGGTAAACATGTTTGGTCTTCCGGTAATTATCGGGAAAACACTAAAAAATACGTTAGTATTGAGGTTTTTAAAAGTGTGCTCCAATAACAACAATAAAAGTTACTGTAAGCGTTTCAAATGTATGTCTAGTTTATGTTTGATGTTTTTTGTATATCGCATATAAGGTAAACTGAAAACCTGCTGTGTGTTTTCATTGCAATTCTTTCCTTGCAATATCATGACAAATAATTGGGCACATGCAAAATATCACCTCTTTACGTTAAAGGGCTTTGGACTTACAGATGTTAAAACATGGGCATGAGTTTTGAAACGCACTATAGTTTCCCTGCTTGCAAGAGATGGAAATGAGATTAAAGGAGTTACAAATAAGAACAAACATGGTCTTACAAACATTAAACAGTATGGAACGAAACTGATAGGAAAACACAGATCAGAATACTAAGAGCATGTATATCCCAGTGGCAACGTATGGGCGTGAAGCATGGACATTTAACAAGGCAGTGTGAGAACATATACGTGTTTTTGAATATAAGTGTTACAGAATAATCCTCCGTATATCATGGACAGAGAAGAGAACAAATACATCTATTCAGAAAGAACTGAAAGTATTTTTTTTAAACTGGCTGATGCTATAAAAAAGAAAGAGAAAATTGAAATATTTTGGAATTTTAAAAAAACACAAGAGGTTAGAGAAGACTATTATGGAGAAGAGAAAGATAACAGAGAAGATGGGATTAGCATATAACATATGATTTGAGCATGACGGCTGCATTGTTGGAACATCTGTCTTATGAGAGAGAGAGAAATTGGGAAGGACTTTTAGAATAGTGGCAAAGCGCTGCTTGGAACAAGCTATTTGATGATGATGATGATGATGATGAGATTTATGTCAGCCTGTTTGTTCTACTTACATTTGTTTTGTTTATATTTTGTCTACACCCACACAGATACGCGCACTCACACACACGCACAGACGCACGCACACGCGCGCGCACACACACAGATATATATCAATATTTATATGTTTTACATACACGTCTTCATATCTCTAACATTTTTATTCTTCAGCTCACATTTGTTTCCCATTTACTTGTCTTCCACTCACACTTCGTCTACAAATAATTATTTCACTCTTAATTTGTCAACAAATTTCATCATCATCATCAGGTGCGGTCTCCACATCGAAGGTTGGCTGCAATGGATCTCCAGCATCCTCTGTCTTTCGCCGTGGTGTTGCACTCTGCCAGACTGTACCCTGTCCACTTCTTTAAATTTCCCTGCCACTTATCTCTAGGTCTTCCTCTTGTTCTTCCTCCCTCAACTTTCCCCTCTAGTACATATTTTATCATGGTGTCATGTCTTTTTATGTGCCCAAAATACTTTACTTGTCTGAATTTTATTTCTCTTAATAGTTGTTTCTTCATGCTTAGTTTTCCAAAAACTTGTTTATTTGTCTGTTTTTCTATCCATGAAACTCTGCCTATTCTTCTATATATCCTCATCTCAAATGCATCAATTCTGTCTTCTAACTGTTTGTTCATTGTCCATGTTTCGAGCCATACATTAATATAGGATATATATAGCATTTGATCATTCTCATTTTTAGCCTGTTTGTAATTTGTTTGGATGTCAGTAACTTTCTCATCCTATTGAAAGTGCCCTTGGCCATTTCTATTCTCTTTTTTTATTTCTGTTATACATCTGCCATCATCTATTATCATATGATAATAATAAATAATAAATATTTTACTTGATGTAGTAATTCTCCATGTATTTTTATATTCATTTTAGGTTTCTCCATTTCCTTGTTGATTACCATAGTTTTTGTTTTCTGTATGTTAATGTCTAACATATACTAGTTCTGTCCAATTGGTCCACTAGTTCTTGTAATTCTTGTTCACTTTCTGCTACCAATACTGTGTCATCTGCATATCTTAAGTTTATTATTTTTCCATTGATCTTGAGTCCTGGCATTCCCTCTAATTGTTTGAAGATTTTCTCTGTGTAGATGTTAAATAGGCTTGGTGACAGAATGCATCCTTGTCTCACTCCTCTCTTTATGTCTATGTATGGAAGTAGTAATTTGTATATTTTATTATTGCTGTCTGTTCCCAGTATATGTTACTTATTAGTCTGATATCATCCCCATCTAGGCCTATTTCTTGTAGACATATGATTAGCTTTTCATGTTGGACTCTGTCAAATGCTTGACTATAGTTATTGAATCACAAGTATATACTTTTTTCACTTCTATATACTTGTCAGCGAGTAGTCTTATACAAAGTATTGCCTCTCTTGCTCCTTTGTTCTTTCTAAAGTCAAACTGTTCTTCTCCTACTTCTATGTCTATCTTGTTTTCATTCTTTCATATTCGATCTTGAGTAGTATTTTTGTTATGTGGCTCATCAGGCTGATTGTCCTATAGTCTGTGCACTCCTGTGCTTTGGGCTTTTGGGTAGTGGTATGAATACTGAACTCTTCAAGTCTCTTGGTATGTATCCTGTGTTATATATATCATTGCACAAATCTGTAATAGTTGCAATGCCAAAATCTTCTAAGGAGGTTATCATTTCCACAGTCATGTTGTCAAATCCTGCAGCCTTTTCCTGTTTCGTTGTTTCAATTGCTCTTTCAAACTCTGATTTTAGTTTCTTGGGCCGTCATTGCTCTGTATACTGAGTTCACTGTTTTATTTGATCATCAAATAGAGCCGTTACATATTCTGCCCATCTTGTTAATATTTATGTTTTATCAAATAAAAGTTGGTCGTTCCAGTAGTTCACACATATACATTCTTCTTATTTAATTAAGACAATTAAATATTTCGGACACATCAAACGACATGAGGAGCCCAGAACAAATAATTTTGGAAGGAATGATGCCTGGAGGAAGAATGAAAGGGAGACCTAGAAGACGGGTGCAATATATCATTGACAATCTGAGAATGATTGCTGCTGACGCCGGTCATCTTGCGCATAACAGAAAATTTTTCAGGACTGCTATAATGGGAGTCGAGTTCCAGAAGGGACAAGCTACTTGATGATGATGCATTATTCTGCTATTTCTTCTCATATTTCTTTCATTATATTCTGTCTCTATATCATTAATTAGAGATTAATAATATTTTATCTATTCCAGGTCCACCTACAACGGCTTAATCGAATCTAGGACTCCTCACATGTTCCTGGTTTTCCCATATTGGTTTCATCGGAAATATCCAGACATAATGAAAGTGCTAAAAATAAATCAAGACCGTCTCACCACGAACAGAGATATCTACCAGACTTTACGAGATATTGCAAACTTTCAGGGAACGACGAAACTTGGTGACATCAACAAACGGGGAATTAGTTTATTCCAAGAAATTCCTCGTGAAAGAATGTGTGAACATGCAGATATTGAAATAGATCATTGTCTTTGTAATCATGCAACAAATTCAAATGTTAGTTCTAGTATGACTTTGATCTTAACTACAACTGTTCAAGACACACTTTGGAAAATAATTGGGCCTGCGTGGCTTAAGTGTGCTGAACTGATGTTCAAGAATTTGATAAATGTAATGGAAATACAATCTGATAAAGTTGAAGTCAAACAGAAAACAAAAGATTTACAATTTTACCAAATCACTCTAACGACAACACCAGGTGATGCTATTTATGAAACCACATTACAATATTCTCACACAACCAAAAAGGCTAAAGTTGTTGGTGATATTGTCCGACTGAATATGTACAGAGGTCAAGCCGAGTGTATCGAAGACCCTCTATTACGTCCATTTTGTTTTTGTAAGAAAAAATTAGTTTGAAACAAGTAAATATAAAGATAAAACAACACGGTGTGAAGAATGTGTGTCAATGAATATAGTCAATAAGTAGACTGGTATATGGTGATGGTATAAGCTTAATATTTAAATACAATAAATATAGCGACCATAGATGATTTAATTAACAATTCACGTATAGCTTTGTTATAGTTTACCTTCTCCAGTTCTCAGACTCGTTTAAATAACATGTCTCCAGCTGGACTTCTGTCTTCTGTTCAGTTTTGTCAGTAGCTTTGTTATAGTTTATCTTCTCCAGTTCTAAGACTCGTTTAAATAACATGTCTCCAGCTGGACTTCTGTCTTCTTGCCAGTTTTGTCAGTCACTTTGTTATAGTTTATCTTCTTCAGTTCTAAGACTCGTTTAAATAACACGTCTCCAGCTGGACTTCTGTCTTCTGTTCAGTTTTGTCAGTAGCTTTGTTATAGTTTACCTTCTCCAGTTCTCAGACTCGTTTAAATAACATGTCTCCAGCTGGACTTCTGTCTTCTGTTCAGTTTTGTCAATAACTTTGTTATAGTTTATCTTCTTCAGTTCTAAGACTCGTTTAAATAACATGTCTCCAACTGGACCTATCTCTGACGAGCTACTCTTATTCGTATTGTGTATTTATGTAAAGGGTTTTCAATAACATCTTGCTTACTCACGTCTTTAAAACAAAATACTGGTCTCTCTTCAACATATATATATCGACAGAATAGTGAAAGAGGCACAGTGCGGAAAAGACCTTATTGACATAGACAATGATCACTACGACCATTTAAACAACCAAATCAACGAATTATTTTTTGACGACTACCAAAGTCTAATCTATGAACAACTACAACATCATATGCATTCATTGTTAATAGCATGAAGGAAGTACATCCTAAAAATCAACATACACAAGGCCGAGACCATGAAAATCAGCAGAACACCAAACCAAGCAAACATACAGATAGACAACACCAGAGTAAAGCAAGTTTCTGAATTCAAATATTTAGGCAGCATTTTCATACAGGACGGAAAACTCGATAGAGATATAGACAAGGTGTCAAAACGCAAATGCAGTGACCTACCAGCTGGCACCATTACTACAACACAAAGATCAAGATGGAAGTGAAAAGAAAGATAATAAAAAGTATTTTCCTACCAACACTTTGTTACCAGCGCCAAACTTGGTCTCTTACAGCAGCACACCAAAGAAAGCTCACCACGAGAGAAATGAAATGCTTCAGGAAGGCAGTTTGAGTCACCAGGAAAAACAGACTACGAAATGAGGACATCAGAAGCAGAGTGGACAAAACTTCATGCACCGAATACATCGAAAGACAACAAATGCAGTGGTTTGAACATTTAATGAGAATGAAATACAACCAACCACCAATAACAGCATACAATCAAAAGAGATCAGGTACTAGAGCTAAGGGAAGACCAAGAAAAGATGGATAGACAATATCAAGACCACACTACATAAACACGGATATAACACAACAATGGCGACTCATCTGACCATAGAACGCAAATTAAAGCTTCCATTCCTTCGCTTAATGGCAAGAGTGGACAGCCAACTACTTCCACCTGGGAATAAACAATAGACTGGTCACTCAACATTTATTTTGCCAATGTCAGCTCACATGTGCACAGGATCTCGGTGGTGTAGAGGTTAGGTGCACGTCTCTCGTACCAAGGGTAACAGGTTCACTCCCTCGTGGGAATATCTGGGTATTTTTCCAGATCCTTTATCTCAGTGTAGCTGACATCGAGTTCCTAGACCTATCGGAGATGGACGAGAAAACGTAGGTCCTATGTTCAATTTCAGCGCTTAAAAGAACCCTTGGCAGTTTAAAATCGAGACGTTCATGGGGTCAAAGACGCAAAAAGAGTACGCCGCGCCAGGGTTAGTGAACTGGCACTAATCAAGATCCTACCTCACGTCCACGTGGTAACCCTGGAAACAGACAATGGTTCTTGTCTGGCTAAGAGGGTAGGGATCGAAGGAGAGCTACTCTGGTATAGGTAGTGATGCAGATGTATTCACGTTGGATGAGATCCGCTCGCAACACTGACGAGTGACTCCCAGAGTGACTATTAATGCACATCTCTCCCGGCCGATGGAACAAGCAGAACGGATAAACATAAAGAGATGAGGGGTGCATCCAGAGAAGAGACGTGCGCCCACAAGGGACGAAACTCGGGCTCGAAGGTTGGGACACGAGTTGAGTTGGACGTGGGCTCACATAGGGCGAAACCCGGCACCCCGAGGTGTGGACCCGAATTAAGATTTCCAAGGGTGCATCCAGAGAGAAGACGTGGGCCCGCGTGGGACACAACTCGGGCCCGGAGCAAAGGCCCGAGTTGAGTTGCACGTGGGCCCACATAGAGTGAAACTCGGAGCACTAAGGTGGGGGCCCGAGTTGATCGCAGCGTCCGGACAGTCTAGAGGCATGTTGAGAACTAATAGACACGGTGGGCAGCCACCGGGGCAGAACGAACAAGCATGCGAAAGATGCAAGGATGGACCCACCTGTGGGGCAGACGTGTACGGCGCTGACGGGGGAGCGACGAAGTGGCGTGGCAAGAGTAGGGGTGAGCGGACCACACAAATGTGCAGAAAAATTGGAAAACATAGCAGAGGTTTGAATCCAGTGCGCGTTTCCGCTCGCAGGCAACTACTACTGCCTAGTAGTTAGATTGGGGACAATCAAAGACTAGCGGAGCAAACCGTACACAAAATCTGATGGTAGGCAAACCAAGTAATCCAAGAAAAGACAGGTAACCTGGGCAGATGACGATCAACATCACGGGAGGAAAAGTTGTCTTAGTGTCGCTACCTAAAGAAAATAGCAACCTGCTGCCTTGCAGGTCGCTGGGAATAACCAAAGGCTGACGGAGAGCGAACACAGTAAACGCTGGCTGGAATCGGACACATCGCCGAAGGAAAAGCATCAGAACTCCAAATAGTGCTGAAGATCTGACGAATCACACCCATTATTGGTGTAGGCTGTTTATATATCACAATAAGAATCACAATATCACACCTGCTGCTTTATACAATACCATTAGTTGATTTATATGGCGTAAAAATTATAAATAAAGAGTGTTGTACACACGATGCAAGGGAAAGTTTAAGGAGCTGACTGTTAGCGAGACAGATATAAACATTTCCTGTAAGATAAAAATTTCAGATCCACTGCCCTACAAGTGATTGATTGATTGATTGATTGATTGATAGGACCATTATCATTGCACTTCAGTGAGTAACCATGTGTGCTCAGATCTCTTTCTTACACAGGAGATCTCAGCAGCAGTGCACGAGCTCTAAAGCACCTGCGAGAGTCCCCGATGTAATTTTTGAAAATGGTGAATATGTATTTGTATGAATTTTCTTTTAAATCTTTTGTAAGGAATTTTGCCATGGCAGCGGTTTTCAAGTCTGCTCTTCTCGATTTGGAACTGCCAAGAGTTCTTTTACGTGCTCAAATTAAACACGGAACCTGCGTTTTATCGTATGTCTCCGATAGAACTAAGAGCTCGATCTCACCTACACTGAGATCAGGGATCTCTGGAAAATATATAGATGACTCCACGAGGAGTGAACTTGGTAACCTTTGACACGAGCATCTAACCTCTATGCCACAGAGACACAGTGGCGTAGAGGTTAGAGCAGCCTCTCGCTCCAAAAGTACTCGGCTCGCTACCTCGTGAAGCCATCGATATATTTTTTACAGAGATCCATGATCTTAGTGTAGGTGAGACCGAATTGCTATTCCTATTGGAGATAGACGATAAAACGTAGGTTCCATGTTCAATGTGAGCAAGTAAAAGAATCCTTGGCAGTTCAATCGAGAAGAGCAGACTGGAAAAATTCACTAGAAAAAAAGAAATAAAACTCCAACAAACTATATTCGCTATCTTCAAAATTACATTGGGGACCCTATAGCCGATGCTACAGAGTTTGTGCACTGCCGTAGAGATCTTCATGTGTAAGAAAGATAGCAGAGCACATATTGCTACTCACCGAAGTGCAATGATGATAATCCTAAAAATCAATCAATCCATCAAGTGTTACATTGCTTGTATAATTCCTAAATATGTCAAATTCTTTGTCCAATTTCAAAATGTTTGAAATTATTTTCTTATTCCGAAATTGTGGAATGTGTTTTCCAATTAACAAAAGTGTAATTTTCTTTTTCTAACTTCCCAAGCATATGACATTGTTTTTCTAATTCACAAATGCGAGAAAACAGTACTTTTCTAAATTCTTTTTAAAACAATTGAGTGTTTTTTCCTGCAAAATATATTAATTTATATACTGACAGAGATGTTTATCTCTCTCTCTCGTGATCCTCGTTCAGACTGATGTACCAGATTTCTTCATAAATTCTGCTTTTGTTTTTAAGGACTCCGTACAACTTCTCATTTAGCTCGGTATTTTCGTTACTCAGGCCTGCTAGCAGTGGGCAGTCTTGCAGTAGATGCATTGCCGTCATGTCCGCCTTCTCACAGGCGCAAAGGCTAGTTGTGCCAATTTTAAATTTGTTGTAAAGAGTCCGTTACGGCCGGTACGGAGGCGGAATATGACAAGTGGTTTGCTGCAGGACAGACCATAGTACCTATCTTCATCGCTGTGTTGAGGGTGGTCTTGCAACCACTTCTCTCTATATCGCCATCCGATGGTTGTTTTAGCCTCGTAGCTGATTTCGTAATCAGTCTGCGGCAGTCACCATCCTGTCTTTGCTAGCTGCCTACCTCTTCGTTTGCTCTTATAAGGCAGTGTGATGGGATCCACTGTAGGACTGTTCGTTTGAATGAATTTGTTAGTACTCCAAGTATCGTTTTTATCTCGTTTAGCTCAGTGCCGGTGAGGCTTTTTAGTGCCTTGATGGCCGATAGGGCGTCGGTGAATATCACTACTTTGTTGTATGAGACGCTGCTTCTCTCTAGGATAATTTCAGCGGCTATTCTTAGTGCCTCCCTCTCTGCACGGTAGTTGTTTGAGTACTTACCTGTGGTTATCGACTTCGTGATCTTTACTTTCTGTGGTAGTTTAATCACTATTTCTCCTCCTCCATCGCTAATCGTGTGCTTTGCCGAGCCATCGATGTACACGTGTGTCCACGCTCTCTTAGGGTACTCCATCGTTATGAATTCTTCTGTAATCGCTCTTTTTGCTGTTCGCTTGCAGACCCTTTTTGTATACCCGGTATTGATCTCTTAGCTCTGGCATCGTGGTCTCCTCGGCAAGTTCTTGTTGGTTGCCGGTATGTCTGGGTTTACAGTTGGCTAGGACCGAGTTGTCTTGGATCAGTGCTTTGGCACTTTTTGCGAAGATCTCTTTAACCTGCCCCTTCCAAATCGGTTCAATCTGTAATACATGGGGTGCGAGTTAAGTCTCTTGAATTTCTAGCCAGTTGGGTAACTTTTCTATCTCTGCGATATTTCATGGAGGCCTGTGATTGTTTCCAGCGCTGTGATGGACGTGGACTTCATGGCACCTGTGATAATACTGCCACACGATTTTGGGTGTTGATCACTTTGGCGAATTGCGTGTTGGATGCATTGCCCTAAGCTGCAATGTTGTACTCTAGAACTGGTCGCACTCTTCCAGAGTAAAGCTTATTGAGAATTTTGCTGTTTGCTCCCCACGTAAAACCTGAGAGTTTTCTCATCCCGCCAAGCCTCTGTCTTACTTTCAAGGTACCTTTGTCTATCTGGGACCACGATGTAAGATTTCAGTCTGTGTGACTCCTAGGTATGTTAGGTTTTTGCCTTCTGTGAGATCGTGCCCGTTTATTATAAACGTTACCAAGAGATATTTATGAAAATAGGAGCTAACAGATACACCTGAATATCTAAAATTCTTCCAGTTATTTCCCTTACATGCACATGAAGTTGTTTTGAAGATCGATCAAAGAAGAAAATTATTTATATATTTCTGTAATGTAGACATTAATTTCTCTCTCTACCTTTTACACGATACAAGTGTGTATGCACCGCACATTACGTTAGATCAAATAATTGAACATTCTTTTATTGAGTTAAAGAAACCCTGAAATAAAATATTTCTTGAAATGTTTTCTATTTCATAAATTATAGATTTTCTTTTTCTATGTCAACAATGAGTGAAATTATTTTTATAGGTCATAAATATGTGAAATTGTATGTATAATTTAGCCCGTGTGTTGCCGAGGCTCAGAGAGGGAGCAAAGAATGGTGACACTGTGACTTACAAGACATATCGTGAGAGGTGACTAAGATAAGGGTCTAGGAAGACTACCCAAATAAATAAAGAACGTCGCAGAAATCGGATGTGGAGGCCTACTTGTAGGCGCATAACTTGCACAACGTGCAATCGCTCTTAAGCTCAGATTCCGTACATATCACACAGAATGGTTAACAAGTGATCGATATGGACCGTTCGAAGAAGAAGAAATAAAATATTTCTTTAATTAGTTTTTTAATTTTCTTTCACAAATTATGCAATCTGTTTTCTATTTCAAAAATGATTGAAATTCTTTTTCAAGTAAACAAACATGTGAAATTATTTGTATAAATTTAAGATTATTTTAATTATTCACAAATTATATAATTTAAAAAGAAAAAATGTTTGAAATTAATTTCATAATTCACAAATGTTAGAGACTGTTTATTCTAATTAATAAATTATGGAAATAGTTTTGATCTAATTCACATAAATGTGAAGTTGTTTTTCTAATTAACAATATATATATATTTGTTTTCTAGTTATTAAACAATACAGACACAGAGTGTCATTGTGCCACCCAAGATCAGGTCACTGGTATCAGCTTAATTTTGTACTCACACGCAGAAAACATCTCAACACAGTGAAAGTCACACGTACTTTTCACACGAACTGTGATATAGATCATGCACTCGTTATCAGCAAAGTCAAAACACTTCTAAGGAAAACCCATTCAACAAGAAAATCACCCAAACCCAAAGTCAGCGTCACTAAAATGGGGATGACAGAGAATAGGGAGACTTTCAGAAAGGCGTTTACTCCACTGTGTGAGAATGAAATGGGAGAATGTAGCGTAGACGAAAAGTGGAACATTCTAAAATCTAACATATATGACTGTGCCATTGATTCCTTTGGCACCAAGAAATTATGCAATAAAGATTGGGTGGAACAAAATGAAACAACCCTCAGCCCCATAATTGAGGAAAAGAAAAGAGACCTAATAAATTACAAAAAGAAACCCTCGCAAAGTTCAAAGGACCATCTTCAGCACACAAAATCAGTATTGCAACGAGAGTCAAGGAGGTGTGCAAATGAATACTGGTCAAATCTATGTTCTGCGATACAAAATGCTGCAGATATGGGCAACACCAAGGCAATGTACGAAAATATCAGAGTAGCTCTGGGACCAACCATAACAAAAATTGTACCACTAAGATCGGGAAAAAGGTGAGCCAATAACAGATATAACCAAATAGCTCGAAAGATGGGTGGAACACTATTCAAATCTTTACTCTGTGGAGAAACCCAGTCCTCGATCAGATCATACCGAAACATCATGACCAAGCCGAGCTGGATACCGAACCCACAGATTTGGAACTTTCCGAAGCAATCAACAAACTTTCAAATGGCAAGGCATCAGGACAAGACAACATTCCTGCAGAAATCCTCAAATATAATAGGAATGTCCTTCTGCCCCTCCTCTACCCTACTCCTTATTCAGTGCTGGAGAGAGGGAACATTTCGTAAGGATATGAGGGATGCAAAGATAGTGACGCTCTATAAGAACAAAGGGGATAAGGTGGATTCTAACAACTACAGAGGCATCTCCCTTTTAGGTGTCACATGCAAGACTTTTGCACTAGTCCTTTCTAAACGACTATATAAACTAGCAGAGCGTGTTCTCCCAGAGTCGCAATGTCGATTCAGAGCTGGACGGTCAACAACTGACATAATATTTACCCTTCGACAGCTACAAGAGAAGCGCAGAGTGCAGAGTAAGTCTTTATGTATTGCTTTCGTGGATCTGACTAAGGCATTTGACACAGTCAGCAGGCCAAGTCTTTATAAAATACTGAAGCATATTGGCTGTCCCCAAAGTTGCTCCAGTTGATTGTCTCCTTCCATGAGGGCACGAAAGCCGTGATATAGTTCGATGGCAGCACATCTGATAGTTTCGAGGTTAAGAGTGGAGTCAAGCAGGGTTGTGTCCTTGCCCCACCCTCTTTGGCATCTTCTTCGCAGTCCTTTTGAACCACGCCTTAGGGCACGCTGATGGTGATGTTTTCATCCGTATTAGATCTGATGGTTCACGCTTTAACTTGGCTCGCTTAAGAACCAAGACAAAAACGACACAAATTCTTCTCAAGGACCTCCTTTTCGCTGACGATACTGCCTTAGTCGCCCACAGTGAGACTACACTGCAATGCCTAATCAATAATTTGTCAAAGGCATGCGACCTATTTTCTCTGATTATAAGTGTCTCCAAAACAGTTGTATTATGTCAGGGAGGTAACACAACAAATATCACTTTAAATGGTAACCACCAAACACCAGTTCAAAAATTTTGCTATCTCGGGTCCATGGTCACTGCCAGCCTTTCACTTGATGAAGAAATCAACGTTCGTATAAGGGAATGCGGCTACTACGTTCGGCAAATTATCAAAGCAAGCCTGGGACAACACATAACTGACATTGCAGACGAAGATTCAAATATATCGAGCCTGTGTAATTATTTCTTTACTTTATGGCTCAGAAACATGGACAGCTAACTCAAAGCATGAGAGAAGACTTAACATCTTTCACCTGCGATGTCTCCGCAAGATTATGAACATCAGGTGGTACGACAAGATAACCAACTGAAGTACTGCAACGTGCAAACCTGCCTTCCATCATGGTCATGCTCAGCAGTAGACGACTAAGATGGTTGGGGCATGTGAGAAGAATGGAAACTTGTCGCATACCAAACAAATGTTGTTCTGTGAACTTGCCCGTGGGTTGCTGAAGTCCTCAAGGGGAGCAAAGAATAGTACCACTGCGACCTAGAAGGCATGTCGTAAGAGGCGGCTAATATAGGGCCTAGTGAGGCTACCCTAATAAATAAAAATAATCGCAGAAATCGGATGTGCTGGCCTACTTGTAGGTGCATAACTGACGCAACCTACAATCGCTCTTACGCTCAGATCACAAACAAATCACAAAAGAGGGTTAATAAGTGTTCGACATGAAGCGTTCAAAGAAGAAGAAGAAGAAGAAGAAGAAGAAGCGGCATTTCGAAGACTTACATGATACTTAGAAAATATACCGCACGACCTTGCAAGGGGAGATCGTAAAAGATATGAGTATTCAATGTAGGTCAAGTATTTAATACACGTTTAACATCACTATGATCATATTTGATTACAATCCATATATGTTTCCTAGATTTATCTTCAATATCTGAAAATATACATACATACTATTCTTTGCTTTCCTTGTGGGGCCCGGCATTTAACGGGCGACCCTATTTTTTCTTTAAAATAACATTCAATTGTGATTCTTGTATTGTTCTGTTAGTGGGGGATCTTTACATGTTTACACATAACGCATATACATATATATTTGTTTTCCGGTTCCGGTTTCAAGATGGAAGGTGTTGTTTTCTTCGTACTTGCTATGGTCGGTTGCTTGAGGTCTAATAATCCTCAATCGTAAAAACTCCAGTATTTCTGAAACAGAGGATTTATCAACGACCGCATCACATGGAGATCTAAAACCTCTGCCTTTGGCACGAAAGGAACAAACTAACTAACTAAACTATATATATTTGATGTTTATGTAATAAATTATTCATATTTATTTCTAAGTATATAAACCATATTATTTATATGATTTATTCAAGGTTATAGTTTAGTATTGATTGCACAGGAAATGTTAAAAAGAAATTATGATACGAATTGGCAAAGCAACATCAGCTTTTAAAAGTCTAAATAAAATATGGAACTGCAAGTTATATAGTATTAAAACTAAATTACAATTTTCAATTCAAATGTTGTATCAATCCTAACATATGCCAACGAGAGTTGGAAAATGAATAACGATATAGAAAGCAAGTTGAATGCATTTGAAAATAGATGTCTGCGAAAAATAACGAATATAAAATGGAACGAATTCAGAAGAAGTGATGAAATCAGAGACATGTCTGGTCAACCACTAGTGACAACTGTTATAAGAAGAGAAGATGGAGATACGAGGCGTGTTCAAATGAAAACGGGACTTGTGGATTTATTTAAAAGTATCATACGCAAATTAACAGTTTCAACGGAATTAAACAAAGCAACCACTTGTGAATAAGAATGCACCTGGGTTCATCAGAAAAATCTCCGTATGCATTTAGGCAAGCATTCCACTGTTTAGGTAGACGTTGAATGCCGTCCGAGAAAAAGGTGCGTGGCTGCTCACTGAATCATGTGGTCACCGCTGTCTTCACGTCTGCCTCGCTGTTGAATCGCTGTCCCTTTAGTGCTTTCTTCAACGGTCCGAACAAATGGAAATCACACGGGGACAAATCAGGACTATAGGCTGGGTGATGAAGAACTTCCCAATTCTTCTTTGCCAATGTTTCCTGCACCATTTTTGCGACGTGCGGACGAGCGTTGTCGTGGAGAAGAATCAAACCTTGAGAAAGCTTGCCTGGTCGCTTAGCCTTGATGGCCTTATGCAGCTTGTCTAAATTGTCTTTATAATGGGCGGCATTGATGTTGACACCAGGTTCCTTAAAATCGGCCAACAAAAGCCCTTCATGGTAAAAAAATTCGTTCACCATAACCATCCCAGCAGAAACCTGTGTTTTGAATTTTTGGGGTTTTGGTGAACCTGGATGTTTCCATTGCATGCTGTCAATTTTGCTGCTCGGTTCATAGTGGTGGCACCCCGATTCATCACCTGCCACAATGCTCAACAGAAATGCATCACCCTCTGTCCTGTAACGCATCAAGTGGTTCAAACTCCACCCCATCCGTTCTTCCTTATGGTGGTCAGTCAACATCCGTGGGACCCACTGTGAACACACCTTCCGATAGTTCAATTTCTTCCGAACAACCATGTGGGCTGTCCTAATTGACATATGGAATTATTCTGCAAGCGAACGAATGCTCCGACAACGATCAGTCAGTATTGCTTTATCAAGCAAGGCTATGGCTTCTTCTGTTGCAACAATATGCGCATGACCTGGCCGTGCAAGATCTGCTGACAACGCTCGTCCGCACGTCGCAAAAATGGTGCAGGAAACATTGGCAAAAAGAATTGGGAAGTTCTTCATCACCCAGCCTATAGTCCTGATTTGTCCCCGTGTGATTTCCATTTGTTCGGACCGTTGAAGAAAGCACTAAAGGGACAGCGATTCAACAGCGACGCAGACGTGAAGACAGCGGTGACCACATGGTTCAGTGAGCAGCCACGCACCTTTTCTCGGACGGCATTCGACGTCTACCTAAACAGTGGGATGCTTGCCTAAATGCATACGGAGATTTTTCTGATGAACCCAGGTGCATTCTTATTCACAAGTGGTTGCTTTGTTTAATTCCGTTGAAACTGTTAATTTGCGAATGATACTTTTAAAATAAATCCACAAGTCCCGTTTTCATTTGAACCCGCCTCGTATGTTGGGCACACCTTGAGGAGAAATGATCAACGAATATCAAAGCAGGCGTTGAAGTGGGATGCAAAGGGTTCAAGAAAAGAGGTCGACCTAAGGAGACCCTGAAGCGAACTTTGCTGGAGAGGCAGGAGATATCGGTCTCAGTTCCATGGAGGAGATTGAGCGGTTGCCCAGGATAGAGCGGTATGGAGAAATTAATTGCAGGCCCTATGTAACGTATAACGGTACGAGAGGAATTATTATTATTATAGTTTAGTATAGTGTAGGTTTATCTCGTTGTGAAATCAGTTATGTTTCTGAAGGTTCTACCAAATATTTTTTATTTATATATAAATAGCATGGGTTTCATTATATCATGGATATCATGGACAGAGACAAGAACAAATGCTTCTGTTCTGCAACAGTACAGTCTGTTCTGCAACAGTACAGTCTGTTCTGCAACAGTACAGTCTGTTCTGCAACAGTACAGTCTGTTCTGCAACAACTTGATATTAAAGATAGTTGGCTATTAAAGAGCGTAACATCACGGAAAATTAAATATTTCGGACACATCAAGCGACATCAGTACCTAGAGAAGGTAATTTTGGAGGGAATGGTGCCTGGTAGAAGAATGAGAGGAAGACCTATAAAATGATGGGTGCAAGATGTCATTAACGATCTGAGAATGCCTGCTTCTGACGCCAGTCAACTTGCATTGAATTAATAGTTTTTCAGGACTACTGTCATGAGAGCCATGTTCCGGAAGGACCAATCTACTTGATGATGATGATGATGGGCTAGTTTCTTTCTTCTATTTCTTCTTGTTTTCTCTAATCATGTTTACTCTCACATCGTCAGAATCAGAAGAAATTTATAGACGGGCTTTTGTTTGCGCTTCATAAGCAGTGTTTTTCACTGGCTCTGTTATTTCTGAGGTCCACCTTGTGAGCGTACGGTTTTTATTTGTCTCCACTACATCGGATTAACATTGCTCTTTGAGGCTGTTGGTAGTCTGCTTACGTGGCCAAACCATTTAATTTGTTGTTTCTTGATGAAGTTCAGTGCTGATGTTGTACACACTTTTTGCCTGATGTCTTCATTTCTAAACCGTTCTCTTCTTGATACTCCGAACATTCTGCGTAGACACTTAATCGCTGTCGTGATTATTTTTTTTTTTCTATCATGTGATGTCAGCGTCCAGGTTTGGCACACTAATAATGTTGTAACATTAATAATGCGCTCGTTAAGTGTATGATGTCAATGTAGAAAGTGCTAGTCATAGATTGGACATTTCATCAGAATGAGAAGAGAGAAATGGCGAAGACTTACGTTGGACACAGAAAACAGGAACATAGAGACACTTTTGAAAAGGAGCTCAAAGACATGAATTGGACTAAGACCAAGGTAGAAAGTAAAGCTCAAAATTGAATTGAGTTTAAATGTTTAGTTTATACCTTTGGGATAAGTGGTCGCTTCTAGTTTCAAAGGTACTCGTTTCGTTCCCTAGTTAGGCAATCTGGATATTTTTCTAAAGATCAGCTTAGCTCTGTCACATAGGCGCCGGGTCCCCAGAGGCGCCCCTACCCACCACCCCCTCCCGAAGCGCGGGGCCCGTAGCATTTGCTACTTCTGCTACTATGCTAATCCGGCGCTGATCGTTAACATAAAATACTGTTATCAAATTATTTATACCAACGGTGTAATATTTTCTTTTTTTTCTGCTTTTTCTATTCTGCTTTTGCTTATGTGTTTTGTATGCTATTAGAGTCTCTTTATCCTGAGACACGGATCTTTTAACCTAAGTACGAGCATTTTTCTGGTTATATCAGATCTTGTAGGTCAACAAACACAAGAAATAAGAAGTAACTTCTTACGAACAATCTAAGAATTAAGGACATTGCTGGAATTACATTGAGAAACAAAGAATGTAGTGGTTCTGTCACTTAATAAGAATGCATCCAAACTTCACTGTATACAGAGTCTTCTACAACAGAACATCAGAAAATGGGAACTAGAGGAAGACCACGTAAAAGATGGATATATGACATAGCAGAATGTTGTCAAAAACCAACAACTTTCCATCTAATACAGTTTCGATTTATGTGTCATGTTTGATGTATACAACATATTGTCAAGTAGTAGCTTCGTTCGATTCACAGTTACATATGCACGTTTCGTGACCTCTGATGCATTCAGTCGTCTACTCCTAGGGACTAGCTGTGGACGATATGTCTATTGCTTCAAGCAGTGGCATCTCCTTTGCGGAACGTCGCATTCATCACAGCCTGCCTGTAAAGCTCTCTGTCTCTTGCAAGTTCTCCTGTCTCTTCCAGCGTCATGTTCAAGATTTCTTTGATGTTCTGCTGCTCGTCTTGCTTGTCCCCTGCCTCGTTTTCCAGGAACCATGCCTTCCATTACCTTTCTCTCCAGACCACTGAGGCGCTTAATGTGGCCAAAATATTTCATCTTCTGGGACATGATGTTATTTATGAGCCAATGCTCCTTGATATTCAGGTCTTGTAGGATGTCTATGTTTCTTCTCTTCTCTGTCCAGGATGTTCTAAGGACTTTTCTATAGCAACTTGTTTCAAAAGCTTCACTTTTGTTTTTTAATGTTTGTGTTATGGTCCCCGATTCGCATTTATATGTTGCCATAGGAAATAAATGCATGGTGCCATGTTCTCAGAAGTCTTACTTATATTTCTTTGCTTGTGTCGTGCCATAGTTTCTTCATGCTGACCAACCTCTGAAAAGCCATGGCTAGTCTTCTTCTAACTTCTTTCATATAATCTCCATTGTGGTAATTATAACCAAGATATTCAAAATCTGTGACGTTCTCAGGGTTTTCATTATAGATGGTAATTTTGCGTTGAGATTTTGCTTTGTCGGTGACTAATTTTAGTTTTCTTTATATTCAGAAAAAGGTGATGATCATCGTTGTACTTCTTGACAGACCGAACTAATGTTCCAACCGGTGGCACTACAAGTTTCGCAATACAACATATTGCCTAGTAATCATTTTAAATGTATCTATGTCTCGTTCATCTTCATCGTTTTTCAACATCTGTGATGACTTTTTATTTGTTATTGGTTGAACTACAAGTAATAATTAGCACTCAAACAATGCTTACGGTATTCTGCATTCATCATCATCATCACCAGTCCTAGTCGCGCACATTGCCTTAATAGATTGATAGGATCATCATCATCGCACTTCGGTAACCATGTATGCTCCGATCTCTTTCTTACACATGAAGATCTCAGCCATAATGTATGAACTCCATAGTGCCAGCGAGGGACCTCGGTGTCATTTAGAAGATGGTGAAAATATGTTGTAGAAATTTAATTTCTTTATCTTTCTAATGAATTTAACCCGGGCATCGACTTTTCAGCCTGTTCTTCTTGATTTTGAACTGCCAAGGGTTCTTTTACGTGCTCAAATTGAACATAGGACTTAATTTTTATCGCCCGTCTCTGACAGGACTAGGAACTCTATCTCATCTTCACTTAGATCCGGGATCTTTAGAAAAATATCTCGATGGCTCCACGAATTAGCGAGCCGAGTACTTTTGGAGCGAGAGGCGACCACTTATCCCAAAGGTATAAACTAAACATTTAAACTCAATTCGATCTTGAGCTTTACTTTCTACCTTGGTCTTAGTCCAATTCATGTCTTTGAGCTCCTTTTCAAAAGTGTCTCTATGTTCCTGTTTTCTGTGTCCAACGTAAGTCTTCGCCATTTCTCTCTTCTCATTCTGTGGAAATGCTCAATCTATGACTAGCACTTTCTACATTGACATCATACACTTAACGAGCGCATTATTAATGTTACAACATTATTAGTGTGCCAAACCTGGACGCTGACATCACATGATAGAAAAAAAACTAATCACGACAGCGATTAAGTGTCTACGCAGAATGTTCGGAGTATCAAGAAGAGAACGGTTTAGAAATGAAGACATCAGGCAAAAAAGTGTGTTATAAACAAGGAACCAAGGTTAGGATGTGGGTAATAATATCCCCCTTTCATTTGTTTCTTATTTAGGTTAGGGCCAAGGTCATGTTAATTCAATTTCGGACTTAGATGGGCGGGCACACGCTGCTAATAAACGAAAACTTGAAAGCATGAACAAAAGGACCATTAAATTTTACTCATAGCCCAGTTAAAGTTTATGTTCGCTCAGCAGTTTTTGTGCGAAACTAAGTTTAAAATAAATGCAAGTGATCGTATGAAATATTATCCTGAAACATGAGCAGATCTGGGCACTCCTAAATAAATCTCATGTCATTCACGATTTTGTGAGAAACTGTTCTGCACTCCACTAGATGTACCAGAAAAAATGATAGGTGGGCCAAATGATAAAAACAAGAAAACTTGGACACACTTGAAGGAGCGCAAAGGAGCAGCAACAAGAAGCCGCAACATAAAGCTGCAACTTTTACAGCCACGCACAAAAACGGAAACAGAAAATAACTTTTTTTTCTGTTCTGCTAACTTTGAATGTTTTAAACATTATCCACTTGTTGTTTATGAAATTATGATTTTACAAGCAATTTTAGTTTCAGTGAGAAATTAATGATTTTACAACTAATTTTTAGTTTCAGTGAGAAATTAATGATTTTACATAGCTAATTTTAGTTTCAGTGAGAAATTAATGATTTTACATAGCTAATTTTAGTTTCAGTGAGAAATTAATGATTTCACTTAGCTAATTTTTAGTTTCAGTGAGAAATTAATGATTTTACATAGCAAATTTTTAGTTTCAGTGAGAAATTAATGATTTTATCATAGTAATATTTTAGTTTCAGTGATAAATTAATGATTTTACATACAAATTTTTAGTTTCAGTGAGAAATGAATGATTTTACATAGCTAAATTTTAGTTTCAGTGAGAAATTAATGATTTTACATAGCTAATTTTTAGTTTCAGTGAGAAATTAATGATTTTACATAGCTAATTTTTAGTTTCAGTGAGAAATTAATATTTTAATAGCTAATTTTAGTTTCGTTTTCAAATTAATCATTTTTATTTAGCTAATGTATTTTAGTTTAACTTAGAAATTAAGATTTATCATAGTAATTTTAGTTCATAAAGCTATTAAACTTTACATATGTAATTTTAGTTTCAGTGAGAAATTAATGATTTTACATAGCTAATTTTAGTTTCAGTGAGAAATTAATGATTTTACATAGCTAATTTTTAGTTTCAGTGAGAAATTAATGATTTTACATAGCTAATTTTTAGTTTCAGTGAGAAATTCATGATTTTACATAGCTAATTTTTATTTTAGTTTCAGTGAGAAATTAATGATTTTACATAGCTAATTTTTAGTTTCAGTGAGAAATTAATGATTTTACATAGCTAATTTTTAGTTTCAGTGAGAAATTCATGATTTTACATAGCTAATTTTTATTTTAGTTTCAGTGAGAAATTAATGATTTTACATAGCTAATTTTTAGTTTCAGTGAGAAATTAATGATTTTACATAGCTAATTTTTAGTTTCAGTGATAAATTAATGATTTTACATAGCTAATTTTAGTTTCAGTGAGAAATTAATGATTTTACACTACAAATTTTTAGTTTCAGTGAGAAATGAATGATTTTACATAGCTAATTTTAGTTTCAGTGAGAAATTAATAATTTTACATAGCTAATTTTTAGTTTCAGTGAGAAATTAATAATTTTACATAGCTAATTTTTAGTTTCAGTGAGAAATTAATGATTTTACATAGCAAATTTTTAGTTTCAGTGAGAAATTAATTTTTAAAAATAGTTGCTATTATTTTTCGTTTTCAATTAATCCATTTTTTTTAGTTAGCGTCAGAGTCATGTTAAGTGGTTAACTTACAAAGCACCCTGTATACAATGTATCATCATGAGTAAATTGTTAAATCATAAAACGCTATCCAAACTTTCACATTTATATGTAATATTAGTAGGAAGCAGGATAATTATTTTTATTTTTAAATTCATTTTCTCTTTTCCAAGATCGAGATAGTCAACATGACATTTTCAAAACTTGTTTGATCGGCTATGTCGTCCATAAACGACTCTAATGGTTTGGATGGTTCTTATAATGCTTCCCGTCTAATCAAAGTAACGTCTTAACTTTCTTCAGCACTGGTAAGTGTGATTCATGGTCTTTTAGCTTCACTTCAAATCAAGGTAGCATCTTAGTTTTCAGCAGCTCTTGTGTAGACTTATCGTGATTTATCAGCTTCATGTCTGTTCAAGACATCATCTTAGTTTTCTTCAGCTCTTGTGTAGACTTATCGTGATTTATCAGCTTCATGTCTGTTCAAGACATCATCTTATTTTTCTTCAGCTCTTGTGTAGACTTATCGTGATTTATCAGCTTCATGTCTGTTCAAGACATCATCTTAGTTTTCTTCAGCTCTTGTGTAGACTTATCGTGATTTATCAGCTTCATGTCTGTTCAAGACATCATCTTAGTTTTCTTCAGCTCTTGTGTAGACTTATCGTGATTTATCAGCTTCATGTCTGTTCAAGACATCATCTTATTTTTCTTCAGCTCTTGTGTAGACTTATCGTGATTTATCAGCTTCATGTCTGTTCAAGACATCATCTTATTTTTCTTCAGCTCTTGTGTAGACTTATCGTGATTTATCAGCTTCATGTCTGTTCAAGACATCATCTTAGTTTTCTTCAGCTCTTGTGTAGACTTATCGTGATTTATCGGCTTCATGTCTGTTCAAGGCAGCATCTTAGTTTTCGTCAGCTCTAACATTGGCCACTCTCGAACTATTAGCTACCTTTAGAAATTCTGATATTTTCACATTTTCTATAGATCTACGTTCTGCTCTTCGTTTGAAGCGTAGATTCAAAACTTGTTCGACCCACCACCAACTTTGCACAACATAAACTTTGTAACGTCCCTCTCCACATTATAACAGTTTGACAACGACTCCCCCCAACACTTATATACATGATCTATTTTCTCTTTGACATGGAAAATAAATTGATATATATTTATGTCCTACATGGTCAATTTTCAAATGATTATATACATGAAATAGAACATTGATAAAAAAAGAAAAAAAAGATGGATCGTGCAAGACGGGTAAAAGATGTATTTAAATGCAAAATTCAAATTTTAAATGTTATTCAATCGCAAAATCATGAACATAACTTATTTAAAAATAGTTATTATTAGTTTCTTCTTTAAGGAGCCACCGACCCGTAATCGTCTGAATACCCATCCCCCAATCATCCAAATTCTTCTGAACCCACAACCACCACCCCCTAGAACGCTTCAGCGCCCACTGGGGGTGGTCCCCTACTTTGGGAAACGCTGGTTTAGAGCCACTTCTAGTCTGATTGAATAGTTCATTTCTTAGACGGAATTACATAATTTAATAATAATAAACCGACCAGTGGAATTTTGACAGAACAGAATAATTATTTAAAAACCTCTATAGCGTAGTTTGAAGAAAAAAGTTAAAGTTATAACCATATAAGAATTATACAGCTTGCGCAACTCAACGCAAATACAGGCGTCATGGCTAACGCCTGAATTCACAGCAGGTAATAGCAAAAAAAGTAGTAAATGTCTAATACGTGAGGGGACATAATGAATGTGACAGTGGTCATGTTAGTGATTACATCCCTTTGACCATTTGGCAAATTTGACCTTTCCTCAGGTAGAGTGCGTGGTATAATAATAATTATTATTATTACTCTCTTACCGTTTTACGTTACATATGGCCTGCTAGTAATTTCTTCATACCGCTTTATCCTGGGCAACTCGCTCATTCTCCTCCATGGAACTGAGACCGATATTTCTTTCCTCTCTCAGCAAAGTTCGTTTCAGGGTCTCATTAGTTTGACCTCTCTTTCTTGAACCCTTTACATCCCACTTCAATGCCTGCTTTGATATTTGTTCAGTGGCGGGTCGTCATTAAGGGCCAGTGGGGCCGTACCCCACCAAAAAAAAGGTGTAACGTGTATTTATTATTTTATACATTAAACTATAACCTAACCGAAACCATGATTTTTCGGAAAATTTCAACCATAAACCAGTCACTGTGTCCACCATCAGTGCAAACTGCACACTGTAAACCATCGTAGAGGCTCTTAATAATGTTTATTATTTTGTCTGGTATTCCATAGCATCTCAGAATATTCCGCAGGGAGATTCTGTGTAGACTATCAAAGGCTTTTTTAAAATCGATGAAATTTAGTATCAGTGGTTGTTGCTTCTCAATATGTTCCTCCAAAATTAGTCGTAGGGTAATTATTTGGTCTAAGCAGCTTCTCCCAGGTCTAAAGCCAGCTTGTTCTTCTCTCAAGGTCCACTGCTCCTTTGATTCTATTAATCATGATTTTGCTCAAAGTCTTGGTCCTTACTAATAATAGGGTGATCCCTATCCAGTTGTTACAATCTTTGAGATCACCCTTTTGGGGGATCTTAACAATTATTCCCTTTTCCAGTAATCTGGGACAGTTTCTTCTTCCCATACTTTATTAAATAGTTCTTGCACCTGGCTAATAATTGTATCATCAGCCGCTTTGAGCATTTCTCCGATAATGTTGTCATTACCCGCTGTCTTATTGTTTATCAAGGAATTGATTTTCTCCTTGATCTCAGCTACATTTATCATTTCTTCATTAATTGGTAGGGAGCTGTTTCTTGCCTCTTCGTCAAACTTGAATAGTACTGGCGGCTCAGGTTTATTTAATATGTCTTCAAAATGTTTTGCTCATCTTTTCTTCTGCTCGGTATCTGATGTTAGAACTTTACCATCTTTACTCTTGATTGGGCCACCCTTTGAAACAAAAGTTCCAGTAAGTTGTTTTAGTGTATTGTATAGCATTTTACTGTTTCCAGTCTTAGCTGCCTATTCCCATTCTTCAGCTATTCGATTGACATATGCTCTTTTATCTCTTCTAACCGCTCTTTTCACTTCCTTGTCTTTTAGTCTAATTAATCTTTGCTTGGATTTCATCTGTTGCATTCTTAGTATTAAATATCGCTAGTTTCATTTTCCTTCTTTCTTGAATAAATTTCCAGGTGTCGTCACTTATCCATGGTTTTCTGTCTTTCGTCTTTAATCCTGCGCTACTATTTGCTGCCCTCAATAATGTGTCCTTTATCTTAGTCCATTTGTCTTCGATGATCTGTTCATTTTCACCATTGAGTAACTCGAACATATTCTTAAGTTCGAGCTGATATTCCTCTTTACTTCTTTATTTTGTAGCCTTTGACTGTCTATTCGCAGTTGTTCTTTTTAGTATGGTGAATTTTCAATTTCAGTTTCAATTTACCTATGCATAACTCATGATCACTTCCTACATCTGCCCCTCTGTATGCACCGACATCCAGCAATGATGTTCTAAATTGTGTATCTATGCACATATGGTCAATCTGATTCCTGGGCACTCCATCAGGTGAGGGCCAAGTAAGTTTATGAATTTCTTCATGTGCAAAGATGGTACATCCAATTACTAAGTTTGACAGCATTCATAACTCAACTAGTCTTTTTCCATTCTCATTCATTGTGTTTATTCCTTGTCTTCCTATAGCTCTCTCTACCCCTACATTATTACTTCCAACCTTGGCATTAAAGTCCCCCATTACTACTAGCAGGTCATGTTTTTGGGTCTTGTTAATTTGATCTTGTGGTTGCTCATAAAATGTGTCTTTCTTATCATTGTCAGCCTCGTTGGTTGGTGCATAACACTGAAGTATTGTCATATTGACATGCCTGGTACTGAAGCTGGCTCTAATTATCCGACTCGAGATGGGTTCCCATTCTAACATGCTCTTTGCTACTCTATGTGTCATCATTATACCCACTCCTTCAAAATGCTTACCTTCCCCTCTCCCTGAATATATGAAAGTTAATCCACTAACTACTCTTCTATCTGTTCCAGGCCCTCTCACCTCACTTAACCCCAGTATGTCCAGCTCATATCTCTTCATTTCTTCTGCAATTTGGGCTGATTTTGTAGCCGTGGCCATCGTTCTCACATTCCAAAATCCAATTTTAGTGTGTGTCTTTGAGCCAAGTAATGTATATAAGTCGGGTTGCTGACTTCAGCAAGGCGGCTTTCATCAGTAACCACATTGATGAACTATGTGCACTGCACACCACCTGGCTGGTCGGTTTACCGGTATGGCATCCTTTCTTGCATGTTTCTGTAGCTCTTTTAATTTCTTGTCATGAGGTAGCTGGCCTCACGCACAAGTCCTCTTCCTTTTTCGCCCGGGCTTGGAACCGGCATTGGCAGAGTTCTGGCACAGCCAACTGGATTAGCCAACGCAAATTTGATTTAAAAAAATTAAAAACAAATATTGATCCGATTTCGAAACTGCTTCTTTAGCTGATCTAAATATAGCCCGAAAAATATTTGTACGAAATATGATGAACATTGGGAATTTAAACTAGCCGTGTATAAATGAAGACATTGGCTAAGATATATATAGATTATCAACAAAAATATGATAGAAATTGGGTTTACAGGTAAATATGATGAATATTGGTACGGAAAAGATGAATATTGATTGACGAAATACTCGCACTGAGAAATGGTACGAAATGATGAACATTGGTACGAAATATGATGAATATTGAATTTAAACTGAGACCGTGTATACAATGACAGCACATCTGGCTATAAGGATTATAGTATAGATTATCCAACAAAACATATGACCACGCTAAAATTTGTTACAGGCCCCGCGCTGGTTTAATCCGGCACTGTTAACGATATTAATCTGGATCTAACGGGTCTAAAAACGAATGATTGACTTTATTGCACCGAGTTTTTCCTCCATATGGCTCGGTCCTACTCCGCAGAAATGGTCCTTCACCTCCAGAGAGTAATAATAGCCGTCCATCGCAAGCGATGATGACAACAATCTCAGACGTGTACTGTTGCACCTCTCTGGTGTGTGCGGAGGTAACTGTAGAGTCCAATCCTAGAACAGAATCCCCGACCACAGGTGGGGCATACATGATCAAGGTTAGACATGTGCGTGTTGTGTGCTCTGTCTTTTCGCGCTGCTCGTTTTCTCTGTGACTCAACAATACGATGATTCTCAGCTATTCGGGTTCCTCTTTGTTGTTACAGCGCCACATTTGGCGATCTTGCGCAAGGGATTTCCAGCACGTATTGTCTATATCGATGCATTTCAGAGACACTTTAAGAGTGTCTTTAAAGCGTTTTTCTATCCACCAGCTAAACGTCTGCCCCCTCCAGAAGTAGTGCCGGAGCACGAACTCCATCGCCCGGCTACAATCCTTAGGGTCTTTGGAAAAAATGTGGTCGTGAACAGTCCGGCACGTCCGGGTTCGAACCAACGACTTTCAGAACACAAGGAAAGGGCTTATCCACTTAGCAACAGATGCCCCTATGATAAAGAAAATATTATTATGGATACAAGGAAAGATTGCAGCACAATTAAATGTGAAATCTAAACACGAAAACACGGCAATAAAAATATATTAGAAATTACAATAACAAGATCTTTGTTTTTCTACTTTTAATGTATCTGTATTTGTTTTTCTACTTTTCAATGTAACTGTATTTGCTTATGATGTTTTGCATGCTACCAATATCGATACATAATAAAAAGTATCGGTGAATAACAAGGTATATAGAGTACAGTCTGTTCTGCAACAGCTTGTTATTAAATAAAGCTGACTATTAAAGAGAGTTGTAGATTAAAGAGTTGTAGATTAAAGAGAGTTGTATATTAAGGATCACAGGGGTTTCCCTTCTGTCAATTGCTGGCAAAATACTGGCCAGAGTCCTTCTCAATCGATTAATCGATCACCTGGAACAAGACCTACTCCCTGAGACCCAATGTGGCTTCAGAGCAGGTCATGGAACAGCAGACATGATATTTGCTGCTCGCCAATTACAGGAAAAATGCAAAGAGCAGCACCGTAACCTTTACATGGTCTTTGTCGATCTGACGAAGGCTTTTGACACGGTCAACAGAGGGTCTATGGAAGATCATGGAAAAATTTGGATGCCCAGTGAAATTCATCAAGATCGTCCAACAGTTTCACGAGGGCATGATGGCACGTGTACTTGACGAAGGAGAGCTGTCGGAAGCCTTCCATGTCACCAACGGCTTCAAACAGGACTGTGTACTGGCCCAAACACTTTTCAGCATGATGTTTGCTGCCATGCTCACGGATGGCTACTGGGAAGGCGACGAACATGGGGTAAAGATTAGATACAGGACAGACGGTAATCTATTCAATCTTCGGAGGTTAAAATCCTCCACCAAGGTAAAAGAATCAACTATCTCAAACCTGTTGTTTGCTGATGACTGTGCCCTCGCTACCAACTCGGTGGAAGAAATGCAGACTTACATGGACCAGTTCTCAATGGCCTGTGATAGGCTTGGCCTCACCATTAACACCAAAAAAACAGAGGTCATGTTCCAGTCCGCCCCTAGAGAACAGTATTACGATCCAGTCATCAACATTAAACACCAGCGTCTCCAGTCAAAGGACAACTTTGCTTATCTTGGCAGCTTCCTATTCAGATCGGCAAACATAGATTCTGAGGTCAACAATAGGATATCCAAAGCCAGTGCTGCGTTCGGAAGGTTACGTGTTACTGTGTGGGAACGGAAGGGATAAGCATAGTCACAAAGCTGAAAGTTTACCAGGCCATAGTGCTAACCACGCTGCTGTACGCAAGCGAGACATGGACAGTGTATAGCAGACAAGCAAGGAAATTAAACCATTTCCACACAAGCTGTCTACGCAGAATACTAAAAATAAACTGGCAGGACAAAATTCCAGACAGCGAAGTCCTCACAAGAGCAAAGATCCCAAGCGTCAACACCCTGTTGCAGAAGGCCCAACTGAGATTGGTCGGTCACGTTGCTCGCATGTCTGATAAACGCATCCCAAAACAGTTGATGTATGGCGAACTTGAAGGGGCAGACGTTTAGCTGGTGGACAGAAATAACGCTTTAAAGACACTCTTAAAGTGTCTCTGAAATGCTTCGATATAGACAATACATGCTGGGAATCCTTTGCGCAAGATCGCCAAATGAAGCGCTGTAACAACAAAAGAGGAACCCGAATAGCTGAGAATCATCCTATTGTTGAGTTACAGAGAAAACGAGCAGCGCGAAAAGACAGAGCACACAACACGCACATGTCTAACCTTGATCATGTATGCCCCACCTGTGGTCGGGGATTCTGTTCTAGGATTGAACTCTACAGTCACCTCCGCACACACCAGAGAATTGCAACAGCACACGTCTGAGATTGTTGTCATCATCGCTTGCGATGGACGGCTATTATATTAAGGAGAGTTGGCTATTAAAGAAAGTTGGCTATTAAAGAGAGTTGTAGATTAAAGAAAGTTGTAGATTAAAGAGAGTTGTAGATTACTCATGCTTTATTGACTACTCAAAGGCATTTGATTCTGTAGATCATCAGGAATTGTGGAAGATTATAGGAGAAATGGGATTCCCATTACATTTGATACAGATCATAAGAGAACTTTATAGTGATCAAATGGCGGCTGTAAGAACATGTGATGATACATCAGACTGGTTTGAAATAGGGCAGGGAGTCAGACAAGGCTGCATTCTGTAGCCTTGTCTGTTTATCATATATGCAGAAAACATCATGAGGAATGTTACAGAAGATAGCGGAAAAGAACAATACTATCCGTTTATAATCGGAGGAAGAGAAATATATGAACTAAGATACGCTGATGATACAGTGTTACTGTCAACATCACAAAAAGGGATTGAGAAATTATTAGGAGAAGTGAAAGATAAAGAGAAATACAAAATCTATATCTCAATGTGACAAAAACAAAAATAATGACAAACATAAAACGAACATGACAAAATATATTTTTATCAGCGGAGAGAAAATAGAAAATGTGAACAGTTTTGAATATCTTGGTTCACTGCTAACAACAGAGGGAAATGGGATGAAGGAAATTAAAAGAAGAACAAACATGGCTTTACAAAAATTAAACAACTCAAAACAGTATGGAACGGAACTGATAAGAAAACAAAGATTAGAATACTAAGAGCATGCATATTCCCAATGCAAAGTATGGGAGTGAAGCATGGACAATTAATAAAGCAGGGAAAAAACATATATGTGCTTTTGAATATAAGTGTTACAGAAGTGTCCTTCGTATATTTTGGAAAGAGAAGAGAACAAATAGATCTATCCAGAAAGAAGTCAAAATCAAAGAAAACTGGCTGATGCTACAAATAAGAAAAGAGAAAATTGAGATATTTTGGACATATAGAAAAACATGAAGAGCTGGAGAAGACCATCATGGAAGGAGGCATACCTGCAAAGAGATGAAGAGGAAGACCACGGAGAAGATGGATTCAGTATGTAACTGATGGTTTGAACATGACGGCTGCAGAGGCAGGACATCTGGCCTATGAGAGAGAAAATTCCGGAGGACTGTTGGGGTGGCAAAGTTCTGCTCAGGGCAAGCTATTTGATGATGATGTAGATTAAAGAGAGTTGTATATTAAAGAACATAAAATCGTGGACAATTAGATATTTCGGTGGCAATAAATGACATGAATGCCTAGAGAAGATAATTTTGGAGGGAATGGTGACTCGAAGAAGAATAAAAGGAAGAAGAATAAAAAGGAAGAAGAATAAAAGGAAGAAGAATAAAAGGAAGAAGAATAAAATGGAAGAAGAATAAAAGGAAGAAGAATAAAAGGAAGAAGAATAAAAGGAAGAAGAATAAAAGGAAGAAGAATAAAAGGAAGAAGAATAAAAGGAAGAAGAATAAAAGGAAGAAGAATAAAAGGAAGAAGAATAAAAGGAAGAAGAATAAAAGGAAGAAGAATAAAAGGAAGAAGAATAAAAGGAAGAAGAATAAAAGGAAGAAGAATAAAAGGAAGAAGAATAAAAGGAAGAAGAATAAAAGGAAGAAGAATAAAAGGAAGAAGAATAAAAGGAAGAAGAATAAAAAGGAAGAAAAAAGAAAGAATAAAAGGAAGAAGAATAAAAGGAAGAGAATAAAAGGAAGAAGAATAAAAGGAAGAAGAATAAAAGGAAGAAGAATAAAAGAAGAAGAATAAAAGGAAGAAGAATAAAAGGAAAGAATAAAAGAGAAGAATAAAAGGAAGAAGAATAAAAAGGAAGAAGAATAAAAGGAAGAAGAATAAAAGGAAGAAGAATAAAAGGAAGAAGAATAAAAGGAAGAAGAATAAAAGGAAGAAGAATAAAAGGAAGAAGAATAAAAGGAAGAAGAATAAAAGGAAGAAGAATAAAAGGAAGAAGAATAAAAGGAAAAAGAATAAAAGGAAGAAGAATAAAAGGAAGAAGAATAAAAGGAAGAAGAATAAAAGGAAGAAGAATAAAAGGAAGAAGAATAAAAGGAAGAAGAATAAAAGGAAGAAGAATAAAAGGAAGAAGAATAAAAGGAAGAAGAATAAAAGGAAGAAGAATAAAAGGAAGAAGAATAAAAGGAAGAAGAATAAAAGGAAGAAGAATAAAAGGAAGAAGAATAAAAGGAAGAAGAATAAAAGGAAGAAGAATAAAAGGAAGAAGAATAAAAGGAAGAAGAATAAAAGGAAGAAGAATAAAAGGAAGAAGAATAAAAGGAAGAAGAATAAAAGGAAGAAGAATAAAAGGAAGAAGAATAAAAGGAAGAAGAATAAAAGGAAGAAGAATAAAAAGGAAGAAGAATAAAAGGAAGAAGAATAAAAAGGAAGAAGAATAAAAGGAAGAAGAATAAAAGGAAGAAGAATAAAAGGAAGAAGAATAAAAGGAAGAAGAATAAAAGGAAGAAGAATAAAAGGAAGAAGAATAAAAGGAAGAAGAATAAAAGGAAGAAGAATAAAAGGAAGAAGAATAAAAGGAAGAAGAATAAAAGGAAGAAGAATAAAGGAAGAGAAAAGGAAGAATAAAAGAAGAAGGAATAAAAGGAAGAAGAATAAAAGGAAGAAGAATAAAAAGAAGAAGAATAAAAGGAAGAAGAATAAAAGGAAGAAGAATAAAAGGAAGAAGAATAAAAGGAAGAAGAATAAAAGGAAGAAGAATAAAAGGAAGAAGAATAAAAGGAAGAAGAATAAAAGGAAGAAGAATAAAAGGAAGAAGAATAAAAGGAAGAAGAATAAAAGGAAGAAGAATAAAAGGAAGAAGAATAAAAGGAAGAAGAATAAAAGGAAGAAGAATAAAAGGAAGAAGAATAAAAGGAAGAAGAATAAAAGGAAGAAGAATAAAAGGAAGAAGAATAAAAGGAAGAAGAATAAAAGGAAGAAGAATAAAAGGAAGAAGAATAAAAGGAAGAAGAATAAAAGGAAGAAGAATAAAAGGAAGAAGAATAAAAGGAAGAAGAATAAAAGGAAGAAGAATAAAAGGAAGAAGAATAAAAGGAAGAAGAATAAAAGGAAGAAGAATAAAAGGAAGAAGAATAAAAAAGAAGAATAAAAGAAGAATAAAAAGGAAGAAGAATAAAAGGAAGAAGAATAAAAGGAAGAAGAATAAAAGGAAGAAGAATAAAAGGAAGAAGAATAAAAGGAAGAAGAATAAAAGGAAGAAAAATAAAAGGAAGAAGAATAAAAGGAAGAAGAATAAAAGGAAGAAGAATAAAAGGAAGAAGAATAAAAGGAAGAAGAATAAAAGGAAGAAGAATAAAAGGAAAAAGAATAAAAGGAAGAAGAATAAAAGGAAGAAGAATAAAAGAGAAGAATAAGGAAGAAAAAAAGGAAGAAGAATAAAAGGAAGAAGAATAAAAGGAAGAAGAATAAAAGGAAGAAGAATAAAAGGAAGAAGAATAAAAGGAAGAAGAATAAAAGGAAGAAGAATAAAAGGAAGAAGAAAGAAGAATAAAGGAAGAAGAATAAAAGGAAGAAGAATAAAAGGAAGAAGAATAAAAGAAGAAGAATAAAAGGAAGAAGAATAAAAAGGAAGAAGAATAAAAGGAAGAAGAATAAAAGGAAGAAGAATAAAAGGAAGAAGAATAAAAGGAAGAAGAATAAAAAGGAAGAAGAATAAAAGGAAGAAGAATAAAAGGAAGAAGAATAAAAGGAAGAAGAATAAAAGGAAGAAGAATAAAAGGAAGAAGAATAAAAGGAAGAAGAATAAAAGGAAGAAGAATAAAAGGAAGAAGAATAAAAGGAAGAAGAATAAAAAGGAAGAAGAATAAAAGGAAGAAGAATAAAAGGAAGAAGAATAAAAGGAAGAAGAATAAAAGGAAGAAGAATAAAAGGAAGAAGAATAAAAGGAAGAAGAATAAAAGGAAGAAGAATAAAAGGAAGAAGAATAAAAGGAAGAAGAATAAAAGGAAGAAGAATAAAAGGAAGAAGAATAAAAAGGAAGAAGAAAAAAAGGAAGAAGAATAAAAGGAAGAAGAATAAAAAGGAAGAAGAATAAAAGGAAGAAGAATAAAAGGAAGAAGAATAAAAGGAAGAAGAATAAAAGGAAGAAGAATAAAAGGAAGAAGAATAAAAGGAAGAAGAATAAAAGGAAGAAGAATAAAAGGAAGAAGAATAAAAGGAAGAAGAATAAAAGGAAGAAGAATAAAAGGAAGAAGAATAAAAAGGAAGAAGAATAAAAGGAAGAAGAATAAAAGAAGAAGAATAAAAGGAAGAAGAATAAAAAGGAAGAAGAATAAAAGGAAGAAGAATAAAAGGAAGAAGAATAAAAGGAAGAAGAATAAAGGAAGAAGAATAAAAGGAAGAAGAATAAAAGGAAGGAAAAAGGAAGAAGACTAAAAGGAAGAAGAATAAAAGGAAGAAGAATAAAAGGAAGAAGAATAAAAGGAAGAAGAATAAAGGAAGAAGAATAAAAGGAAGAAGAATAAAAAGGAATAAGAATAAAAGGAAGAAGAATAAAGGAAGAAATAAAGGAGAATGGGAGAATGTCAAGAAAATCGAAGGCGACGAGAGGTCAACTTGCAAGAATCGCTGTGAATGGTCCACTGACGACGGTCAACTGCAAGGAATCGCTGTGAATGGTCGCACCTGACGACGGTCAACTTGCACAGAATCGCTGTGAATGGTCGCACCTGACGACGGTCAACTTGCACAGAATCGCTGTGAATGGTCGCACCTGACGACGGTCAACTGACAGAATCGCTGGAATGAGTCACCTGACGACGGTCAACTTGACAGAATCGCTGTGAATGGTCGCACCTGACGACGGTCAACTGCAAGAATCGCTGTGAATGGTCGCACCTGACGACGGTCAACTTGCACAGAATCGCTGTGAATGGTCGCACCTGACGACGGTCAACGACAGAATCGCGTAAGGTCGCAAACTGACGACGGGCAACGTACAAATGCTGGAATGGTCACTGACGACGGTAATGAAGAATCAGTGAATGGTCGCACCTGAGACGGTCAACTAAGAATCGCGTGAATGGTCGCACCTGACGACGTCAATTCACAAATGGAAGGATAAGGAATGAATAAGGGAAGTCGCACTGACGACGTCAACTTGACAGAATCGCGTGAATGGTCGCTGCGACGACGGTCAACTGACAGAACGCTGTGAATGGTCGCTGACGACGGTCAATGACAGAATCGCTGTGAATGGTCGCACCTGACGACGGTCAATTGACAGAATCGCTGTGAATGGTCGCACCTGACACGTCAACTACAGAATCGCATGAATGGTCGCACCTGACGCGTCAACTGCAAGAATACAAGCCTCAAGCAAAGAGTTGAGTTTAGAGTTGACTGTACAAAACAGAGTTTCAGACTGCTGTCATGAGAGCTAAGTTCCGGAAGGACAAAACGACTGATGATGAGAATGGTACAGACAGTTTAAAGAATAATCATCGCGCCAGGTTCGAGATGACTAGGTGAAAGTTTGTAAGGGGTTCAACTCGGACGGCAGATAAAGCACAGGCCCAGATTTACGGTGTTCGTGAAGAACCGAAGGATTAGATGTCCATGATACCGAGCCGAAGAGCTCAGCTGAAGGCTTCTGGATCGAAAAAAACAAGAATTTAATCGGAAGAGGTCATCAAGAAAAGTTTGAGTGCTTCATATTCCACAGATCGTTATCAGAAGAAAATGTCAATAAGGAGCAACACAAGATATGCAAAGAAAAAAGACAACTTGTCATTATAGCATCAAAAGTTGGACTACAGATAAATGAAAACAAAATAAGAAGACATAGGAAGTAAGAATATCAATGGAATCTAAAATGATAAAAATAACAGAGCAGTTCACATAGGTAGAATTGATTAAGGAAATGTATAAAAGAAATATGATAAATTGGAAGAACATCAGCTTAAAAGTCTAAATAAAATATGGAACTGAAGTTATATAGTATTAAAATTAAATTACGAATTTTCAATTCAAATGTTGAAGTAATCCTAACATATGCTAGCGAGAGTTGGAAAATGACTAAAGATATAGAAAGCAAGTTGAATGCATTTGAAAATAGATATCTGCGAAAAATAATGAATATAAAATGGAACGAATTCAGGAGAAGGATGAAATCAAAGACATGTCTGGTCAACCACTAGTGACAACTGTTATAAGAAAGAGAAGATGGAAATATGTTGGGCACACCTTGAGGAGAAATGATCAACGAATATCCAAGCAGGCATTGAAGTGGGATGCAAAGTGTTCAAGAAAGAGGTCGACCTAAGAAGACCCTGAAACGAACTTTGTTGAGAGAGGCAGGAAATATCGGTCTCAGTTCCATGGAGGAGATAGAACGAGTTGCCCAGGATAGAGCGGTATGGAGAAATTACTTGCAGGCCCTATGTAACGTATAACGGTAAGAGAGGAATTATTATTATTAATCGTCAGTTGCTTCTAGAGTGCTGAACAAGTCACTAAGCATCTGTTCATCTTGAAGTCGGTAAATCTAAGCCGATAAGTGTACTCAGTTGTTCTATGTTGAAAATATCATAAATTGTTCATCTTCAAAGTAAAAAGATAATGTACTCAGTTGATATATAGTAATAGAAGATTTAAATATTCAATTAAAGTTGATCTTTCTAAAGATGAAAACAACTCAATACTTAGGAAGGGCAGGGTGTGTGTGGCTAAGTAGTTCAGCATTTGCATTCTTCTTCTTTCTTCTTTTGTCGTCACTGCTACCGGGTTGTTGCCCAGTGTCGTCACACTGTTACCGGGTTGTTGCCCAGTGTCGTCACACTGTTACCGGGTTGTTGCCCAGTGTCGTCACACTGTTACCGGGTTGTTGCCCAGTGTCGTCACACTGTTACCGTTGTTGCCCAGTGTCGTCACACTGCTACTGGGTTGTTGCCCAGTGTCGTGGTTTTCTGTTTTTCTCTTTCTCTGTTCTATTGGCTTGGGGGATTGTTATTTTTGCCCTTTGACAGGATTCTGCTATGCGATCTAGCCATCATTTTCGTGTCTTCCTCTCGCCTTCTTTCCCGATGTTCTGTTGTAGAAGACTCTGTATACTGTGAAGTTTGGATGCATTCTTATTAAGTGGCCTAACCATTTCATTCTGTGGTCTTCAATATAATTCAAGTAAGATGAGAAACAACGAATGAAGCATTTTGCCTTGCGTTCTGAAATATATGGGTTCGAATCCGAACCGCGCCGTTCTGTTCACTAGTGTATTTTTTTAACAGAGACTCTTAGAATTGTTGCCGAAACTACGGAGTTCGTGCTTTGTGCAATACTCTTGACAAGTGTTGTGAGATTTATACAGAGAGGGATAGAGCCATGTGGGATAAAACCCTGTGGAATGAAATCAATCCTTCACCTTTAGTTCTTTAATCTCAATGCATTAACCAGTCAATATATTTTTAATCTTAGCGTTTGTATTAATAAGATTATAGTTCTCAGTCGCGAAATCTTTAATTTAGGTTAAGATGGACTTACTTCTTCTTCTTCTTTGCGTTCGTTCTTTACGACCAATTTTCATCACTTTTTGTGATATGTTTGATCTTTGCCAAGAACGTGTATACGTTGCACATTGGTTTGTAGGCCCCTAAACGCATAGACTTCTACACGTTTAGGACATGTGCATCCGATTTCAGCCAAACCTCCATAGTCGCCTCTTACGACATGCATGGCAGGTAACAGTGGTTCTATTCTTGACACCCCAAATAAGGGACCCGGTAACTACTTGGGCGTACTTATTTATATAGATCTTCTTCTTCTTCTTCTTCTAATGTTCCATATCGACCACTTGTTAATCATTCTGTATGATCAAGTAGGTCAGCACATCCGATTTCTGCCATGCTTTTTATTTACTAGGCTAGTTTCCTGAGGTCCTATATCAGTCGTCTCTTGTGGCATGCCTTGTAGGTTGCAGTTGTACTATTCTTTGCTTCTCTTGCGGATTCAGTACCACACAGGCGACTTATATATATATATATATATAATATATATATATATATATATATATATATATGTGATAGAAAGAACACTGTAAGTTTGACTGCAAGTTTACTAAATTCTGTGAGTCCATGGTTATTTATTCATGCAATGTGCGGAAACATACAGATCTGAGGGGGTCAGACCGGATCAGATCAAATCTGGAGAAATCCGTGGGAGGTAATACTAAGTAATTGGGCGATTTTGAACAAAGACATTAATTCCTCTTATCTTACCCCACTTCCGCTTTTACCGTGTGTTGACAGCGGGATATGGGGTATATAGGTATTTGTTGTATCTATCAGACCGTGGGTTGCTGAAGTTCTCAAGGGGTGCAAAGAATAGTAACACTGCGACGTACAAGTCATGTCTTAAGAGACGCCTATGGTAGGTGTCTAGGGAGTCTACCTTAGTAAATGAAAAGCGTCGCAGAAACAGATGTGCTGGCATATTTGTTGGCGCATAACTGGCACAGTGCAATCGCTCTTAGGCTCGGATCACATACCAATCACATAGAGCATAGAGTGATTAACAAGTTATCGATATCGGACGTTGGAAGAAGAAGAAGAAGCTGTATCCATCTCTAAGTCCTCCTTCCCATTTATATCTAAGTTCTAGTTTATTTAGTATTTCTTGGTTGTATATGTACCCTTAAGAAGACCCACGGTCGAAACGTCGGAATGTTGTCATGTTTGTTATTTAATGATTCATTTCCTGCTTGCTTATTTCTTGCTTGTTTATTTCTTGTTTGTTTATTTCTTGTTTGTTTATTTCTTGTTTGTTTATTTCTTGTTTGTTTATTTCTTGTTTGTTTATTTCTTGTTTGTTTATTTCTTGTTTGTTTATTTCTTGTTTGTTTATTTCTTGTTTGTTTATTTCTTGTTTGTTTATTTCTTGTTTGTTTATTTCTTGTTTGTTTATTTCTTGCTTGTTTATTTCTTGTTTGTTTATTTCTTGTTTGTTTATTTCTTGCTTGTTTATTTCTTGCTTGTTTATTTCTTGCTTGTTTATTTCTTGCTTGTTTATTTCTTGCTTGTTTATTTCTTGCTTGTTTATTTCTTGCTTGTTTATTTCTTGCTTGTTTATTTCTTGCTTGTTTATTTCTTGCTGAAACATATCAATAATACTGATATTCATTCGCCTTAAATATGATTTATAAAATAATGTAATCTTGATTTCTAACTAAAAATACATTAATAATTCTGTATATAATAATTGATTGATTGATTATTTGAATGATTGATTGGACCATCCTCATTGCACTTAATGAGTGACCATGTGTGCTTCAATTTCGTTCTCACAGAACGATCTCAGGAGCAGTGCACAAACTCCATAGCATTGCCAAGGGTCCCCGATGCAATTTTGAAGATGGAAATATATTTTTGTAGGATTTAAAAAAAATATTTTCTAAAGAATGTTGTCCCAGCAGCGGCTTTCCAGCCTGCTCTTCCAGCCTGCTCTACTAGCCTGCTCTACTAGCCTGCTCTACCAGCCTGCTCTTCCAGCCTGCTCTACTAGCCTGCTCTACTAGCCTGCTCTACTAGCCTGCTCTACCAGCCTGCTCTACTAGCCTGCTTCAGCCTGCTCACTAGCCTGCTCTACTAGCCTGCTCTACTAGCCTGCTCTACTAGCCTGCTCTACTAGCCGCCCTAGCTGCTTTCTCGATTTTGAACTGCCAAGGGCTCTTTTACGTGCTAAAATTGAACACGGGATCTATGTTTTGTCGTCCGTCTCCGATAGAACTAGGAACTCGATCTCACCTACATTGAGATCAAGGATCTCTGGAAATATAGAAAGATGGCTCCACGAGGGAGCAAACCTTGTATCTTTGGTACGAGAGACGATCATCTAACCTCTACGCCACAGAGACCCCTTAAATAACAATTCTAAACTGCAAGGGTCAAGTGACGTAAGTGACCTGATGTCTTCGATTTTCTCTTGAGCTCCTCAACTTCTTCTTCATCCTTCGCCCTAGGGAAGCATAGGTCCGCAACCAAGGCCTTCCAAGCCCGTCTATCCAAGACCATCTTTTCCAGACTTCTCTACTCTCCCGCCATTGTCTTGCATTCCGTCTCCAACCCCCGTCTTCCCCTAGCTCTATTGCCCTGGAGGTTCCATTGAAGAGCCTGTCTTGTGATGCTGTTAGGTAGTTTCCTCAGTATATATCTTATCCATTGCCTCCTTCTGCTACTTATCTCGTGTTCCACCTGTCGTTGCCCTGTTCTCTCCCAGAGTTCCCTGTTTGTAGTCCTGTCATACCATCGCGGATGGAGTATCCTACGCAGGCATCTATTGATTAATGTCTATAATATTTGGTGTTCCTCTTAGTTGTTCTCCATGTCTCCGCTCTATATAGCAGAACACCATTGACATTTGAGTTAAATTTCATTATCTAAGTTTTATTCCTGATCATTCTTGAACTCCATATGTTCTTCAGAATGGCAAAGGTTGATCTTGCCTTTTGTATTCCAATCCTCCTCAAAGTCTTAAGAAAAGTGGTGGATGTAGTCGAGTAGGGATAAAACAGCATGTCATACCAGCTAATCGGTTTAAGATAATTTAGCAAAATTTGTATCGATTAAAATTATACTTATACAATAATCCCAGTTATAATCCTTTTTTTTCATGGTACACAAACGTATTACAGACAGACATATGAATATTGTACAAGATGGTACTTAAAGCCAAAGGATTGACTTTTTGCGCGATTTTACCCCATGTGGCTCAGTTCATCTCCACAAAAATGGCACGCCCCTGCTGAGAATATTGCACAAAGTACGAACCCCGTAGCTTCGGCAAGAATCCTTTGGAAAAAGTGCACTCGTGAACAGCACGGTGCAGATCTGAAACTACGATCTTTGGGCGCAAGGTAAGTTTTAACCACTTAGCCACAGAGACCCCATAACTGATTGTCAGGTTGTTGATACGACGTGATTGTCTGGTTGTTGATACCACATGATTGTCTGGTTGTTGATACCACGTGATTGTCTGGTTCTTGATACGACGTGATTGTCTGGTTGTTGATACGACGTGATTGTCTGGTTGTTGATACCACGTGATTGTCTGGTTGTTGATACGACGTGATTGTCTGGTTGTTGATACACGTGATTGTCTGGTTGTTGATACGACGTGATTGTCTGGTTGTTGATACGACGTGATTGTCTGGTTGTTGATACGACGTGATTGTCTGGTTGTTGATACGACGTGATTGTCTGGTTGTTGATACCACGTGATTGTCTGGTTGTTGATACGACGTGATTGTCTGGTTGTTGATACACTGATTGTCTGGTTGTTGATACACGTGATTGTCTGGTTTTGATCGACAATGATTGTTGTTGATCACGTGATTGTCGGTTGTTGATACGACGTGATTGTCTGTTGTTGATCGACGGATTGTCTGGTTGTTGATACGACTATTGTCTGATTGTTGATACGACTGATTGTCTGTTGTTGATACGACTGATTGTCTGGTTGTTGATACCGACGTGATTGTCGGTTGTTGATAACACTGATTGTCTGGTTGTTGATACGACTGATTGTCTGGTTGTTGATACGACTGATTGTCTGGTTGTTGATACGACGTGATTGTCTGGTTGTTGATACGACGTGATTGTCTGGTTGTTGATACGACTGATTGTCTGGTTGTTGATACGACGTGATTGTCTGGTTGTTGATACGACTGATTGTCTGGTTGTTGATACGACTGATTGTCTGGTTGTTGATACGACTGATTGTCTGGTTGTTGATACGACGTGATTGTCTGGTTGTTGATACGACTGATTGTCTGGTTGTTGATACGACGTGATTGTCTGGTTGTTGATACGACGTGATTGTCTGGTTGTTGATACACGTGATTGTCTGTTTTTATACGACTGATTGTCTGGTTTTGTACGACTGATTGTCTGGTTTTGATACGACGTGATTGTCTGGTTGTTGATACGACGTGATTGTCTGGTTGTTGATACGACGTGATTGTCTGGTTGTTGATACGACGTGATTGTCTGGTTGTTGATATTTCGGACTGATTGTCTGGTTGTTGATACGACGTGATTGTCTGGTTGTTGATACGACTGATTGTCTGGTTGTTGATACGACTGATTGTCTGGTTGTTGATACGACTGATTGTCTGGTTGTTGATACGACTGATTGTCTGGTTGTTGATACGACTGATTGTCTGGTTGTTGATACGACTGATTGTCTGGTTGTTGATACGACGTGATTGTCTGGTTGTTGATACGACGTGATTGTCTGGTTGTTGATACGACTGATTGTCTGGTTGTTGATACGACTGGATTGTCTGGTTGTTGATACGACGTGATTGTCTGGTTGTTGATACGACGTGATTGTCTGGTTGTTGATACGACTGATTGTCTGGTTGTTGATACGACGTGATTGTCTGGTTGTTGATACGACTGATTGTCTGGTTGTTGATACGACGTGATTGTCTGGTTGTTGATACGACTGATTGTCTGGTTGTTGATACGACTGATTGTCTGGTTGTTGATACGACTGATTGTCTGGTTGTTGATGACGATTGTCTGTTGTTGATAGACTGATTTCTGGTTGTTGATACGACTGATTGTCTGGTTGATTGATACGACATGATTGTCTGGTTGTTGATACACGTGATTGTCTGGTTGTTGATACGACTGATTGTCTGGTTGTTGATACGACTGATTGTCTGGTTGTTGATACGACTGATTGTCTGGTTGTTGATACGACTGATTGTCTGGTTGTTGATACGACTGATTGTCTGGTTGTTGATACGACTGATTGTCTGGTTGTTGATACGACTGATTGTCTGGTTGTTGATACGACTGATTGTCTGTTTGTTGATACGACTGATTGTCTGGTTGTTGATACGACGATTGTCTGGTTGTTGATACGACTGATTGTCTGTTGTTGATACGACTGATTGTCTGGTTGTTGATACGACTGATTGTCTGGTTGTTGATACGACTGATTGTCTGGTTGTTGATACGACTGATTGTCTGGTTGTTGATACGACTGATTGTCTGGTTGTTGATACGACTGATTGTCTGGTTGTTGATACGACGTGATTGTCTGGTTGTTGATACGACTGATTGTCTGGTTGTTGATACGACTGATTGTCTGGTTGTTGATACGACTGATTGTCTGGTTGTTGATACGACTGATTGTCTGGTTGTTGATACGACTGATTGTCTGGTTGTTGATACGACTGATTGTCTGGTTGTTGATACGACTGATTGTCTGGTTTTGATACACGATTTCTGTTATTGATCGACGATTGTGTTGTTATACGACTGATTGTCTGGTTGTTGATACGACTGATTGTCTGGTTGTTGATACGACTGATTGTCTGGTTGTTGATACGACTGATTGTCTGGTTGTTGATACGACTGATTGTCTGGTGTAATGTCTGGTGATACGACTGATTGTCTGGTTGTTGATACGACGTGATTGTCTGGTTGTTGATACGACTGATTGTCTGGTTGTTGATACGACTGATTGTCTGGTTGTTGAATTTTTTTCGACTGATTGTCTTTGATCTGATTGATAACGACTGATTGTCTGGTTGTTGATACGACTGATTGTCTGGTTGTTGATACGACTGATTGTCTGGTTGTTGATACGACTGATTGTCTGGTTGTTGATACGCTGATTGTCTGGTTGTTGATACGACTGATTGTCTGGTTGTTGATACGACTGATTGTCTGGTTGTTGATACGACTGATTTCGTTGTTGATACTGATTGTCTGGTTGTTGATACGACTGATTGTCTGGTTGTTGATACGACGTGATTGTCTGGTTGTTGATACGACTGATTGTCTGGTTGTTGATCGACGATTGTCTGGTTGTTGATACGACGATTGTCGTTGTTGATCGACTGATTGTCTGGTTGTTGATACATGATTGTCTGGTTGTTGATACGACTGATTGTCTGGTTGTTGATACGACTGATTGTCTGGTTGTTGATACGAATGATTGTCTGGTTGTTGATACGACTGATTGTCTGGTTGTTGATACGACTGATTGTCTGGTTGTTGATACGACTGATTGTCTGGTTGTTGATACGACTGATTGTCTGGTTGTTGATACGACTGATATTGTCTGGTTTTGATACGACTGATTGTCTGGTTGTTGATACACTGATTGTCTGGTTGTTGATACGACTGATTGTCTGGTTGTTGATACGACTGATTGTCTGTTTGTTGATACGACTGATTGTCTGGTTGTTGATACGACTGATTGTCTGGTTGTTGATACGACTGATTGTCGGGTTGTTGATACGACTGATTGTCTGGTTGTTGATACGACTGATTGTCTGGTTTTGATACGACGTGATTGTCTGTTGTTGATACGACGTGATTGTCTGGTTGTTGATACGACGTGATTGTCTGGTTGTTGATACGACTGATTGTCTGGTTGTTGATACGACTGATTGTCTGGTTGTTGATACGACGTATTGTCTGGTTTTGATACGACTGATTGTCGGTTGTTGATACGACTGATTGTCTGGTTGTTGATACGACGATTGTCATGTTGTTGATGACTGATTGTCGGATTTGATACGACTGATTGTCTGGTTGTTGATACGACTGATTGTCGGGTTGTTGATACGACTGATTGTCTGGTTGTTGATACGACTGATTGTCAGGTTGTTGATATAGTCTATACGATGATTGTCTGGTTGTTGATACGACTGATTGTCTGGTTGTTGATACGACGTGATTGTCAGGTTGTTGATACGACTGATTGTCTGTTGATATGATTCTGTTTGAACGACGTGATTATCGGTTGTTGATACGACTGATTGTCTGGTTTTGATACGACTGATTGTCTGGTTATTGATACGACTGATTGTCGAGTTGTTGATACGACTGATTGTCTGGTTGTTGATACACTGATTGTCTGGTTGTTGATACGACTGATTGTCAGGTTGTTGATACACGTGATTGTCGGTTGTTGATACACGTGATTGTCTGGTTGATTGATACACTGATTGTCAGGGTTGATACAAATGTTTATATTTTCTTTTGAATCACTGAATTATGTGTTTTCCGTTTTTACAATTGCATTGATTCAGGCTTTGAAGAGATTAGTCATTGATGCTCGATGATGACGTTGTCAGTTTTGATACCAACATTGCTCAGGTTGTAATACTAGCTATGTACCGATTATCAGAAGTTTAACTTTTGATCAAATATGATGTTTTCCGTTCTAGCATTGGAATGAAATAACATATAATGATAGAAATAATAGTGTATGAGTTTTTAAGATCGACGAATGTAATGGTAGATACTAATGAGTTAAGGTATCAATGAAGTTATAATGATAGAATATAATGATAGAATATAATGATAGAATATAATGATAGAATATAATGATAGAATATAATGATAGAATATAATGATAGAATATAATGATAGAATATAAATCAATGTAAATCAACTGTTGATATTTTCTTCTTCAAACGCTCCATATCGACCACTTGTTAACCACTCTGTGTGATTTGTATGTGAACTGAGTCTAAGAGCGAGTTATAATGAACCATTTATGCGCCTAAATGCCTGCATATCCGATTTATGCGATGTTTTTTATTTACTGAGGTAGCTTCCCTAGGCCACTAACTCAGTGGCCTCTACTACGTGGCCCCGGCACCACACGGGCGAACTGTTGATATTAAAGTAAGTATCGGTTTATGAATACCAATTAATAATTCTACAATTAGCCATTGTATGCTCAGGTGAGAAAGTCGAATTTGTGTCTGAGACCAGTTACCTCATCACAAGTCATTTTTGTAACTACAGAAAGTGTACAGAACGAAAAACATACAGGTAAACAGACTAGTCAAATGATGCAAGGTGTACTTAGTTCATCAATAGCATTTGCTGACGAGAAATAACATTTACTGATGAGAAATAACGTTTACTGATGAGAAATAACATTTACTGATGAGAAATAACATTTACTGATGAGAAATAGCATTTAATGATGAGAAATAGCATTTACTGATAACAAATAACATTTACTGATGAGAAATAACATTTACTGATAACAAATAACATTTACTGATGAGAAATATTGGGCACATTTTAATGACACGGTTCAATTGACGGAATCCTTTGAGATAAGAACGGGGGTGGAGCAGGGATGCCTGTTATCACCATTTCTGTTCTTGCTGGCCATAGATTGGATCATGAAATCAACAACAACAGATAACAGATGGGGAATACAATAGACACTTATGAAACAACTAGATGACCTGAATTTTGCAGACGATCTGGCATTGCTGTCCCACAATCACGCACAAATTAATGATAAAATGAATATTCTAAATAATAAGTCTCAGCAACTAGGTTTGAAAATGACAGGAAAAGACCAAGGTCATGAGAATAAATGCAGTACATGTAAACCAGATTATGCTGGAGGAAACAGCTCTACAAGATGTAGAATCATACACAACGTTGGTAGCAACATAAACACAGAAGGGAACAAACAAAGATGTCAAGATAAGAACACAAAAAGCAAGGGGAAACTGTATTGCATTGAATAAGATATAGAAGTCAGAAGATATCAAAACAAACATAAAGCTGAGAATCTTTCAATCAAATGTGAAGTCAGTGCTGTTCTATGGCTTGTAACATGGAAGACAACAAAAGAAACCATCAGAAAACTGTCGATTTTCATAAATGGATGTTTACGTAGAATAGAGGGACTGAGATGGTATGATACGATTACAAACGAGAAACTCAGAGAAAGAACTACAAGCAATGAGAAAGAGCCAGGCAGAGATGATAGGCAATGGATAGGATATACATTGAGAAGACCGAACGGAAGCATTGCAAGACAGGCACTGTTTTGGAACCCGCAGAAAAGAGGAGAAGCGAAGGCCTAGACAGACATGGAAAGAAGAGATGGAGGCGGATATTAAAAGGATAGATAAAACATGCAAGAGTTGAAAATGATGGCATGTGAGAGGGAAGTGCTGAAGAGGTTTTTTTAAAGACCTGTGCTCCCTGGGGAGTTGAAAGGTGAAGAAGAAGAATGAGATTATTAAATCTTAGAAATGTCAACTATTAGTAACAACTGTTATAAGAAAGAGAAGATGGAAATATGTTGGGCATACTCTGAGAAGAAATGTCTAGTCAACTACTAGTAACAACTGTTATAAGAAAGAGAAGATGGAAATATGTTGAGCATACTCTGAGAAGAAATGTCTGGTCAACTATTAGTAACAACTGTTATAAGAAAGAGAAGATGGAAATATGTTGGAGCATACTCTGAGAAGAAATGTCTGGTCAACTTAGTAAAACTGTTATAAGAAGAGAAGATGGAAATATGTTGGGCATACTCTGAGAAGAAATGTCTGGTCAACTATTAATAACAACTGTTATAAGAAAGAGAAGATGGAAATATGTTGGGCATACTCTGAGAAGAAATGTCTGGTCAACTATTAGTAACAACTGTTATAAGAAAGAGAAGATGGAAATATGTTGGGCATACTCTGAGAAGAAATGTCTGGTCAACTATTAGTAACAACTGTTATAAGAAAGAGAAGATGGAAATATGTTGGACATACTCTGAGAAGAAATGTCTGGTCAACTATTAGTAACAACTGTTATAAGAAGAAGATGGAGATATGTTGGGCATACTCTGAGAAGAAATGTCTGGTCAACTATTAGTAACAACTGTTATAAGAAAGAGAAGATGGAAATATGTTGGGCATACTCTGAGAAGAAATGTCTGGTCAACTATTAGTAACAACTGTTATAAGAAAGAGAAGATGGAAATATGTTGGGCATACTCTGAGAAGAAATGTCAAGTCAACTATTAGTAACAACTGTTATATGAAAAGAAGATGGAAATATGTTGGGCATACTCTGAGAAGAAATGTCTGGTCAACTATTAGTAACAACTGTTATAAGAAAGAGAAGATGGAAATATGTTGGGCATACTCTAGAAGAAATGTCTGGTCAACTATTAGTAACAACTTTTATAAGAAAGAGAAGATGGAAATATGTTGGGCATACTCTGAGAAGAAATGTCTGGTCAACTATTAGTAACAACTGTTATAAGAAAGAGAAGATGGAAATATGTTGGGCATACTCTGAGAAGAAATGTCTGGTCAACTATTAGTAACAACTGTTATAAGAAGAGAAGATGGAAATATGTTGGGATACTCTGAGAAGAAATGTCTGGTCAACTATTAGTAACAACTGTTATAAGAAAGAGAAGATGAAGATATGTTGGGCATACTCTGAGAAGAAATGTCTGGTCAACTATTAGTAACAACTGTTATAAGAAAGAGAAGATGGAAATATGTTGGGCATACTCTGAGAAGAAATGTCTGGTCAACTATTAGTAACAACTGTTATAAGAAGAAGATGGAGATATGTTGGGCATACTCTGAGAAGAAATGTCTGGTCAACTATTAGTAACAACTGTTATAAGAAAGAGAAGATGGAAATATGTTTGGTATACTCTGAGAAGAAATGTCTGGTAAACTGCTGGTAACAACTGTTATAAGAAAGAGAAGATGGAAATATGTTGGGCATACTTGAGAAGAAATGTCTGGTCAACTATTAGTAACAACTATAAGAAAGAGAAGATGGAAATATGTTGGGCATACTCTGAGAAGAAATGTCTGGTCAACTATTAGTAACAACTGTTATAAGAAGAAGATGGAGATATGTTGGGCATACTCTGAGAAGAAATGTCTGGTCAACTATAGTAAACAACTGTTATAAGAAGAGAAGATGGAAATATGTTGGGCATACTCTGAGAAGAAATGTCTGGTCAACTATTAGTAACAACTGTTATAAGAAAGAGAAGATGGAAATATGTTTGGTATACTCTGAGAAGAAATGTCTGGTCAACTGCTGGTAACAACTGTTATAAGAAAGAGAAGATGGAAATATGTTTGGCATACTCTGAGAAGAAATGTCTGGTCAACTGCTGGTAACAACTGTTATAAAAAAGAGAAGATGGAAATATGTTGGGCATACTCTGAGAAGAAATGTCTGGTCAACTATTAGTAACAACTGTTATAAGAAAGAGAAGATGGAAATATGTTGGGCATACTCTGAGAAGAAATGTCTGGTCAACTGCTGGTAACAACTGTTATAAAAAAGAGAAGATGGAAATATGTTGGGCATACTCTGAGAAGAAATGTCTGGTCAACTATTAGTAACAACTGTTATAAGAAAGAAGATGGAAATATGTTGGGCATACTCTGAGAAGAAATGTCTGGTCAACTATTAGTACTAACTGTTATAAGAAAGAGAAGATGGAAATATGTTGGCATACTCTGAGAAGAAATGTCTAGTCAACTATTAGTAACAACTGTTATAAGAAAGAAGAAGATGGAAATATGTTTGGTATACTCTGAGGAAGAAATGTCTGGTCAACTGCTGGTAACAACTGTTATAAGAAAGAGAAGATGGAAATATGTTTGGTATACTCTGAGAAGAAATTTCTGGTCAACTCGGTAACAACTGTCAAAAGAAGACACGGTGGAAAAATATTAAACATACTTTAAGTAGAAATGACTGGGCAAACTGGTAACAACTGTTATCAGAAAGAGAAGATGGAAATATGTTTGGTATACTCTGAGAAGAAATGTCTGGTCAACTGCTGGTAACAACTGTCAAAAGAAAGACACGGTGGAAAAATATTAAACATACTTAAGAGAAATGACTGGTCAAACTGGTAACAACTGTTATCAGAAAGAAAGCTGATATATGTTGGGCACACTCTGAGAAGAAATGATCAAAGAATGGCATTGAAGGTGGAAGGAAACAGGTGCAAGAAAGAAATGATCAAAGAATGGCATTGAAGGTTGGAAGAAACAGGTGCAAGAAAGAAATGATCAAAGAATGGCATTGAAGGTGGGAAGAAACAGGTGCAAGAAAGAAATGATCAAAGAATGGCATTGAAGGTGGGAAGAAACAGGTGCAAGAAAGAAATGATCAAAGAATGGCATTGAAGGTGGGAAGAAACAGGTGCAAGAAAGAAATGATCAAAGAATGGCATTGAAGGTGGGAGGAAACAGGTGCAAGAAAGAAATGATCAAAGAATGGCATTGAAGGTGGGAGGAAACAGGTGCAAGAAAGAAATGATCAAAGAATGGCATTGGAGGTGGGAAGAAACAGGTGCAAGAAAGAAATGATCAAAGAATGGCATTGAAGGTGGGAGGAAACAGGTGCAAGAAAGAAATGATCAAAGAATGGCATTGAAGGTGGGAGGAAACAGGTGCAAGAAAGAAATGATCAAAGAATGGCATTGAAGGTGGGAAGAAACAGGTGCAAGAAAGAAATGACACCTTAGGAAAGTATTAAATATATTTCAAAGAGAGGTCACAAATATTGGACTGATTTTCATAGAAGAGATTATTAGTCGCCAAGGATAGAGCGATATTGAAAAATTGCTTGCATGTTTTATGTAACGTGTAATGGTACGAGATCCATACACTATATAAACTCTCAAACGTCTAAAGGTTTACGTTTTTGTGGTTTTCAGCGAATATCTTCTACAATACTAGCAACGATATAGCTTCTGGTATTCAATAAGAAAAATCAAGAAGGCAAGACAAACTTTTGCCATGCTCAAAAAAATTTGGAAAACAAAAGGACTAAATCTTAGGACAAAACTTAAAATACATAGAAGTAATATACTGGGAGTGCTATTATACAGTAGTGAATGCTGGAAAATAACTCAACACATAATACACAAGTTAGAGATATTTCAGAATAAATGTTTAAGAAGAATCCTTCGAATCCTGACTAAATGACATATCAAATGAGGAGCTTTTGAAACGAACAGACTGTTCATCTTTGGAAACCATCATTAAGAGATGAAGATGGAGGTGGATTGGGCATGTATATCGTATACCATTGGGACATTGGCTAGGACAGCTCCCAGATAGACAGCGGATGGGAAGAGAAGGCCTGGACGTCCAAAAGAAACTTGGAGAAGAACGGTGGAGATAGAGTTGAAGGAGTGTGGCTAAACGTGGACACCGTTTTAGAAAGCAGCAGAACGGCAACAGTGGAAGTCTCTTGTGGAAGCTTGTGTGTCAATCCGAGACACGAAAGAGGATATAGATAGATAGATAAAATAAAAATTCACGTTCTGTATGTCTGGAAATCAAATTGAATGAACTATCTCGATATGGGATTTTAATATAAAACTTAAATAATATGGAATACATGTAATTCACTCCCCTTTTGACTAAAAATAGAATGCTTACCAATAGCAACAAAATGTGTAGCAACAAAGGGAGGGAGGGAGGAGGGAGGAGGGGGTAATTAGGAAATATATAATGAAAACTTTAAATAAAACTTTCACGCCAGTGTTTGCTGCAGGGCTCATGGGGGAGAGGAGGAGCAAAGAATAGTACAACTGTGAACTACAAGGCATGTCGTAAGAGGCGACTGAGGTAGCAGCCCAGGGAAGCTACTCTTGTAAATAAAAAGCTTCGCAGAAATCGGATGTCTGGTCTTCTGTAGGCGCATAACTGGCACAGAGTAAAATTACTCTGCTCAGATCATATGAAAATCACAAAGAGTGGTTTAAAAAGTGGTCTATAGTGAACGTTCGAGAATGAAGAAGATTTGTTGGCCTTCTTGTTTACACATAAACTAAGCTTAACCAATCGGTTTGCAGCGTTATATTCAACGATATATACAAACACATAAGGATAATCTAAACGCTAGACGATAGCTTTAAATACGATAGATTGGTGACGCTGATACTTGATACATTTAACACATACATTCTCAGACACATCACTTCGTGAAGGTGAGTAGTTTATACAGCTGTATGTTTATGACTTATAGGCTGTTGACAATTTATCATTTATCATCTAATGATGTTTTGTTTTTCATTTAACCGCTATGAACTCAGGTTGGCGTCAATATGGCACCTCTGACTGATTTTTGCACAAGCTTGCTTTTTTTTTTTCCGATCCAGAAGCAGTTGAGCTGAAAGCTCTTCGGCTCAGTGTCATGGACATCATAACCCTTCGGCTCGGTGCCACGAACACCGTAAATCTAGGGAACCTGTAGCTTTTCTGCCAGTCCGCGGAGTTGAACCCGCACTTACAGAGGACTAGTCACCCATAGTCCAACGCGCTACGAACACGCTGGGCACGCGGCTTGCTTTTCATTATAACCAGTGCCCTTGCAATTCAGGTGAGCCTTATTCTGACTTCAGAAGTACTTGTAATTTAGATGATCAAGTAAATGATCTGTAGTCCGACCGCGAACTGTGTGCACACCGATAATGTTTTTAGATCTAATCTGTACCTCGAACTCAACGTTTCACGGCACAGTCATTAGCGTAGTATGTTATCAACTTCAGCGCTATCGGCGACCATGATTCTTAATGTGATATAATGTTAGATTGATTGATTGATTGATTGATTGATATGAATATCTAACACTGTGTTTCCAATATAACGAATGTATAGAAAGAGTACATTTGTTACTGTAATCATGGATTGTGCTTTCTGACCTGGACTAGTTTTCTTTGACATATATAGAATACTTTTATGAAGACATGATGTGCTTGATGGTGGCGTCTGTGGCTTAGGGTATAGTGACTCGGTCTATTATCTGACGCTCTGAGTTCGAATCACGGTGCAGAAACTTTGGTTCCAAATTGTTTCGCGTGGATATTTACAAAAGGACGATGGCGCCACCCTTTCAGAAAGCAATGTCAAACTACTGAACGCCTAGAAAAATCACAAACAGCGTTAAGAAGCTAGGATTGATTTGCAGTCCTGTAAAGAATATGCAATTAACTCTATGTGCTTGATACACATCTGAGCTATGTATAAACATTGATAGATTGATAGGACTATCATCATTGCACTTCAGTGAGTAACCAATTGTGCTCAGATCTCTTTCTTACACAGGCATATATATATATATATATATATATATCGGGCAATATGCTTAACACGTAGCCGTGGCGAGGGTCCTCGAATATAATGTTTACAAATGCAGAATTTTGGAAAACAATGAAATAGAACTAAAGGTTATGGAGAGAAAGCGATGATAGATTGGACACACTCTCAAAACAACAAACATAACCAGATACATACTTGACTGGAAACCGCAGGAGAAGAATCGGAAAGCAAACTACTTGCGAAGAATAGAAGGTCAAAGATGAGGCGTAACTAACTAAAATTACAAAATATATTAATTCTGAGTGCCACAGTTCTGGCCACACATGTTTCATTGAAAACACGAAGGTGTGCTTAGAAGGAAGGTTATTATTAATCATGTTTATATATAGATAGTCTCTGGGGTGTAGAAGTTCAATTCTCGTCTTTCGTCGCATAGGGTCTTGGTTCGCTTCCTCGTGAAGCCATCATAGTATTTTTCTAGAGTTCCCTGACCTAAGTGTAGGTCAGACCGATTCTTATTATATTACAGACGGACGATAACACGTAGGTCCCTTGTCCAAGTTCTGCTCCTTAAAAAAGCCTTGCCAGTTCAAAAATCCAGAATATCAGGCTGAAAAGACGCTGCCCTTTCAAAATTCATTAGAAATTGTTTTTAAAAATTATTCCTACAAAATATTTTCACCATCTTCTAAATTACATCTTGAAATCTCGCCGGTGCTAAGGAGCTTGTGCACTGTAGCTGAGATCTATCTTTGCGAGAAAGAGATCGAGTACACCGAAGGCAATGTTGATGGTCCTATCAATCAATCAATCAATATTTACATAGATCAGGTATATTTTACCAACATAATATTTTCATATAATATTTATGTGTTTAACAAAAACACACCATAAAACTAGCAGGTCAGGAGTATAAAATTTATGTTTATAGTTTTCAAAACTTTTCATACCATGCGGCATATTAGGGAACACAGTGTTATAGTCCGTTCAACAACTCATGCCCACAGTCCAATTCGAATTGTAGCAAAACCATCTCTTCTACAGTGCGATATTTGCTCTCAACCTAAAATTTTACCAACGCAAATGTCTGATGGAATAAATTGCTATAGGAAACCTGGATTTTGTAATATAACGGTTTCTTTGATGTTGGCAATATTTGGCTATTTAGTTTTTACAGTAAAACACATATGACATTTGATACAAGTCTCATGCAATGGCGCATCATCTCAGCTTATACATGGGGCCAAATGTTGATACTTCGCAATACAGTCATGAAATAAACAAGAAATGTAGACATAGTTGTATTATTGTTTTTAAATAACTTACATTATAGTTAAAGTTAGCTGCCATGTCATAATGCCATCCCCTTTCAAGTCCAGGCTTTGGACTGCCAATGGTGGAGCTTAAGTAGTAGCATGTCCCTTGCGGAACGTCGCATTCATCACAGCCGCCTGAAAGTCCTATGTCTCTTGCAAGTTCTCCTGCCTCTTCCAGCGCCATGTTCAAGGTTTTGTTGATGTCCTGCTGCCATATTCGTCTTGATTGTCCCCACCTGTTTCCAGGAATCATACCTTCCATTACCTTTCTCTAGATCACGTGGCGTTTAATGTGCCAAAATATTTCATCTTCCGGGACATGATGTTATTTATGAGCAAATGCTTCTTGATATTCAGGTCTTGTAGGATGTTTTTGTTTCTTCTCTTCTCTGTCCAGGATGTTCTAAGAACTTTTCCATATCACCTTGTTATATGGAGCTGCTGGAGAGATTCTTTAAATTGCTACTTGTTCATTACAATGTGCATGTGTTAACATATGTGGTAGGAAGGTATCACTATAATAAAATAGCTTTTTCCTCTGGTTCTTGTATACTGTAGTACAGTTGACCCATATGTGCCTCTTTGCGGAAATACGCGTACAGCATTAATGATACTTTTTGCATTGTAACTTTAAACTGATTAGAAATGTTAAATCGATGTCTGTTTTGAGACGTCAACAATATGACCCAATAGCCTCACACTAATTTCGATATACGCCTTTAACTAATAGTTCATCTCCTAATAATGACGTCATTTGTTTACCATGTTTAAGCCCGTGTCTTTTGGTGCATGCAAATGCAAGAATTGTTCAAAAACCGGAATTCGTCCTGAATGTTGCTATTTTGTCATCAATGTATTAAATGGCTGTAAACATTAGTTTTTTCCAACCATGCCAATAGACGCGTTAAATATATAGCACAAAGAAGGAAACTTCTAGATGTTATACTGTTTGAATATCAAAAAAATATTTTGTAGCGTCGGGAACATGTGTAGTTCACATGCAAGTTTTCAGTTATTCAATCAAATGGTTACAAAGACACATTTTTATCTATGGCATGACACATTGAAACGACTATAGATCCGCATGTTTCATTTACCTTCAGAAGCTTACAGTCTATCTGTTTTATTAAAGTATGTTGTATGTGACTTTACGCTAAAACAATGTACATGATTAACCATTTCTTCATGTGTTCTGATGTTATATTTCTAGGAATCTATACCCGTGATATAACAGCAAAGATCATGATTGCTGGTGCTAAACGAAGTTTTCTTTTACAGGCAACTTTATATTTGTGAGTTATTCCTCTTTTAGAAGTTGATTGATTGATTGATTGATTGATTGATAGGACCATTATCAGTGTACTTCAGTGAGTAACCATGTGTGCTACGATCTATTTCTTACACAGAAAGATGGCTCCACGAAGGAGTGAGCCTGGTACCTTTGACATGAGAGACGAGCAACTAACCTTTACACCACAGAGTTTCCAAAGGCAAGACAAAAAACAGAAGGCTAGACATGAAATAAAAGAAGATTAAAACAGACATGATGAGACAAGATGTCAGAGATACAAATAAAAGAAAGTTAAAACTGACATGATGAGACAAGATAAATGTCAGAGATACAATTAAAAGAATAAGACAAGAATGGCATCTCATTAGGATGGAACATTCGTATTTGTGACAGAAGCTGCAATGTAAGTGCTCTACCGTTGTTACTTTAAAGTAGCTAAAAGAGAGCATATCTATCTTGCGCTCTTAGAGTATTGATGTCGTATTCGTCGTGCTATCTGAGATCAATGATATCTTTCAGGCGAGCATAACAAAAAATAAGGAAAATAAATATTTCGGACACATCAAACAACATGAGTGCCTAGAAAAAATAATTTTGGAGGGATGGTGCCTGGAAGAAGAATGAGAGGAAGACCTAGAAGATGATGAGTGCAAGATATAATCAACGATCTGAGAATGAGTGCTGCTGACTCCGGCCAACTTGCAGAGAACAAATAGTTTTTCAGGACTGCTGTCATGTGAGCCAAGTTCCAACAGGGACAAGTTACTTGATGATGATGATGTTTGAAGCGTTCATGGATCAACATATCCATGGAAATTTCTGATTTCGTTTCTATCTGGGGCGACCTGAGCTCATTGTTGATAAATCGAATTCATCGTTATTGACAGAGTACAACATACATCTCCATTGTCAATTTTCTTAACGACATCCCTAACATCATTAGCAACATCATGGTAGTTTTTTACAAACATACCTTGCTACATCACTCAACATTGACATCATCATTAAACTTGTTAACAACATCATTTCTTCTCAAATTAACAGCAACAGCAACATATTTAACTGCATCATAATTATCCTCACCAATAAAATAAACTTCCCTTGATCTATATCATAAACTTCCTTCACTTATTCATAAACTTCCTTCACCTATATCATAAACTTCCTTCACTTATATCATAAACTTCCTTCACCTATATCATAAACTTTCCTTTATCTATATCACAAACTTCCCTTCACTTATATCATAAACTTCCAGTCAAATATATATCATAAACTTACTTTCACCTATATCATAAACTTCCCTTCATCTATATCATAAACTTCCCTTCACCTATATCATAAACTTCCCTTCACTTATATCATAAACTTCCCTTCATCTATATCATAAACTTCCTTCATCTATATCATAAACTTCTTCATCATATCATAAACTTCCTTCATCTATATCATAAACTTCCCTTCATCTATATCATAAACTTCCCTTCATCTATATCATAAACTTCCCTTCACTTATATCATAAACTTCCCTTCACCTATATCATAAACTTCCCTTCACCTATATCATAAACTTCCCTTCATCTATATCATAAACTTTCCTTCATCTATATCATAAACTTCCCTTCACTTATATCATAAACTTCCCTTCACCTATATCATAAACTTCCCTTCATCTATATCATAAACTTCCTTCATCTATATCATAAACTTCCCTTCATCTATACTCATAACTTCCTTCATCTATATCATAAACTTCCCTTCACCTATATCATAAACTTCCCTTGATCTATATCATAAACTTCCCTTCACTTATATCATAAACTTTCCTTCACCTATATCATAAACTTCCCTTCATCTATATCATAAACTTCCCTTCACCTATATCATAAACTTTCCTTTATCTATATCATAAACTTCCCTTCACTTATATCATAAACTTTATCAAAATATATATCATAAACTTACTTTCACCTATATCATAAACTTCCCTTCATCTATATCATAAACTTCCTTTCACCTATATCATAAACTTCCCTTCATCTATATCATAAACTTCCCTTCATCTATATCATAAACTTCCCTTCACCTATATCATAAACTTTCCTTCACCTACTTATCATAAATCCACTTCATCTATATCATAAACTTCCTTCATCTATATCATAAACTTCCTTCACCATATCATAAACTTCCCCTTTATCTATATCATAAACTTTCCTTCACCTATATCATAAACTTCCCTTCATCTATATCATAAACTTCCCTTCACCTATATCATAAACTTTCCTTTATCTATATCATAAACTTCCCTTCATCTATATCATAAACTTCCCTTCACCTATATCATAAACTTCCCTTCATCTATATCATAAACTTCCTTTCACCTATATCATAAACTTCCCTTCATCTATATCATAAACTTCACTTCACCTATATCATAAACTTCCCTTCATCTATATCATAAACTTTCCTTTATCAAGCGCCTGTGTGGTGCCAGGACCCGCAAGGGAAGCAAAGAATAGTACTATGGCCACCTACAAGTCATGTCTAGAGGCAACTGCGGTTGTGAGGCCTAGGGAAGCTACTCTAAGTAAATAAAAAGGGTCAAAGAAAACGAATGTGATGGCCTACTTGTAGGCGCATAACTGGTAAAACGTACAATCGCTCTAAGACTCAGTTCACATACAAATTACAAAGAGTGGTTAACAAGTGGTCGATTTTGAGCGTTCGAAGAAGAAGACTTCATCAATATCCTTATTCTCACTTTACCAACATCATCAACATCATCAACATCACCAACATCACCAACATCATCAACATCACCAACATCATCAACATCATCAACATCATCATCATCACCAACATCACCAACATCATCAACATCATCATCATCAAAATGCTAATACTGAATTTTGTGTGTATATATATAATACCATGTCATTCTCTTTTTTTTAGAGAAAAACAAGTTTATAAAACTATTTTTGTACTAATGACTCTGACCGTCTCCATTCACAATCGCTTCTACAATATCCACGTGTATAGTTGTCAAGATACCAGATATTCATCAACCAAACCACAACAGACAAGAACTCAGACTGGAGATGGATCTAACAGGATTTCTTATGATCTAATAGTAGATTTTATCAGAAAAGTTGGAAACAATCTTCAGTTTTCTAACATGTCACAAACACAACAAGGTAATGGGCTGATTAATGAAAGTTCAGAAGTCAACGCTAGTTGTACTTTTCCTTATGTTGACCCTTTTGATCCAGTAATTCTGGCTCTCACCAAATATCAGAAGCCTATTAACTGTGAAGGTGGAATTCCTCACCTGGTTTACCTCAGTGATGATACCATCAAGGTGAATCATTCCAGAACTTCTCTAATTGGTGACAGAAATAATACATTTAAAGAATGCAGGTACCAATCTGTGGCCAAGGAACCAGGTTCTGATTTTAAGACAGTCGTCTTGCACGTCAGTGACCCATTTACAGACTCGATAACTCTCAGAGACAATGACGATAACTTGGTTGTGAATGTTTGGTAGCAATAACACAGTGCTCTCACGATCTACTTCAGCTGATTCGTATAAAGAAGATCCTAGAACTCTTATTGAGAACAACTACCAGAAGACGTGGTCACACTCTCCCAAGGAAACGTTGAGTGTTCTCATGATCGTATTGACAGCAGCTCAAACAGAACTTCAGAGACACATGCAAAGACGAGAAACTTCTTCTGGACAATCTGAATGCAATGAGTTAACAGATATAATAAAATAGGACAGAATACTTACCCAAATATCTTAGCACTTCTAACTGGAAAAGACATCAGAGTTGGTTGAAAGTGGCTGGACACCTGATAAAGTATATGATTGCGTCAACGAGGATTTCATTTGGAGTTACTTCAGCAAAGCTGGATATCGGACTGGTGCCATTTTTGACGATTATCATGTCACAGCTTTCCATTATCAGAAAAAGGGTTGGGACAAACCACCAGTCGACTACTACCACAGAGTTATAGTGATTGCCCAATATAAAGAAAAGCTGATGACCACTTTTAACAAGTATTGTCTGAGGGATGTTTCAAGTGCATTAAACAACAATTTCTGGATACAGAATGCCTCGACCTTCAACAATTCACAATCTAAGCCATACTTTGGATTCAGGTAATAACCAAATGTGTACAGGTATATTTAAGAAACTCATTTTGTCATTGTGTCTATGATTTTATACTGCACATTGTGTTCATCGATGTGTCTTTTTCGAAAAAGTCTACACAATCCATCGAGCCAGAGCTTACTGACACATAAATTTAATTTCGATGAAAAAGCTGTACCGACGCAATATTTTGCAATCAGACTGCTAATGAAAAGGACTGTCGAATCGATTAACACCTACATGTTGCGTTTGTGAATCAGTAAAAAAACGTGAAAAATGTAGATTGGAACAAGTTGTGGAAAGTATTGTTAATCAACTCTTCATTTATCAATGCAAGAGTCGCTATATAAACAGCAGTGTACGCTGAAAACAAACGCGGGGGTCTATTAGAAACGTTCTAAACTGGGTCAGGAGTAGGACAAGAATGAACACTATCACCGCTGTTGTTCATCACATATATCGAGCAAATAGCTAACACCAATGAAGAGGAAAACATTGGGTAACACTGATACGAATTTCTTTTTGTTGACGATCATGCGATCATATCAACAACAGAAGAACAATTACAACAACACATTAACTGGACTCGGTTAACATGTAATGAATACAACATGAAATAAACATGGACAAAACCAAAGTAATTATTCCTACATTCCTAGAGAGGAGGAAGACGCTACCATTATCACCATCGACAAAGTACAATTCACTTTTTCTCCCACTTTTATACTATCAATGCCAAACCTGAACACTGACACCAAACGATAGAAAAAAACTAACCACGACCGAGATGATATGTATACGCAGAATGTTAGGGATATCAAGAATAGACCGGTTAAGAGATTAAAATATCAGGAAAAAGAAAACATCAATACGAAAACAACGTCAAGAAACAACATTAATCGTCCGGCTACATAAGTAGATTACCAACATGCAGTACACCTCAGATAGCAATTCTACTCTGATACAGTGGGCACAGCAAACACGATACTACGATACAGTGGGCACAAAGCAAACAGCGATACTCCGATACAGTGGGCACAAAGCAAACAGCGATACTCCGTTACAGTGGGCACAAAGCAAACATCGATACTCCGATACAGTGGGCACAAGCAAAAGCTATACTCCGATACAGGAGCACAAAGCAAAGCGATACAGCAAACGGTGGACATCAAAATAACAAAGGCATTGAAAAACACTATTTAATGAAGAGCATACATGTGCCCATTCTATCAATATTGTTTTGATATCCTGAGCTGTGAGACAAAACATGATTAGAGAAATGAAAGACAAACAGAAGAATATATCACTTATTAATTGTCAATAAGAAATAATAATGTCCCTATATTGATGTTGAGAGCGCCGGTAGTGTAGTTAGTAAACTCACTTCTTAGGCTAGTGGTACAGGTTCAATTCCACAGTGGGCGTGGAATCTTTATTCTGACCGCTAAGGCTCAAAGGGCGACCGAGCCTACTGGGTATCAGGAAAAAACTGGGAAGTATGCGGCCTAGTGATGTTGACCATATGACCTATCGTGTGCCGACGGTCAATGAAAAATACGGGCATAACTCCGTATTACACAATATAGCTGGAGGGTTGGAAAGGGTTATCTTACTTGAACATGTCAATGTTATTGATATCTTTCAAACTTATATAGTTTTGTTTTATTGTTCTGAAATATCAAGTAAACAGATTAGAGCAGAATTTAATAATCTCATTATCTATTTGTTTCTCTCCCTCATGTAAGTTTTCTCACGTCTGACCCAGCGACGAGCAACTTGGCTAGTGCTGGAGATGACCTTTATCTAAGTTTCTTTCAGCAACTGAAAGATAAGAATATCATCAACAACACTGTCCTTATCTTCTTCAGTGACCACGGACAACGTTTTGGACCAACCAGGTTAGTGTATATATTATTTGATAAAGCTGTTTGATTTATTGACATTACACTTTAGAAATGTGTTAAAATGTGAACGTAGTGCTAGCTAGGAAAAGTGTGCAGTTAGAAATGAATCTACGACAGGCCTGGCAAGCCGATAGAAGATCTAATTTGCGACACAGAGATGCCAACAGAAAACAGGAAACGTAGTATAAGCGACCAAAGGTCACGAAAGATCGGATTAGGATAGGGACACTAAAAATATGTGGTTTAAAGAATAAGGCAGAGGAAACTATAGAATTAATGGAGAGATATCATGTGGTGGTACTAGGGCTAGCAGAATTACGACTAAAAGGAAAGGGAATACAAAGAATGCATAAAGACTACACACTGATCTACTCTGGAGTAGATACACATCACAGAGCAAAACATGCAGTTGGATTCCTTATTAACCCAAACACTGCAAACAAGATATTAGACATCAATTATGTTTCAGCAAAACATGGAGTTGGATTCCTTATTAACCCAAACACTGCAAACAAGATATTAAACATCAATTATGTTTCAGAAGAATTATATCCATAAGGTACAAATAGGAACAAGCACGAAATCTATATGCAGATATATGCACCATGCAATGAAACTACATCGAGGAAGAACAGGGCGAATACTTTGATGAGGTACACGACGAAATTGCTAGATTCAATCCTAAAGATCAACTTTTCATAATGGAGGATTTTAATGGGAAAGTAGGAAATAGTAAGAAAACAGTTTCAAGATATCTTTTAAATGCGGGGACAAAAACAGCAAGATCAACACAAATGGGGAAAGATTATTAGATTTTTGTGCACAGCATGACCTTGTCATTACAAACACTTTCTTTCAACATAGAGACTCCCAGGTAATGACTTGGTACAAATGGAACGATCCAGATATTAAAAGCCAGATAGATTACATACTAACAAGGAAGAGAGACTTTAGTGAGATTTTGGATGCTAAAGTCATAGCAAATATTAGTATGGACACAGACCACAGGATCGTAGTTATAGACAGGAAAGACAAGATAAACAGTAATATCAGAAAAAGAAACAAGCATTGAAACTATTAAATGGAAAGAATTAAGAATACAGAAAATGGAAACAATTTCAAAGAAAGAATACAACAAAGTTATGAAAAACTAACAATCAAGACAAAAGAAGTGGATGAGGAATAGAGTAACTTGAAAGACACCTTTAAAATGATTGCTCAAGAAATATGTGGCACCAAAAAGAAAGCGAACCAGAGTGTAAAATTTCACATGGTGGAACCAAGAAATAAAAGAAATAGTGAATAGCAAAAAGAAAGCCAATATATGCTGACTAAAAAGCAGAACTGATGTAAATTATGCAATCTATAGACAAATCAGTGGAGAAACACATAGAGCAATAAAAAGAGCAAATAAAAAAGTATGGGAAACATTTGGAAACATGCTGATAAGAGAAATAAGACAACACAATGAAGAATACAACTCAACAGAAATTTTAAATGACGAAAAGGACAACTATCTTAGAGGCCAAAATTAATTAGAAAGATGGATAAACTACTTTGAAGAGCTCTTAATTGTGATAAAACATGGGAGAATAAACTGCTATAACACAGAGGAAGAAATAGAGGAATTGAACCAGAAATATACTAGCAGAAGTAGAAAATGTAATAAAGTTGCACCAAACACAAAGCAGCAGGCACAGATGATTTACCTGCATAAGCCATCAAAGCAGCTGGAGAGGCAGGTGCAAAATGGGTTAGATGAATCTTCCAAATCGCATGGAAGAACCAAGAAACACCAGAAGATTGGCAAACAACAATAATCACACCAATTTGGAAAAACAAAGGCAGCAAGAAGGAATGTAATAACTATAGGGGAATCTCACTACTAAGTCACATAGGAAAAATGTATGCTAAGATATTGAAAAAAGACTAAGACCAATAATTGAAGAACAACTCTCAGAAGCACAGATGGGCTTAGACGAAATAAAGCTGTACCGATGCAATATTCACATTAAGACAACTGACGGAAAGCGCAATAGAACACAACAAGACCTGTAGTGTGGCATTCATAGATCAGGAAAATGCCTTCGACAGAGTCGATAGAAATAAACTATGGGATTGTTTAAGAAAATATGGAATCAGCAAACATATTATCAAGGTCTGCAAGAGTTTATACATTTCAAATAAAAGTTACATAAGAACAAAAGCCGGAACATCAAAATATTCAAAGTAAACTCAGGAGTTAGACAGGGATGTGTGCTCTCCCACTGCTGTTTATAACATACATGGACAACATAAGTAGAGAAGCAGGAATGAGAAAGGAAATAATATTTCAGAACTTTTATTTGCAGATGACTAAGTACTGATTGCAGAAAATAAAGAATCTCTCCAGAACCATTTGAGCTTAGTTGACATCAATGGTGAGGAGTACAACATGAAAATAAATATAATAAAGACAGAAACAATGGCAATAAGTAGACAACCAGAAAGCCTTACAATAAACTCCAGAACGTAGACATAAAACAAACAATTGAGGCCAAATACTTAGGAGCAATTTTCACAGCAGATGGAAGTATCTATAGCGAAATCAGCAATCGTTGCACAAAGCTTACAAGTACTGGGAAAGTTACACAACTTTGTCACATAAAGAGATACCGCTAACAACTAAAGAAAATCTCATAAGAACGATTTTCTGGCCAACACTATGTTACAGTGTCAAACATGGCACTAACAGTAGCTAATGAGCGGAAAATCATAACGACAGAGATGAGGTGTCTTAGAAGATCTGCAGGTGTGGTAATAAGAGACAAAATTAGAAATGAAGAAATCAGAAGGAGACTGGATGTGAAACCAGTCATGCAATTAAAGAACAACAGATTTAATGGTGTGGACACTTGACCAGAATGCCCTGGTATCGCCTACCACAGAGAGCCACACGTAAAAAGTATAATGAGTACAAAGCAAGACAAAGACCACGTAAAAGATGGAGCGACGGCATCAAGAACAGCCTTACGAACATGAATATCAGCTTACAAAGTGCTTTAAAACAAGCACACACAAGATTTATAACAACAAATCTGTTGAGTAGAGCTGCACAATCTGTTAGGTAGATCTACACAATCTGTTACGTAGAGCTACACAATCTGTAAAGTAGAGCTACACAATCTGTTAGGTAGAGCTACAGAATCTGTTAGGTAGAGCTACAGAATCTGTTAGGTACAGCTACACAATCTGTTAGGCAGAGCTACACAATCTGTAGGCAGAGCTACACGATCTGTTGAGGTAAAGCTTACAATCTGTAAGGTAGAGCTACACAAAGTAATGTTTAGAAACTTCTTGACTGTATAGAGAACTTTTAATAAAGACTACTTCAGTTTGGCTGAGAAAAGGTTGATAAATATGGGACATCTGGCCTAGGAGAAAGAGAAATTCTGAAGGACTGTTAGAGTGGTGGCAAAGTTCTGATCAGAAAAATCTATTTGATGACGATGAGATTTCTTCCAGTCTGTTCTATTTACATTTGTTATGTTTGTATTTTGTCTACACCACACATTGCACTCACACACATGAACACACACACATGAACACACACACACGCACACACATGAACACACATACACGCATGCATTCATAAATATACATATATACGTTGCATATATACTTCATCATTAAATATGTCTAACATTTGTATTCTACCCTTAGATGTGTTCCCACATATTTGTATTCTACCACTTAGATGTGTTCCCCACATATTTGTATTCTACCGCTTAGATGTGTTCCCCACATCTTTGTCTTACACTCACAATTCGTCTACAAATAATTTTGTTACTCTTATTATTTTGTCCCACACATATGCATTCTTCTCTCATTAATAAGGACAATTAATTATTTCGGACACATCAAACAACATTAGGTGCCTAGGGAAGATAGTTGTGGAGGGAATGGTGCCTAGATGAAGAATGAGAGGAAGACACAGATGATAGTGTGTGCATGATGTCATTTACAATCTGAGAATGACTGCTACTGACGCTGGTCATCTTGCACAGAACAGAGACTTTTTCTGAACTGCTGTCATGGGAGCCAAGTTCTGAAAGGGACAAGCTACTTGGTAATGCATTATTCTGCTATTTCTTCTCATATTTCCTTCATTATATTCTGTCTCTATATCAATAATTAGAGACTGATAATATTTTATCTATTCCAGGTCCATCTACAACGGCTTAATCGAATCTAGGACTCCTCACATTTTCCTGGTTTTCCCACCTTGGTTTTATCGGAAATATCCAGACATAATGAAAGTGCTAAAATAAACCAGAACGTCTCACCACGAACAGAGATATTTACGAGACTTTACGAGATATTGCAAACTTTCAGGGGACAACAAAACTTGGTGACATCAACAAACGAGGAATTAGTTTATTCCAAGAAATTCCTCGTGAAAGAATGTGTGAACATGCAGATATTGAAATAGATCATTGTCTTTGTAATCATGCAACAAATTCAAATGTTAGTTCTAGTATGACTTTGATCTTAACTACAACTGTTCAAGACACACTTTGGAAAATAATTGGACATTTGTGGAATAAGTGTGCAGAGCTGATGTTCAAGAATTTGATAAATGTAATGGAAATACAATCTGATAAAGTTGAAGTCAAACAGAAAACAAAAGACTTACAATTTTACCAAATCACTCTAACGACAACACCAGGTGATGCTATTTATGAAACCACATTACAATATTCTCACACAACCACAAAGGCTAAAGTTGTTGGTGATATTGTCCGACTGAATATGTACAGAGGTCAAGCCGAGTGTATCGAAGACCCTCTATTACGTCCATTTTGTTTTTGTAAGAACCAATTAGTTTAAAACAAGTAAATAGAAAGATATGTGAAGCATGTGTGTCAATGAATATAGTCAATGCGTAGACTGGTATATGGTGATGGTATATGCTTAATATTTCAATACAATAAATATAGCGACCATAGAGGATTTAATTAACAATTCACGTATAGAGCCCACTGTAGTGGACAACTACTATTCGTTCGATTCACAGCTACATATGCATGTTTCTCTGACGCATTCAGTCGTCTACTGCTAGTGACTAGCTGTGGACGATGCGTCTATTGCCTCAGGCGGTAGTATGTCCCTTGCGGAACGTCGCATTCATCGCAGCCCGCCTCTCTCTCTCGCGATCCCGGCCTAGACTGATGAACCAACTTTTATCGTGAATTTTACCGTGTTTTTAAGGGACTCCATTCCTCCGTACAGCTTCTCGCGAAGCTCTGTGTTATGGGGCCAGGTTTCTTTTCTTATATCTGCTATCCGTTGACAATCTTGCAGAACGTGTTCTGCCGTCATGTCCGCCCTTTTTGCGGGGCACAGGCTAGTTGTGCAATTTTAAATTTGTGAAACATGTGGGCGCGGAGCTTGTTGAGCCGGTACTGAGGCGAAGTATGGCAACTTGTTCGCTACGAGACAGACCATAGTATCCGTCGCTGTTGTTATCCTGAAGATGGTATTTTGTCCATTTGTCTCTGAGGTGCCAGCCGATGGTTGTTCTGGCTTCCTCATAACTGATCTCGAGATCAGTCTGAGGTAGTCGCCCGTCTTCTTTAGCTAACTTGTTGGCATCTTCATTTCCACGTATATTGCAGTGTGGTGGGATCCACTGAATGACGGTGCGTTTGAGTGTGTGCCCTAATGCTTCGAGGGTCGCTTTGAGCTCATTGAGCTCTGTTTTGCCTGCGCTTTTGAGTGCCGTGATGACCGATAGAGCATCGGTGAATATCACGACTTTGTTGCAAGAGGTGTCTCTTCTCTTTAGGATCATTTCGGCCGCTGTTCTTATTGCTTCTGCCTCTGCCCGGTAGTTATTTGAGTATTTGCCTGTGGCAATCGCTTGTGACCGTCACTTTCTTTGAGAGTTTAAGCACTATTCCTTCTCCGCCGTCGCTGATAGCGTTCCTAGCTGATCCATCAGTATAGACGTGTAGCAACTTATTTTCAGGGTACTCTGTCTCTATGTATTTTTCCGTGGCCGCTCTTCTTTCGAAGTTTTCTTGCTGGCCTTTTTTAGTATGCCTGGGATTGATTCCCTTAGTTCCGGCATTTTGTTTTCCAAAGCCACCCAGAAAAGCTCTCTATCTCTTGCAAGTTCTCCGGCCTCTTCTAGCGTCATGTTCAAGGTTTCTTTTATATCATGCTGCTACCTTCCTCTTGGTCGTCCCCTGCCTCGTGTTCCAGAAACCATGCATCACTATATTGTCTATTGCCAGAGTGGTAAATTAACTTGTACTTCTGTGTAGTCAAGGTGGCGGACAAGACGATATTCATCCCAATTTTGTTTTTTGGTCATGAAAGTGTCAATGACCGCTTTCTCCTGGCCGGTTATGTCAGTAACTTTAACGCCAGTGACATAGCAGGGATTGTCAGAATACCAATATATACAGTTATATCATCATCATCAGGTGTGGTGCCGGCTGAAGTAGGCCAACATGGATCTCCACAAATCCCTGTCTCTTGCGTTTGCTATCATCTCAGTTATATACTGCACAATTAAATGAAGCTTCTAGAAAAACTAATTGTTAAACACTGATATTAAACTACGACCTTTATGTTCTTGCTACATCGCTATCTTAAAAACACTTGTCTGCACGACTGGCCGATAGACGCTGAAAGAAATGAATATCTTAAGAACACTTGTCTTTACGTCTAGACAATAAGATATCCAGGTCACAGTCATTCGATCATGTACCTCTGATGATTTGAGTCGTTTTGGCTAGAGAATTCTTTGATGTCTTTGTATGGCACCTTGCTACCCCATGTACTCAACGTACTACATTCCTGTTTCTTTATACTGTCTCTTCTTATGCTCCCAAATATGTGTGTATACGTTAAATGTATATATGTTATGTATAGAGCTGTTAGTCTAAACACACTAAAATACATGCTCGGGAAGAGATCGGAACAATTATGGACATTTCCGATGTGCGATGAAGATGATCCTCATATGAATAATGATATGTATATTTATATATATGTAGACGAAACAGAGGACGACGGAGAGAGAAAATGTTGGATAGCCTGACTTCATGGTACAATAGAGCGTCAACACAGGGGCGGCTCTTCAATAAGAATCAGTGGGTCCCGGCCCCACCAAAAATATTGAGTAACATGTACGTATTATTTTAGACATTATTTGTTCACAATTATTACTTTCAACGGGATACTGATTAGCTCCAGTGCGGATAAGACCTTATTGACATAGACAATGATCACTACGACCAATTAAATAATCAAATAAACAAATTACTTTTTGCAGACGGCCAAAGTCTAATCTATGAAAACGAAGATCAGCTACAACAACACATGAATTCATTCATTGCTAATAGCATGTAGAAAGTACAACATGAAAATCAACAAACAAAAGACCGAGACTATGAAAATAAGCAGATCACCAAGCCAAGCAAACATACAAATAGACAACACCAGAGTAAAGACATTTCTGAATTCAAATATTTAGGCAGTATTTTTACAGAGGACGGAATACTCGATATAGAAATAGAGACAAGATGTTAAAAGACAAATGCAGTGAAATACCAGCTGGCAACATTACTACAACACTCAAAGATCAAGATGGAAGTGAAAAACAGATGATAAAAAGTATTTTCCTACCAACGCTTTGTAACCAGTGCAAACTTGGTCTCTGACAGCAACAACCACAGAAAGCTCACCACATGTGAAATGAAATGCTTGAGGAAGGCAGTGGGAGTCACCAGAAAAGACAGACTACGAAATGAGGACATCAGAAGCAGAGTGGGCATAACTTTATGCACCGAATATATCGAAAGACAACAAATGCAGTGGCTTGGACATTTAATGAGAATGAAATACAACCAACCACCAATAACAGCATACAATAAAAAGAGATCGGTAACGAGAGCTAAGGGAAGACCAGGAAAAAGATGGATAGACAATATCAAGACCACACTATATAAACACGGATATATCACAACAAGGGCGATTCATCTGGCCCTAGAACGCAAATTAAAGCTCCCAACCCTACGCTTAACGGCAGGAGTGGACAGCCAACTACATCTTCCACCTGGGAATAGACAATAGACAATAGACTGATTAGCTTTGAAAGTTGATATATAATTCTAAAATATCACACACACAGTCTGAAATCTTACATTCAGCTTCTTTCCTCCCTAATTAGTATACGCCCCTGGTCATTAGGGGCCAGTAAGAATAGGCCTACCAAACCAAAATAAGTAACCCGTACTTATTATTTTAGAAATTATTTTTCTGTAATTATTACTTTTAACTTCACACTGATTATCTTTGAAAGTTGAATATATAACACTAAAATAAAAATATTATATCAGAATAATATAACAACCATGATATATAATATATTCTTATTAAAAAATATTATAAAGACAAACTCATCATTTTCCATCTAATGCTTCGCGCATTGTGCAGCGCACTATTTCTGGGGAGAGTTTAGAATTTCCTATCTAAGATGTAACATTCTGACCTCTGCCCTTTGACCTGACCAAAACAATTGTCATTTTTATTCATCCGGAAGATATATTCATTCCTACGCGGCCTAACTACTTCTCAGATAAACAAGGACTAGATCAAATAGTCCATTTAATTATCGATTGAATTTCAAATTTTATATATAAACAGTATAACATTATAGAAAATAATAGTAATAAACAGCAAACCTTCCTAGAATATGATTAGTTTTAGGAAATTTTCCCTTGCATTAATACATCTTGTCTACAGAGTGAGTTCATGAGGCGTGTGTAAAACAATAACACACAAAAAACTACGAAATACGTGACCTTTAAACCAGGTTCCCCTGTACGTTCGCACATTATGAACTATGTGACAAGTCGACTGACGTCACTTCATCTAGACCAGCTAAAGACAGAGACGATTGCCATAAGTAGACAACCAGAAAGCCTTACAATAAAACTCCAGAACGTAGAAATAAAACAAACTGAAGCCAAATACTTAGGAGCAAATTTCACAGCAGATGGAGGTATCGATAGAGAAATCGGCAATCGTTGCACAAAAGCTAACACGGTACTGGGGCAGTTAACACCACTATTGTCACATAAAGAGATACCGCTAAAAACTAAAGCAAATCTCATAAACACGCTTTTCTGGTTACACTATGTTACCAGTGTCAAACCAAAGCCAACTATAAACTAATCTTAAGTTATCTAGAGTTGGCTGTGGTCAAACATGGCCAATAACAGCAGCTAATGAGCGGAAAATCATAACGACAGAGATGAGGTGTCTTAGAAGATCTGCAGGTATGACAATAAGAGACAAAATTAGAAATGAAGAAATCAGAAGAAGACTGGATGTGAAACCAGTCATGCATTTCATAAAAGAACAACGGATTAAATGGTTTGAACAGCTGACAAGAATGCCTTGGTATCGCCTACCACAGAGAGCCACACAGAAAAAGTATAATGAGTACAAAGCAAGACGAAGATCACGCAAAAGATGGAGCGACGACATCAAGAATAACCTTACGAAAATGAATACCAGCTTACAAATTGCCTTAAAACAAGCACACACAAGATCACCACATCGTACAGTTGTGACGTCAACTGAGTACAAGATCACCACATCGTACAGTTGTGACGTCAACTGAGTACAAGATCACCACATCGTACAGTTGTGACGTCAACTGAGTACAAGATCACCACATCATACAGTTGTGACGTCAACTGAGTACAAGATCACCACATCGTACAGTTGTGACGTCAACTGAGTACAAGATCACCACATCGTACAGTTGTGACGTCAACTGAGTACAAGATCACCACATCGTACAGTTGTGACGTCAACTGAGTACAAGATCACCACATCGTACAGTTGTGACGTCAACTGAGTACAAGATCACCACATCGTACAGTTGTGACGTCACTGAGTACAAGATCACCACATCGTACAGTTGTGACGTCAACTGAGTACAAGATCACCACATCGTAACAGGATAACTGAATACAAGTCAACGTCAACGTCAAGGAGTTTCAAGATCACACATACCAGAAACGTTCGTGACGTCAACGATACAAAAGATCACCTACATCTACATTGTGACGTCAACTGAGTACAAGTACCGTATCGTCAACTGATGGAAAGAACACTTATAAACATTTTTAACAATTATAAATTACAAAAGTATTAGAATTACAAAATACAAACAATGACAATACAAGAACGTTCTCACCAAATTGCCTTTATCAGCAAAGATCACAGCGAAGTGAAGAACTTCTTCTCTAGCACACCTCATTATAGGTCGACAGTCGTGGCATATATTTACAGGACGTAGCTATCAACATGCAGACGAGCATTTTCTGTTTCAAGAGATTATAATTCCAAAAAATTTATTAGAAATTACAAAATCTCTAACACGATGACACGGCGTCCTCATTCCAAATTAGTGATTGTTGTCAGTTCAAATTGCGTCCAGGCAAGTTTTTTAAACATTCTCTCTAGGCGCACCTGTCGTTTGATGTGTCAAATATTTAATTGTCCTTGATTTTATATTATTTAATAGCCAACTCTCTTTAGTATCAAGCTGTTGCAGAACAGAGGCATTTGTTCTTTTCCTGTAATGGGTAATAACTTCCTGGAATATACAAATAATAGTAAATACTCCAAAAAAGATTTTGCCGGGCCCACAAGAAAAATGACCACGAGCCGCCACTGCGTCAACATCTGAGTTGATAGCAAACACCAACAACAGAGATTTGTGGAGATCCATGATCGCCTACGCCAGCCAGCATGGCACCTGATGATGATGATATATTTGAAAATTATTGATTTATCTGTGTTTTCCATTTTTATTTTTCACATTTTTTCGTTTTTAATCTAATTTTCATTTTAGGGCAGTTATGGATTTTGTGTCAGATTGTATATGTTATGTCTGCTTGTATGAGAAGTATTCACGTTTGTTGTATTCTTTCTTTACTTGATAACGACATTTTGATCGAAACGTCGCTGTATATTGTTATTGATTATTACTGTGTAAAATTACAGTACTTTGTTTTTAGGTGTTTTGCAATTATATGAGACATACCATTGAACATTTCCAAGAACTGAGGAAAGAATGTCCCTGACCCAGATAGACGATATAATGTCAAGATGGTAGATGCCCCTAGCCTAGCGGTGAAGATCAGAGCTTTGTCAAAACACACAGGATACGAACAGCACAGCAGTTAAAGCGTAGGTTCTTCAATTAACATCGAACTGGTACAGTAAGCCGCTAGATGCTGTTGGAGATATTGCGAAGGAGATCGGATCACCTATGGACATGTCTGGAGTTCAATGAAGATATCCCAAACTGAAAAACGAGACACGAGACACTAATACAATAAGAAAGAAATCTATAGAAAAGTAAGTAGGTCAATGACGTAGAGCACGTGACGACTACGACATTTCACTAATAAATGTATTCAATGATTTTCTTCTTATTTATCTATGACACAAACTGACAGAGCACGATACGTTGCCGACACGTCTTGCGTGGTGTTCTATTGGTAACGATAAGATATTTGCATATTTTTACAGATTGATAATGTTGATCAGATTTTAATAATTAAAGATCTGATATTTACATGTGTAAATTTGTTGTATATGTTTTCGTGTGCGTGTGTCTGTATGTGTCCGTTGTGTGTATGTGGGAGTGTATTTGTGTGTGTGTGTTAGTGTGTGGGTGTTATTATGCATTCATAATATACCAAAAATAGCCCAAAATATATACCAGTAAACATTTATATTCCTTCTATTTCATCTTTATCGAACGCACCATATCGACCACTTGTTAAACCACTCTTTGGGGTGAAAGGCGCATAGGGACGACGGCGCGCCAGGATTAGTGAGCTGGCAATAATCAAGATCCTACCCCACCTCCACGTGATGAACCTGGAAACAGACAACGGTTCCTGTCTGGCAAGAGCGTAGGGATGGAGGGAGAGCTACATGTATGGTAGTAGTGCAAGCACGGAAAAGTAACGCAGGTCCAAAATCACTGAACAAAATGCACGCATCTCCTGCTCGAAGTCCGATGAAAGTCGCCCAAATGGTTGCTGAAACGTGAGGAATATTAGCTTACGATCGTCTGTGAACGAATGCCAACTCTTCCGGAGTAAATGGCAGCACAAAGGGATGACGGGTGCATCCAGAGAAGAGACGTGATCCCACATGGGGCGAAATTCGGAGCCCTGAGGTAGGGGCCCGAATTTAGTTACTAAACAACGAATGGTATAAAATTGACAAGGTATGAGTCGTCAGGAGGAAAATATTCACGTCCCCTCGAAGTAATGGTGGCAACGCCTTTGCCAGCTCTCGGCAAGGATCGTCGGAAAAGATGCAATGTGAAGTGATGAAGCAAGGAAAGATTGCAGTTAATCCCGTACAAGAGGTCAAGCGCAGATATATCTATTAGGTAAAGTTGTCCAAGCGCAAATCCTAAAGCTGCGTTTTAGTGCCTAACTAAACTGCCTTCCCTAAAACAACCGGGCATGGTACTGATGTTCTTACAACTAACATCCCCGGAGAAATCGGGGCAGGTGATACTTGACGAGCGCAAAATCTAAGTTGCGCTGATAGTGCCTATTGAAACGACCATCTACATTATTTGTTCGCAGCCCCAATCCAGTGTTTCCGGGGCCAGGAAAATGCAGAGTATAATCTGCAAATTGCCAAGTGCCGAGACGCGCCTTGAAAAGGCTGAGAATGTTCCTATTCCGGAATAAACTCAACGTGGTCAGAAAAGTAATGCCGACATTGTAAAGACTTGACAGGCTGTCCAACTCCGAACAATGGTGAAGGTCGACACTTTTTCACGGCGTGTTGACGAGTAAGATGCCGTTCCAGGACAAACTTATTGGCCCGAAAAAGACTGAGAAATGTTCCTAATCCGGAACATAGAAAGGATGCACAACTCTTTGACGTAGATCATAAAGACCAAATATACGACGAAAAATGATCGTAAAAGATCAAATCCTAGGCAAGCTACCTAGTAAATTAAATGCTGGGAAAATCGGATGTTTTGGTCCTTGTCACCATAAGCGCATAATTGGCAAAACGTAAAAAATGTTATTGTCAAAGATCAATTATATATCACAATAAGAATGATAAAATTGACCGCGAAAACGAAAGCAGAAGAAAGAAATGAATCCACTCTTTGTGAATCTGTATGTGATCTGAACCAAAGAGCGATTGTACGTTATGTCAGTTATGTGCCTACAAGTAGGTCAGCACATCCTATTTCTGCAGCGCTTTTTATTTACTAGGTGGCTTCCTAGGCTCCTTTTCAGTCGCTTCTTACAACATGCCTTGCAGGTCGCAGTGTTACTATTATTTGCTCCCCTTGCGAGCCCAGTCAACACGTGGGCGTTAAGGATCTAATGTGAAGGATTGACTTTGTTGCAGGTTGTGATGGAACAACAAATTATTGATAGGGAGGGTTGGGTTGGTCTGGTAGGTAGGGGGACCTAGCTTTTGAAGCAGGCGTAACCGCTTAGAGACATTTGAAAGTTGATCGCACCTTCAAATACAACCAGTGATGCCCTCGTCTAACCAAATTGACAAGCCCGTCTGCCCAGCGTGTTCGTAGCGCGTTGGACTACGGGTGACTATCCCTCTGTGAGTGCGGGTTCAATTCCGCAGGATGGCAGAAAAAGCCACAGATTCCCCAGATTTACGATGTCCATGGCACTGAGCCGAAGAGCTGAAAAGCTCAAGTGCTTCTGGATCGGAAAAAACAAAAAAACCCCCACCAAATTGACATGGCTTATAACCCGTAGACTGTTCTCTCCTGATTGTGATTCAGCGAGCAGTAAAGCCAGGGATGAGTGAACCGCTAACCTCTTCATAGCACAATACCTGGGCAATATTATATAGGTCGTTTGTCATCCAGGCAGCACGATCTACTTCTCGTCTTATTGTTGTCTCCAAGGAAAAGATAACACAAACACATTAGGAACCTGGTAAGTTGTAAAAGCTGCCGAATCAGCAGAATAGGTAAACACGTAAAAACAAAGTACTACAGTTTTACAAAATACATAAACAGTGACGATAAACAGCAACGTTTCGACCAAAAGGCCTTTATCAAGCAAACAATACAACAAGAATGACGAATTTCGAGGAACACTACAAATGGACGATTACATGTGGAAACATAAACCTATCTGATGAAAATCTGGATCTGGAGTCGAAACGTTGCTGTTTATCGTCACTGTTTATGTATTTTGTAAAACTGTAGTACTTTGTTTTTACGTGTTTACCTATTTTCCAAGTTTTACTGCAGTCTCCACCCTTTTTCGAATCAGCAGAGCGATAGACAAAGTAAAAGATGTAAGTTTTGTCTACTGGACATGTCTCATATACAAGAAGAAGCTATGATTTACGAATAAAAGAACGTCTGTCTTGACATTAATATTAGTCCATCTGTCAGACAAGGCTGAGTGTTTGCTCTGATTTGCTACAATAATGTTTGTTTCAGGATGGCCTTGAATCGGAGAATTCTTACAGTAAGAGATCACTATCGTAGATTGGTATCAACTACTCTCCTTGTGACTTCTAGATGCCGACAGAAGATGATCTCATGCAGTGGCGGCTCGTGGTCATTTTTGGTGGTGGGGCCAGACAAAAATTTCAAAAATTATATTTTAGTATTTACTATTATTTGTTTATTCCGCGAAGTTATTCCCCCTTTACTATAATGATCTGGCGCCGCGTGCCCAAATAACAAATGGGACAACGTTGCGCCATGGTAAGTGAGCTGGCACTGATCAAGACCCTACTCCACCTCCTCGTGGTGACCCTGAAATAGACAAAGATCATGTCTGGCTAAGTGGGTGAGGATCAGAGGGAACTACTCTGGTATAGGTAATAAAGCAAACGCAGACACGCCTCTTGGGTCCTAAATACTAGTGAATGCACGCATCTTCTGCTGATGTCTAATGAAAAAAGTTGCATAAATGCAAAGCAAATGTAAGAAGTACGAGTCGCGTGTAAACGTATACTCTCCTCCTGAATCAATGGTCAACCATAATTGCCAGCTCTCATTGCGAGAAAGCCGAGCACTCTCCCCCACGCACTACAGGCAAAATGGTGAAAACACATAATTCCTGTAGTTCAACAACAACTAAAATATATACCATATAAATATGGTACAAAACTGAACTCACCAACCTCTTATTTTTTTTGTAGAGGACTTGAGCTCGTCTGTTTTTCTGGCTGGCAAACATATCGATGACTGTTGTTGAAGTTTCGAATTTCCCCAATTTCCTTCCCAGTAAATGAAGTCCTAGAGATCCAATGGAGGGCAGCAGTAACGGCCTCTCTCAGTCGATGCTTCACAAGATCCAGTAGGGTAGGTTTCGGTATGAGTGGATGTCGTCTATATAAGTTTCTAACCTCCAGCGGCTTACGTGGATATACTGTCCTAGGCATGCGGGTGTTTACGGTAATGAAAGAGCGGCCAGGCTTGCATCAACAGCATCGATTGTTGGGGAGTTGAAGATGGATAAGGGGATATTCTTCGGTCTCTTCGCGACTGTCTGTTGGATGAGGACACTAAAATCGATGTTGAATCGATCAAGCGATTTAGGCAGTTTATAGTTACCCGTTGTTCAAGTCAAACTGGATGCCTGAGAGGCAGAGTGAGAGGTGCGTTTAATCAGCGAGCCACAGGAACCATCAGTATGCATACTCTTTGATATCTGTTGGGGAGACTGAGCACCTATGGGTCTGCCGGAGTGCACTGACGTCAGTTTAGTGACCATAATCAATAACCCAATTTCCTTCTTGTGAACTGAACAAAAAGCCAGTGAATTCAACCTGTCTTGGTCAATACTATTTCTAAGGAATGTTTTTATTATTTTCAAAGTGCTGAAACACCGTTCTGCATCTGTTGTTGAGACTGGAGTGGTTAGTGTAATTTGAAGAGTGTTGTGCACTTCAGAAAACGATTGATCGAAGGAATGATGGAAGAAAAAACTGTATAAATCACAGACTGAAGAAATATCTTTGAAAGTATCATTGCGATAGATCACTGATAGTTCATTTTTTTATTTATCTTTGCAAATAATGGGACTGTAGCTTGATGCAAAAGTGTTCACTTCGTTAGCTGGAAAACGTTCTCTGAAAGTAACAAATTTCTTTTGGTCAATAATTTTGAAGCTACTAAATATTTGGACTCTTGGAACCGTTCCTTTAGTTGGTTGATCACTGTGTCACATACTTCTTGGGCATCTGCTGTCAGGTTTACTTCAGAGCCGTGTTTAGAGCGTTCTCTTGGGGAACAGAACACGTGTCTTCAGTCACTTGATACCTCCTAGTGTTCTGTCTTATTTCAGTTACAGCTGATTCAACATTATGTAACACATTGGATATGGTAACTGTATTAGCACTCTGCATCTGAATTACGTTGTACAGGATATCAACATGCTTCATAATGTCATAGAAAAAATTTAGAAAAATCAAAAATTCTGAATTGCTAAGCAAACTTAGCAAACCAAAATCTTGACTCACTGTTACATTATCCCAGCCATCTTCTTCCTCAATATTTTCAAAACATTTCAATAAACCAGCCTTGTTGTCATGAACAGTATTGACAACGCGAGACTGAAAGTTTCACCTCGTTGTGGAAACAGTTGGAATCCGCTTATCGCAGATTGATCGTAATAGGAGGTCACTACGCTTGGGCGAAGAAGAGAAAAACGTGAATCCAGTAATATAAAAAAGACAACAAATTTTATGGTAAAACAAGCATGTTTTATTACTAAATTCAGCTGATGTGCCAACAGTGCACATACATGGCATACGGGAAAGAATTATGCATCAGATTCTGAACATCAACTACATTGTCCCGCATAACAGCGGCGTCATCGTATGCTTGAGCTATGAGTTCTTTTTCCACATTGAAACGTTTTAGAGTTCTTTGCAGTACCTCACTGAGACCATTAGCTGTTCGATCATGAACCTTTTCAAAGGAAAGAAATCTTTTAACGGGCCTATCCCCTTTAATATACCGTAAAATAATAACAAATTGACTTCGGCATGCTATGTCAGTTGTTTCATCAGCTTGCAGAGAAACATAATTGGCAGCGTTATTATCGTTGATAAATTCTTCAATGTACTCCTGATACACGCAGTCTAACAGCTCATTCTGTATTATGTGTGAGGTATATTTAACAACTGAAGTACTTTTCAAATGATCGTCTAACACGCTATCAAGATTACCGAGTAAAGATAACAGATCTAAGAAATTGCCTCGGTTTGCTGAACTTTGTATTTCGGTGTGACTACTCAAAGCTAGTTCATGAGTTCCACAAAATATTAAACACTCTATCACTCTGTTTAGTATGTGTCTATTTTTTGTGACGAGGTCATTGTGTTTCTGGACTGAAATTGTTTGTGCAGAGTCAATCTGTAAAGCAATGTTTACAGTTCCAATTTTTTTTAATTTACAGTCATTTTCTAAATTAAATGAACTTTCATCGTGTTTTTTTATTCTTTCACTTAAATGTTTGAGATCCCTACAACCTACCATTGACCACAGTCCTTCACCATGAAATAGCAAACAATAAAAAAAAACTTTGCTTTTCTTCACTGACAGTTAACCACGATTTTTTTACTAAACCACTTATTATTGAAAGTCCTCTTTTTCTTGCCATCTTGTTGCACATATACAAAGCTATTTGGCTGATGTGCACTTAGTCGTTTAACTTCAAGCTCTTCTTCTATCTTTAACGAAGGAAACGGATTTCGTAATAAATAATCCACTTGATTCATTTTGAATTTCGAGTAGGACACAACTTCAAAAGTAGGTCACAGCTTGTCAAACACAAACGAGTGTGCGTTGTAGAAGACATTATGTATATTGGATACGAAACGGACGATTACCGTTAACGATAATAACAATAGTTATTTAGATATTTCTACTAATGCATATCCTTTTCTACTATTTTATATATAATTTGTGATTCAATCGATAATTGTACAAAGTACTATTTAAACAAGAGTCATCGTTTAACTGTTAATTGGTTGATCGAGTAGGAACTTAGCTTCCGGTGAATAAAATGACCTAAATTGTTTTGGCAATTATTATTAAAGGTAGCGGTCAAAGGTCAGAGGTCACAATGTTATATCGTCAGTAGAGAATTTTAAAACGACCCGATAAAACATAGTGCGCTGATATATACGTAAAGCATTATAGAGAGAAGCTGAATTTGAGACCGTATATAATATTTTTTAAATATTAATGTTTATATATTATTATGATTGTTATATTATTATGATATAATATTTATATTTTAGTGTTAAATATTCAACTTTCAAAGCTAATCAGTGTCAAGTTAACAATAATAATTACGAACAAAAATTTGTTTAAATAATAGGTACACGTTAATTATTTTTGGTTTGGTAGGCCTGTTCTTACTGGCCCCTAATGACCATGGGCGTATACTAATTAGAGGAAAAATATGCTGAATTTGAGATTTCAGAATGTGTGTGATATTTTAGGGTTAATATCAGCTTTCAAAGCTAATCAGTATCCTGTTGAAAGTAATAATTATAAACAAATAATGTCTGAAATAATAAGTACACGTTACTCAATATTTTTGGTGGGGCCTGGCCCCACTAGCCCTTAATGACGAGCCGTCCCTGATCTCATGTATTCACAGATGTTGACATGAGATGATCTCATGTATTCACAGATGTTGACATGAGATGATCTCATGTATTCACAAAGGTTGACAGATGATGATACCATGTATTCACAGATGCTGACAGAAGATGATTGCATGTGTTCACAGATGTTGATAGAAGATGATCGCATGTATTCACAGATGTTGACAGAAGATGATCGCATGTATTCACATGCGTTGACTGAAGATGATCGCGTGTAAGCGAAGATGTTAACAGGAAACGATTGATACGTATGTATACATTTTCAATAAGAAATGGTTGTTTGTGAGTGAAACTGCTGGCCGGGTACACAAGTCTATGTTTGAGCAGCTGTTGATATTTCAATAAGAATATACAACAAAAGACATACTGTCAAAAGCCAAGAACACAACAATGAATTACTTCACGAAGAAATAGACAAAAAACAAGACATGGTTTGACAATGAAATACGAATGAATTGAGCTATACAAGTGAAACAAGATGTCACATAGACATAGGATGCAAGAAAATACAAGTTATGAACAAATAAATAGGTAACGAGCTATATATGAAATGAAAATCATGGGATATAATTTACAAGACTTTGACATCAACCACAGTAAACGAGTTGTGATTTTCTGTTGAGTACTTATACATTCAGTGTTTTTCCATTGCTTTCTGAAAGGTGAGGTCTATTTTTAACCATTAATAAAAATCCACGGTAACAAATGTGCTTTCAAAGTGACTGTCTCGGAGTTTGAACCAAGCACTCTTGTGTTGAGTTTTATATATATGTATATATTATCAAATTGTAAATTAAAGGGTTTCTGTGGCTAAGTGGTTAAGCCCTTTGCATTGCGATTCTAAGTTCGTGTGTTCTAATTTGGACAGTGCCGTTCTGTTCACGAGTGCAGTTTTTTCCAGAGAACCATAGGATTGTTGCTGGAGCTACAGAGTTTGTGCTTTGTGCAATACTCTCTGCAGGCGGCGTACCATTTCTGCTGAGAGGTACCGAGCCATGTGGGGTAAAACCCGGTGCAATGAAGTCAATCCTTCGGCTTTAAAACCCTTTAAAATTGATTATCAAATTTGAAAATTATTCGTCAGAATCATCAAAATTATTCGTCAGAATATATTTCAGTTTACTACCATCTTTTAACCATATATGAAATGTATAACAAGTGCAGTAAATTTGTTATTTCGTTGTCAAAGATTTTTGCTTCATTGAAAGAGGCACACCAGCAAAGATGAGAAGAGGAAGACCACGGAGAAGATGGATTCAGGATGTAACTGACGGTTTGAACATGACAGCTGCAGAAGCGGGAAATCTGGCAAACGAGAGATAAAGGACTGTTGAGGTGGCAAAGTTTGCTCAGGACAAGCTATATGATGATGAGATTTGTGCTTAGTTAATTTTGTCTGTACATTTGTAATGTACGAGTACTTTAATGCGCAAGTAGAGAGATAAACAACACACACGATGAAGAGTTGACAGTGATACTGTACACATTTTGAAAGTACATTCTCAGGGGCGTCACGTAGTGAAGGTAAGTATGTTGCCCCGTTGGAAGTCTCTGTGGTTAAGTGGTAAAGCTTTCGCCCTGCGTTCTGAAGGTCGTGGGTTCAAATTTGAACAGCGCCGTTCTGTTCACAGTTGCGTTTTCTCCAGAGACCGCTAGGATTATTGCCGGAGCTATAGAGTTCGTGCTTTGTGCAATACTCTCGGCAGGTGTCGTGAAATTTCTGCAGGTAAGGAACCGAGTGATATATGAAACAAAACCTGGAGCAATGAAGTCAGCACTTCGGCTAGTTCTGTGTATGTGAGGAAGATAGATTGTAGTTCTGTGTCCGTGAGGAAGATAGATTGTAGTTCTGTGTCCGTGAGGAAGATAGATTGTAGTTCTGTGTATGTGAGGAAGATAGATTGTAGTTCTGTGTCCGTGAGGAAGATAGATTGTAGTTCTGTGTCCGTGAGGAAGATAGATTGTAGTTCTGTGTATGTGAGGAAGATATAATGTAATTCTGTGTATGTGAGGAAGATAGATTGTAGTTCTGTGTCCGTGAGGAAGATAGATTGTAGTTCTGTGTATGTGAGGAAGATATAATGTAATTCTGTGTAAGTTAGGAAGATAGATTGTAGTTCTGTGTCCGTGAGGAAGATATGTGTGGTATATTTTGTTGAGATAGTTTGCGTGTTTGTATGTCCGCTTTAGGGAAAGAAAAGATGTATGTGTTTTGTTGATGGGGGTTGTCTCAGTTTCTAGCACTGGGTTTTCTTGTCAATTTGTAGCACTGAGTTTGCTTGTCTGTTTGTAGCACTGAGTTTTCTTGTCTGTTTGTAGCATTGAGTTTGCTTGTCTATTTGTAACACTGAGTTTGCTTGTTTGTGTGATTGAGTGAAGAAGAAGAATTGGTTGTATATGTCTTGTTGACGTAGGTTGCCTCGTTTAGTTTAGTTGTCGGATCTTCCTACCTACACATTGAACCAGTTAGTCTAGAAGTGTTCCGTTCTCTTCCTCAGTATATCTCTCACTATGTGACAACTAACGACATCAGTTCTATGTTGGTTTACTATTCTTCTTTAAGTTTGCCTAATGTTAACATAAATTGCATGTCTTGTTTAGACATATTGTCTGAGTGTCTGACTGTCTGTCTTAGTGAGGTAGGCTGTCTGGTTGTTTTGGTAAAGTGACTTCAATCGTATCAACAATATCTACTATGTTTTTATGTGATATTTTCAGGAATTCAAGCACCAGAGATTGCAACAAAACCATGGCCGTTAATAAGGAAGCTCTGTTTTGTCATAGACAAAGTAAGAGATGTAAGTTTGGTTTACTGGACATGTCTCATATACAAGAATAAGCTCAGATTTAAGAATAGAACAACAACTCAAGACTATTATAAGATTGGAATGATAAGAAAAAAAAATATCTAGATAAAATAACACAAAAATATTAACCTACAAGAATGAGAATAGAAAGATAAGACTTGAAGATTTATCCAAAACAGATAAGGTTTTCAAGCAGGACAGGTCCATATAAAAAGGTAAGAATAAATGTAATTTCCTGATTCTCCGAGTGTGTGGTTGTAAGATGGAATAGCTAGTCTTTCGTTACTTCTACTTATTCTCCGAGTGTGTGGTTGTAAGATGGAATAGCTAGTCTTTCGTTACTTCTACTTATTCTCCGAGTGTGTGGTTGTAAGATGGAATAGCTAGTCCTACGTTACTTCTTATTATTCTCGGAGTGTGTGGTTGTAAGATGGAATAGCTAGTCTTTCGTTACTTCTTATTATTCTCCGAGTGTGTGGTTGTAAGATGGAATAGCTAGTCCTTCGTTACTTCTATTATTCTCGGAGTGTGTGGTTGTAAGATGGAATAGCTAGTCTTTCGTTACTTCTACTTATTCTCCGAGTGTGTGGTTGTAAGATGGAATAGCTAGTCTTTCGTTACTTCTTATTATTCTCCGAGTGTGTGGTTGTAAGATGGAATAGCTAGTCTTTCGTTACTTCTACTTATTCTCCGAGTGTGTGGTTGTAAGATGGAATAGCTAGTCCTTCGTTACTTCTTATTATTCTCCGAGTGTGTGGTTGTAAGATGGAATAGCTAGTCTTTCGTTACTTCTTATTATTCTCCGAGTGTGTGGTTGTAAGATGGAATAGCTAGTCTTTCGTTACTTCTTATTATTCTCGGAGTGTGTGGTTGTAAGATGGAATAGCTAGTCTTTCGTTACTTCTTATTATTCTCCGAGTGTGTGGTTGTAAGATGGAATAGCTAGTCCTTCGTTACTTCTTATTATTCTCCGAGTGTGTGGTTGTAAGATGGAATAGCTAGTCTTTCGTTACTTCTTATTATTCTCCGAGTGTGTGGTTGTAAGATGGAATAGCTAGTCTTTCGTTACTTCTTATTATTCTCCGAGTGTGTGGTTGTAAGATGGAATAGCTAGTCTTTCGTTACTCATTATTATTCTCCGAGTGTGTGGTTGTAAGATGGAATAGCTAGTCTTTCGTTACTTCTTATTATTCTCCGAGTGTGTGGTTGTAAGATGGAATAGCTAGTCTTTCGTTACTTCTTATTATTCTCCGAGTGTGTGGTTGTAAGATGGAATAGCTAGTCCTTCGTTACTTCTTATTATTCTCCGAGTGTGTGGTTGTAAGATGGAATAGCTAGTCTTTCGTTACTTCTTATTATTCTCCGAGTGTGTGGTTGTAAGATGGAATAGCTAGTCCTTCGTTACTTCTTATTATTCTCCGAGTGTGTGGGTTTTAAGATGGAATAGCTAGTCCTTCGTTACTTCTTATTATTCTCGGAGTGTGTGGTTGTAAGATGGAATAGCTAGTCTTTCGTTACTTCTACTTATTCTCCGAGTGTGTGGTTGTAAGATGGAATAGCTAGTCCTTCGTTACTTCTTATTATTCTCCGAGTGTGTGGTTGTAAGATGGAATAGCTAGTCTTTCGTTACTTATTATTATTCTCCGAGTGTGTGGTTGTAAGATGGAATAGCTATTCCTTCGTTACTTCTTATTATTCTCCGAGTGTGTGGTTGTAAGATGGAATAGCTAGTCTTTCGTTACTTCTTATTATTCTCCGAGTGTGTGGTTGTAAGATGGAATAGCTATTCTTTCGTTACTTCTTATTATTCTCCGAGTGTGTGGTTGTAAGATGGAATAGCTAGTCCTTCATTTCTTTTCTTCTTCTTCTTCTTCGTCGTCTTAGCTTTCTTTGTTTGCGACCAATTTGATTATTCTTATTGTGATATATAAATGATCTATGACAAGAATGACTGTACCTTAAACCCCGGTTCTTAGGCCCTACATGTGTATGGTGACATACACGTGTAGGACTGGACATCCGAATTTTATTTTACGGAAAATGTTGTGGGTATGTCCCGCTGACAGTCAGTCCCCCACACTTCTCCTTCCTTCGCGTGTAGTCATTACTCTTTAACGATGATTTTGTGCGGTATTTTTATGCTTGATGATCTTCGCCTAAGTGTATGTCTAGAGTGTGCAACATTTCTGACTGGGTGGGGTCGTTCCTGTCATTCGTTTAACAAATGAGGCTGTTACAGAAAAAAAATGAAATTAGACGTCATCACCAGAATTGTCTTCTTGAGAAACGGAATGATGTTTGGACTAGTTTGGGACGCTATAAAAATAATCAGACCAACTCATTCTTGTCTGTAAAACGCAGCAGAGCAGCTGTTAGCAATAAAAATGTTGGATATAATAATGATGATGAGGACTTTATGATGATGATGATAATGATGATGATAATAATGATGATGATTCTATAATGATGACGATAATGATAATGATGTAATAATGACACTGGTGATGTTAATAAAGAAAATGCTGATAGAGCTGATGATGAGATGGCGATGATGAAACTGTTCACGACAAACAAAATCGTAACGGTGATTGTGAAATGATGATGATGATAATGAGTTAAAGATACATATGATGATGATGGTGATAAATACAATGATACTTTAGAGGTAGTGATGACGATGATGATGATGATGATAAGAACATGAACATAATGAGTTTTAACTTAATGAGATTGTGTTTGTCAAACAAAGTCATTATACTAATTTATGTCAATAATTATCAACACAAAAAACATCAGTAACCACATCACACAACGTTCATTACAACCTCACTAACTTCAGTACAAACGTTCATAACAACATGACTAACTTCAGTACAAACATTCATAACAACATTACTAACTTCAGTACAAACGTTCATAACAACATCACTAACTTCAGTAAAACATTCATAAAACATACTAACTTCAGTACAAACGTTCATAACAACATCACTAACTTCAGTACAAACATTCATAACAACATCACTAACTTCAGTACAAACATTCATAACAACATCACTAACTTCAGTACAAACATTCATAAAACATACTTCAGTACAAACATTCATAACAACATTACTAACTTCAGTACAAACGTTCATAACAACATCACTAACTTCAGTAAAACATTCATAACAACATCACTAACTTCAGTACAAACATTCATAACAACATTACTAACTTCGTACAAACGTCATAACAACATCACTAACTTCAGTAACAAACATTCATAACAACATCACTAACTTCGTACAAACATTCATAACAACATCACTAACTTCGTAAAACATTCATAACAACATCACTAACTTCAGTACAAACATTCATAACAACATCACTAACTTCAGTACAAACATTCATAACAACATCACTAACTTCAGTACAAACATTCATAACAACATCACTAACTTCAGTACAAACATTCATAACAACATCACTAACTTCTGTACAAACATTCATAACAACATCACTAACTCTGTACAAACATCATAACAACATCACTAACTTGTACAAACATCATAACAACATCACTAACTTCGTACAAACAGTTCATAAACATCACTAACTTCAGTACAAACGTTCATAACAACATCACTAACTTCAGTACAAACGATCATAACAACATCACTAACTTCTGTACAAACGATCATAACAACATCACTAACTTCAGTACAAACGTTCATAACAACATCACTAACTTCGTACAAACGATTCATAACAACATCACTAACTTCGTACAAACATCATAACAACATCACTAACTTCTGTACAAACATTCATAACAACATCACTAACTTCAGTACAAACATTCATAACAACATCACTAACTTCAGTACAAACATTCATAACAACATCACTAACTTCTGTACAAACATTCATAACAACATCACTAACTTCGTACAAACATCATAACAACATCACTAACTTCAGTACAAACGATTCATAACAACATCACTAACTTCGTACAAACGTTCATAACAACATCACTAACTTCGTACAAACGTTCATAACAACATCACTAACTTCGTACAAACGATCATAACAACATCACTAACTTCTGTACAAACATTCATAACAACATCACTAACTTCAGTACAAACATTCATAACAACATCACTAACTTCTGTACAAACATTCATAACAACATCACTAACTTCTGTACAAACGATCATAACAACATCACTAACTTCTGTACAAACGATCATAACAACATCACTAACTTCTGTACAAACATTCATAATAACATACTAACTTCAGTACAACAGTTCATAACAACATCACTAACTTCAGTACAAACATTCATAACAACATCACTAACTTCAGTACAAACGTTCATAACAACATCACTAACTTGTACAACATTCATAACAACATCACTAATTCTGTACAAACATTCATAACAACATATAACTTCAGTACAAACATTCATACAACATCACTAACTTCTGTACAAACAAAACAACTTCACTTTTCTTCAGTACCATTCTAACCACTTTTAAACCACTTGTGATATTATCCTGCTACAAACGATTGCACTTGAACAGTCATGAACTCTACAAGCAAGCAGCAATCGTTTCTGCTATGTTTTTTTACTGTAGTTTCAACCATGAACGACTATGCTGAAATCAACACGATAAGTCTGAGTGATTTCCAGTCCTGAAGAGCGATTGCAAGTTTTCAGTATAGCTTCCTAGTAGGCCTTTTCAGTCATCTCTTACGACTATGCTTGTAGGTTCTACTAGGTACTATTCAACTCCTTGAACGAATAATGCCGGGGAAAATCAGATTAATCTACATATAACCAGTATTAATCCCATTTCAACAATATGCATTAACTTTTGATAGCATTCTGCCACTGCTAGTAGTTCTGACATGATTAAGCTCATGGATACATTCAACTCCTGCAGTAGTATTGACAATATGATTAATCGACGATTACATTCTCACTACAGTCAGTGTCAACAATATGATTAACTTGACTTGACCAACATTCTCAACTACTAGTAGTAGTATTGACAATATGATTAACTTACTTGACACATTCTCAACTACTAGTAGTAGTATTGACAATATGATTAACTTCACTTGACCAACATTCTCAACTACTAGCAGTAGTATTGACAATATGATTAACTTCACTTGACTTACATTCTCAACTACTAGCAGTAGTATTGACAATATGTATTGACATTCTCAACTACTAGCTAATTGATTTGACTTTACTACATTCTCAACTTACAGTCAGTAGATTACAATATGTTTATTAACTTCGACGTTGACTACATTCTCTTCTACAAGAACAAGTTTATATCATAGATTAACTTCACTTGACCATTCTCAACAACTACAGTAGTAGAATCTCAATTATTGCTGTCAGTTACTAACATATTTCGATATAATCTTATCAGGAGAAGACAACATAGTTTAAATACAAAATCATAGTTAGATAAATTCTGACCATGTCTGCCACTACAATCATCTTCTACAAGAATCCAAGTTTATGGCTGTCAAGATACCAGACATTTATCAACCAGACCTCACAGAGAGTAGGAACTCAGACTGGAGATAGATCTGACAGAGTTACAAATAATCTGATAATAGATTCTATCAGAAAACTTGGAAACAATCATCAGTTTTCTAACACGTCACAAACACAACAAGTTGGAGGAATGGTCAGTGAAAGTTCAGAGGTCAAGATCAGTTGTGCTTTTTCTAATGTTGATCCTTTCGATCCAGCAATCATGGCTCTGACCAAATACTTCCCACCTATCACATGTGAAGGTGGGGTTCCTCACCTGGTTTACCTGAGTGGTGATACCATCAAAGTGAATCATTCCAGAACTTCTCTAATTGGTGATAGAAATATTACATTTAAAGAATGCAGGTACAAATCTGTGGCCAAGGAACCAGGTTCTGACTTTAAGACAGTCGTCTTGCACGTCAGTGACCCATTTACCGACTCGATAACTCTGAGAGACAATGACGATAACTTGGTTGTAGAATGTTATGGTAGCAATAATACAGTGCTCTCACGATCCTACTTCAGCCTGATTCGTATAAAGAAAGATCTAGAACTCTTGTTGGAGAACAACTACCAGAAGCATGTAGCCACACACTCTCCCAAGGAAACGTTGAGTGTTCTCATGATCGGTATTGACGGAAATTCCAAACAGAACTTCCAGAGACTCATGCCTAAGACGAGAAACTTTCTTCTGAACGATCTGAATGCCATAGAACTACATAAATATAATAAAATAGGCGATAACACTTACCCAAACGTTGTAGCAATTCTAACAGGAAAATCAGAAACTGAGATGATACGTAGTGATTGGACACCTGACAAGTTATTTGATTACGTCAATGATGATTTTATTTGGAGTGACTTCCGCAAAGCTGGATACCGGACTGGTATCGTTTTAGATCACATTTATATCACAGCTTTCCATTACCTGAAAAAAGGTTGGGACAAACCACCGGTGGACTACTACCACAGAACTGTGGTGCTTGCCGGACAGCAAGACACGCCGAAAAAAGCCACTAGTGCGCATTGTATTGGAGACATACCTGAGATTACCTTAAACCACGATTTCTGGATACAGATGGCTTCTACCTTCAACAACTCTAAATCTAGACCATACTTTGGATACAGGTAAGAATAAAATGTGTACAGGAAAATCTGGGAGACGAATTATATGTTGATCAGTGTGTACAATTTTGGTAATCTGTTTAGGTAAATTTATAACTATCTCCACAGGTGAGTAAATTAATCTGTCACTCATACTCAGGTAAATGCATCATTATATCACCTTTTACACAGGTCAGTACACCAATCGATCGACTCGTAATTATCAGTTAATGATTTTAATAAATGATAATTAAATAATTAATACATTCAACAGATTACTATAAAATAATAAATGATTAAAACAGATTAAAGTAAAATACTGTCAACAGATTACTATAAAATAATTAATGATTAAAACAGATTAAAATAAAATACTTTCAAAAGATTACTATAAAATAATAAATGATTAAAACAGATTAAAATAAAATACTTTCAACAGATTACTATAAAATAATAAATGATTAAAACAGATTAAAGTAAAATTGATTAATGTCTTCTTTTGATGTTCTTGTCCTACTTTATAGTTTTACTACCAGGCTGACACACGATGACCACAACATAGCCAGCGCTGGTGATCATCTCTACCTACGCTTCCTACATGAACTGAAAGAAAAGGATATCATCAACAATACAGTCATCATCTTCTTCAGCGACCACGGACAACGCTATGGACCCACCAGGTGAGACCCCAGGTGTAATGAAATAATGTAAATACGATATGTAATATGATAATATAAAAGACCATACTTCCTTCCATATGGCGGCTCTGGAAACATATTGCTGCATTATAGTCTGGCAGAGCGGAAATGTATGCAAGCGAGCATGGTAGTAAGTTTAGATATTAGTGTAAACGCAGCTTTGAATTAAATGAGATTTGTTTGCACAACAGACGAGCAATATATCAAAGTGACTGCTCTTACATGATTCTCAAGGCCAGAGATCGCTAATCGTCACAGAAGACGTGTAAGAGTTCAAAATATTAGTTCCAACAACCGCATCCAAAAAATCGTCGGAAAAGAAAATTGTCATGTTCAAGATGGTTGATCGTACCAGAATTGTTAGATCTTCAAAATACTTTGCTAGTGTCAAATGTTTCCGTTCTGCCATCTTAAATGCAAAACTAAGATATATTTCTTCCACTCATATTTCTTACTATCACTGTCTTCACCTATTTCTTCATTCATATTCAATAATTTCTCTGTCTTCTACACCTATTTCTTCACCTCATATTTCTTACTATCTCTGTATTCTACACCTATTTCTTCACCTCATATTTCTTACTGTCTCTGCTCTTCTCCATCATATTTCTTACTGTCTCTCTCTTCTCCACACATATTTCTTCACCTTATATTTCTTACTGTCTCTGTATTCTACACCTATTTCTTCACCTCATATTTCTTACTGTCTCTGTATTCTACACCTATTTCTTCCATTCATATTTTTACTATCTCTTCTTCTCCACATATTTCTTCCATATTTCTTACCATCTCTCTTCTCCACATATTTATTCCACTCATATTTCTTACTATCACTGTCTTCACCTATTTCTTCATTCATATTCAATAATTTCTCTGTCTTACTATTTCTTCCACTCTATTTACGTCTCTGTCTTCTTTCATATTTCTTCCATTTCTACTGTCTCTCTTCACATATTTCATCCCTCATATTTCTTACTATTCTTCTGTCTTCTTCCACATATTTCTTCCACTAATATTTTTCATCTATCTCTGTCTCCTCACATATTTCTTCACTCATATTTCTTACTGTCTCTGTCTTCTCACATATTTCTTCCACTCATATTTCTTACTTCTCTGCCTTCTGTACATATTTCTTCCCTCATATTTCTTACTGTCTCTGTTTTATACACTATTTCTTCCACTCATATTTCTTACTGTCTCTGTCTCTCTTATCCTATTTCTTCTCTAATATTTCTTAATATCTCTGTCTCCTCACATATTTCTTCCCTAATATTTCTTACTGTCTCTGTCTCCTCTACGTATTTCTTCTCTAATATTTCGTAATATCTCTTGTCTCCTCCACATATTTATTACACTTTTAATTCCATCATGAAAAGTTTTGTCTATGACAATAAAAAGTAGATCTGTGCGCTTTCTTCTTTTTCAGATCCACCTACAACGGCATGATAGAATCTACTACACCGTACGTGTTCTTGGTTTTCCCACCTTGGTTTCATCGGAAATATCCACACCTAATAAAGGTGCTAAAAATAAACCAAGAACGTCTCACCACGAACAGAGATATTTACGTGACTTTACGAGATCTTGTGAACTTTCAAGCGACAACAAGACTTGGTGACATCAACAAACGGGGAATTAGTTTATTCCAAGAAATTCCTCGTAAAAGAATGTGTGAACATGCAGATATTCCAGTAGAATACTGTCTTTGTAATAGATTAACAAATTCAAATGTTAGTTCTGGTATGTCTGTAGTCTTGATTACAACTGTTCTGGACAAATTGAAGGCAATCATTTCTCCAGTGTGGCGTACATGTGCACAACTAGCATTCAAGGCTTTGAAGAACGTCATGTTAGTACAGTCTAACACAGGTAGAGTCCAACAGACAACAGACAACTCAACAGTTTATCAGATCACTATGATGACAACACCAGGTGATGCTATTTATGAAGCCACAGTAACTATCTCTAACCCTACCAAAAAGGCAAAGATTATTGATAATATTATTCGAATCAATATGTACAGAGGTCAAGGTGAGTGTATCGTAGATCCTCTATTACGACCATTTTGTTTTTGCATATAATTTTATTTCTCTCTTTCTTCTTTTTTTCTTTTACCCTTCTCTGATTTTTTGCCGCTAAGAGTAGCAGGTTTAACTGATGAGAGGTTTCCGAGATAATGCACGCTCGTTCGCTTGATAGGATGTGGTATTGTGGAGTTTTAAGATGTCTGTAACTCCATCAACCCATCTTTTCTTGGTCTGTCCCTTCCTCTTGATGATTCCGTTTTCAGGTTTTACTCTCTTGCAACAGGTGTATTTGGGTTCATTCTGACCAAGTGGCCAAATCATTTGAGTCTCTGTTTTTCATTGAATCTAATAGCAGGTGTTGTTCCGTCTGTTCTTCTAATTTCCTCATTTCTTATATGGTCTCTTCTTGTTTTATTTACTGCTTTCCTCAAGCATCTCATTTAACATGTGGTCATTTCTCTCTTTAGCATATGAAAATAAATGTTATTTTTTCTAAAAAATAATGATGACAGTTATAAGTTTCACCTGTCAATCATACGTCTTTAACCTCGGGGATAGTAGCCACGTTGTTAAAAAAGTGCAATTGACTTGATATGGACATCACTAAACTTCACAACAAGTTTCAGTTGGTATGTTCTGGATGAACATGACTGTTACCATTGATCTTGCCTTGTACCGCCCTGTTTATGACAGATACCGGAGTTGTCGTATAGCAGAAGTTGATCGCAGAAGAAGAAGTTTTAGTTTTGAAATAGAGACAATAAAAAACATAGAACAAATCTAGTCTTTCTAGTTGGCCACATTTACTACCGCTCCATAAACATGGATATCATCCTAAACTTCTCAATAGTTACCACATACTCACCATGCAAAATGTGTATGGCAAATTAATAATTCCTCTCGTACCGTTATACGTTACATAGGGCCTGCAAGTAATTTCTCCATACCGCTCTATCCTGGGCAACTTGCTCAATCTCCTCATGGAACTGAGACCGATATTTCCTGCCTCTCTCAGCAAAGTTCGTTTCAGGGTCTTCTTAGGTCGACCTCTCTTTCTTGAACCCTTTGCATCCCACTTCAATACCTGCTTTGATATTCGTTGATCATTTCTCCTCAAGGTGTGCCCAAAATATCTCCATCTTCTCTTTCTTATAACAGTTGTTACTAGTGGTTGACCAGACATATCTCTGATTTCATCACTTCTCCTGAATTCATTCCATTTTATATTCATTATTTTTCGCAGACATCTATTTTTAAATGCATTCAACTTGCTTTCTATATCTTTAGTCATTTTCCAACTCTCGCTAGCATATGTTAGGATTGATACAACATTTGAATTGAAAATTCGTAATTTAGTGTTAATACTATATAACTTGCAGTTCCATATTTTATTTAGACTTTTAGAAGCTGATGTTGCTTTGCCAATTCGTATAATAATTTCTTTTTAACATTTCCTGTGCAATCAATATGGCAAATTACTGGAGAAGATATTGGCTAGAAAGATAATGTGTCATTTAGAGACAGACTACATCCTCCCTGACACTTTGAGTAGCTACCGGCCAGTGAACGGGACAATGCTGGCAGGTTTTGCTTATGATGTTTATGAAGGCTTCCAAGTCAAGCAAGTGACTGTTGCTGTGGCCATTGACTTGGAGGATGCTTATAACAAAGTGGAATTTCCAATCACGTTATGTTGTGTTAGGATATGTGATCCATGTCATTGCACATTGGGCAATCACATGCGTGCTCCGTCCTCTACTGCAACAGCCATCCCATTGTCCACTTGCTCACCGTACCCATAAGAAGTTGATTAGTATATCTTCTCTGTCTACTATGAAGACGACACTGTCTGGCATGACAAAATGTATCTTCTAATTCTCGCACTCATTCCAGTGTCTGAGACTCGTCAATTTCACATAAATGAGAGCAAGCCGCATTGATGGCATCGGCTCTGTCCATACTTCTTGAGTCTGGGTATTGTTTGCAAGACAGTCAACATGCTCGTTACCCTGCACTCTAGAATGTCCAGGTGTGTACAGCCAAGTCATTTCTTGAGTTGGGACCTCCTAATGTTGTCCACCCATTCCGTATTTGCAAACTTCCAGATTCAATCTTTTCCTAGATTCTGATATGATAATCGTATGGGTGCTCTGTTTTTCAGCCACCCCCCCCTCTCCCACGAGAGAGCTTGGACGCAGCGGTGATGTACGTAGTCATGATAGATGTCGTTGTCTCTATAGCACTGCAGCCCTCATAAAGTGTGCTTCCGTTTTGTTGTGCTGAATAAGCGACGCTGATCTGGTTCCACCTCTGACAGAGCCATCAATGTAAATAATGATATTATCTGTATGGGAGTGTTGATCCACCAGTACAAGAAGCACAGCATTGGCGACGCCAGTGAACCATTCACTAGTGAAGCATCCCAAACGTACTGACAACCCTGGTGTAATCAACGATATCCTCTGACATAGACATCCACTCTTCTCCATGACTTTGCTCGTCTAGAGCACAAACCCTGTTTACTTTGCAATAATGATACGCTTTGCAAAAATGCATGTTAATCCTTGGCTGGTGAACTGGATGGAGAGAACCGTTGCACTACGTTTAGGAACATGGACGTTAGGTACCATCTGAAGATATCCAGAAATAAATGCTTAAGGAGAATGCTGCAAATATTCTGGCCAAATACAATAGCAAATGAAGAGCTTTGAAAACGAAGACATTGTGCTTCACTGAAGACTATTATTAAAAGACAAAGATGGAACTGGATTGGTAATGTCTGTCGTATGCCAGTAGGAACATTGACTAGCACATCTATGAGATGGACAGCGGATGGAAAGAAAAGGCATGAACTTCAAAAGAAAACATGGAGAAGAGCTGTGAAAAGAGAGCTGAAAGATGTTTGCCTGACATGGAAAACAATTACTAGAAAGGCGGCAGAACGGAAACAACGGAAATCTTTTGTTTATGACTTCTGTATCGAACAGGACACAAAGTGGATATAAAATATTCACAAAATAGATGAGACTGTAGTAAAACTATTTGATTGACAAAACACCTAATCACAAAGTACTGTAGTTTTACAAATTACAAAAACAATGACAAAATACAGCAACGTTTCGACCAACAAGGCCTTTATCAAGCAAACGAACAACAGGAGTGACAAATTAAAAACAAAAACAAATGGACGACTAAATACAAACGTTTCTAATGAAAATCTGGAAATAAAAACGAATAATGAAATAAATGTAACACAAAAAACAAACATAAAAACTAGAAATAGAACGGAAAAGAAACATTAAAAACACAAATACAAATAAATAAGTTAAGAAATTCAACATATCAATATTCGATGTTTACACAGGTCCTTGCGGTATATTTTTTCAGTATGATGCAAGTCTTCGAAAGGCCGCCCCTTAAAGGTTTTTTTTCCTTTAAAATAACCTTCAATTGCGATTTTCATTTCGTTGCTTATGCCGCCCCCTTACTGTGTCGCATGATGATGCCGCCTCTTCGTATCATAGCACTGTACGGTCCTGTGTTTACATGATAATGTTTGTATGATATTGTAATTTTCTGTAAAATTGCACATATATTTTCACATTGTTTATAATACCGTTACGTATAAGATGTCATCATTTAAATGGACAACTGACTACTTGTGTAGGCTCGAAGTCACGGAAAAGATCAAATTCTAATGACGCAATAAGGTCAATTTCTAGATGTCATTTGTTGCACGCCATCTTGCTTCCTGTTGTTCTACATTTGTGACTTTCTGTAATTGATTGATTGATTGATTGATTGATAGGAACATCATCATTGCACTTTGGCGAGTAACAATATGGGCTCAGATCTCTACCTTATGTATGACGACTTCAGTGACAGTGCACGAACTCCGTAGCACTTGGTGAGGGTCTCCGACGTAATTGAGAGTATGGTGAAAATATTTTGTAGAAATTAAAAAATCATCTTTATAACAATTTTTTCCCGGCAACGGCTTTCCAGTCTGCTCTTCTTGATTTTGTTTCTACCAGTGTTCTGCTGTCTGCTCAACTTGAACGTGAGGATACGTTTTATCGTCCGTCTTTGATAGGACTAGGAACTTGATCTTACCTACACTGAGAAAGGATCTCTTTGGGGAAAACCTCGATGGCTCAAAAAGGAAGCGAACCAAGTATCTTTAGAACGAGAGCAAGAACCTAACATGTTCTGTACTAAAGACATGTCATGTGTCTTCTGAATATGCTCTGATCGTTAACTCTACGCTTTGGCCGACCTCCATCTTGACATCATATCATCTTCCTGGTTCATTCAACCATAGCCATCCAAAGCGAAAATGTCTAATGTGGCTGCAATTCAACGGTCACTTTCTCTGCTTCTGTTTCATTTATTCTTCTATTTGTCACATTATAAGCATCTCAATGTAAATTAAAAACAGCAATGTCAAACTAAATATCGGTCTCAGTTCCATGGAGGAGATTGAGGAGTTGCCCAGGATAGAGCGGTATGGAGAATTACTTGCAGGCCCTATGTAACGAATAACGGTACGAGAGGAATTATTATTATTGTTAATGTCAAAGTACTGAATGTATAAGTGGTGCCTAGAAAATCAACGACTCGGTTACTGTGGTTGATGGTTACGTCCTGTAAAGGATATGTCACGAATTTCATTTCATATCATCTCACACAAATTTGTAAATATTACCAAAATAATAAATATGGATTCGTAAACCATCCTTCAATTATGTTTTTAATTGTTTTACTACTGATGTTACTGTAGCCGCTACTGCTACTACTGCTACTACTACTGCTGCTGCTACTACTACATTACTTACTACTGCTACAGCTACTACTACTACTGCTACTACTACTACTACATTCCTACCACTACGTCTACTGATACTACTACTGCTACTACTACTACTGATGATATTACTTCTATTGTTATTACTACTACTACTACTACTTCTACTACTACAGCTACTACTACTACAGTTACTACTTCTACTACTGCTGCTGCTACTACTGCTACTACTACTACTACTGCTCCTACTACTAATACTATTCCTGCCACTACGTCTACTGATACTGCTACTGATACTACTACTACTGATGATTACTTCTATTGCTATTACTACAGCTACTACAACTGCTACTAATACTGCAACTACAACTACTTCTTGTACTACTTCTGTTGCTACTACTGTCGCTACTTCTTCGGCTTTACCATTGTGGTCTCATTGTGGTTATAAGACAGGCTCAAACTGACTCTGGACAACTTATTCCTATCTTTAGTGGTCCTCTTCATCTTTATCCCCCAGACTCCAATACCCTTGGTCTTCAATGGCGTGCACATACATTTCTTTCATGGGGAAGGGTGGGGCAAAGCTATATTATCCTCTTTATTTCGCAATTTTTTTTTCTTCTCCGGACGCATTTATTTTGAAATGTATGTTGAATTAGCCGATATGATGACTTTGTGTCATCTTAAAAACTTGCCACTGGCCGATACATTGGCATAGAATGGCGATAGGGTTAACAAACATTTTAGTTAGTAGTTTACTTTATGGTAATAGAGCAGACCAGATTCTGATCAGATTTCGATTGTTGTCTCCATAAATAGAAATAAGGTGATGTAGGGAAATCTACAAATCTGAGTTGGTCAGACCAGACTATATTTGGAGATAACCGTAGGTAGGATGCCGTGATACTAAGTAAATTGGTGTTTCAGGACAAAGACACGTGTATATTACATCACATGAGTAAGCACAAATTTCATTAAATAGAAAACTAACAACAATCCCGTGTTTCAATTATAGGTCTTTATCAAGGAGGTATATAGACAGAATAAACACTAAATAAACTAAAACATAGATCTAAATAAGAAAACTGACTGGAGATTTGATACGGCGAATAATACTCACTTCGACATTAACGTGTTATAAATATTGTTTAAACTATAGCTAGTTAGCAACACTCAATTACAGTGTTTTTCAGAAAAAACAGATAATCAAAAAAGCCATTTTAAAAGAGGCGGGTGAGTGGGGGCTGCTTTTGTCCCTCCTATTGTCTTAATGAATGGACGCCAATGGTGGTCTTCCATATTCTACACAAACAATGTTGATCCTACCACTGCTTTTTTTCTAATTCTGTTCCTATCACGTGACTTTTTATTGCTTTGTTGTTTACTGGCAACTTATAAATTCCATCTTCACTTTTTCTTTATTCTCCAGTTTTGTGTTTTCTATCTTTTACTCTTCTGTTCTGTGGGTTCATAATGCTGGGTGTAACAAGAAGAGACCGGTTGAAACATAAAGACATCATGACAAAAGTGGGTACAACATCAGTACTAAACTTTATCAAGAAACAACAAATTAAATGGTTCGGCCACATAAGCAGATTACAAACCGATGGTGCACCTCAAAGAGCGGTGTTGCTTTGATACAATGGATATAAAGCAAAAGGCCGGCCACGCAAAAGATGGACCTCAGAGATAACAGAGGCGACGAAAGACATTATCTATTAAGCGCACACAAGGGCTCGTTCTAGAAATCTCTTCATATCATGATGCTGTGAGGCAAATCAGGATTGCATAAAAAGATAGCAAGACTCTTCTGTTCAATTTTTATGTTCACAAGTCAATAACTCAATCAATTAAAACAAGTCACAATACCTCAATCAATTAAAACAAGTCACAATAACTCAATCAATTAAAACTCTCATTCGTCTTGCTGAACTAGTTCTCACTCTCAACTCCTTTCAGTTCAATGACCAGTTCTTCGAACAGATTAGTGGGGTCGCCATGGGTACTAAAATGGGACCCAGCTATGCTTGTCTATTCATGGGTCATCTTGAACACTTAGTATGGAACACCTATGATGGCCCTCTTCCGTCCGTGTATCATAGATACATCGATGATTGTATTGGAGTTACCGATATGTCTGAAGCCGATTTGTCACGCTTCATCACCTTCATCAATGCCTTCAATCCTGCTATTCGGTTCACCTCTCACATCTCTACCTCCTGTGTCAATTTTCTTGACATCACTATCACCATCAGCCTATCCACTATCACTACATCAGTATACTACAAGCCTACTGATACACATAGCTTTCTTCTGTATCCCTCTTCCCATCCCCAGGCCTGTCGTGACTCTTTACCTTTTTCTCAACTCTTACGCCTTCGTCGCCTCTGTAGTGAGGACGACGATTTTCTTGATAGAGCTCACGAGATGCTGGATTTCTTCCGCCAGCGCCTATACCCGGAGAATGTGCTTACATCTGCCATGCATCGGGTTCAGCTAATTGCTCGCCAGGAGGCCCTTTCTCACATACATAGAACCCCAATTCTGACAAGGTTAAACTTATCTTAACTTTCCACCCTCATAGTTCCCTGGTGAAAAGGTCTTATTCCATCATCTCCCTATTCTTCAGTCTGATCCTGAGACACGTTAAGTCTTCCAACACTATTCTTTGGTGGCTTACAGACGGGACAGTAGCCTCAAGGATATGTTGGTACACAGTCGCCTCAAGCCTAATATCCAGAGTCACTTGGGCACCATCCAGTGCGGACGTCGGCACTGTAATACATGTGCATATGTAATACAGACCCCACTGTCTCTTTTCCAAAAGCTACGTATGCCATTCAAGACAGTTTCACGTGTGAGTCCCAATATCATCTATGCCATCACCTGCAAACGATGCAACAAGTCCTATATTGGCGAAACCGGTAAGAGACTCAGTGACCGATTCGCCCAACACTTACGCGATATTCGCCAATGCTCTGTGACTCCTGTGGCCACTCATTTCAACGATACTGGCCATTCAGGAGTTGACGATGTCCAGGTCACAGCCATCCGATCATGTTCCTCCGATGATCGCAGTCGATTCGCCCTGGAGAACCGTTTTATTTCATTCTATGGCACTTTGCGACCTCTTGGACTCAACGCATTACATTCCTATGCTTCTTAGTACTGTCTTATCTCGTGCCTTGTTATCTATATGTGTGTTTGCTCCATATATGTGTAATTTATCCACTATATTGTTTATTGTTTCTCTTCTTTTCCACTTTCGGTTTTTTGTGTTGCACTCATTTCGTTGTTCGTTTTTATTCCCTGATTTTCCATTAGATAGGTTTATGTTTCCACATGTAATCGTCCATTTGTAGTGTTCCTCGAAATTCGTCATTCTTGTTGTGTTGTTTGCTTGATAAAGGCCTTTTGGTCGAAACGTTGCTGTTTATCGTCACTGTTTATGTATGTTGTAAAACTGTAGTACTTTGTGTTTACGTGTTTAGCTATTTTTCAAAGTTTTACTGCAGCCTCCACCTTTTTCTGAATTTTTTCACACTCTGAATGTATTTGTTTTCGATTCGACGTCATTACACATTGGACTTATTGGTCATGCCTGCTTCGTACTAAACTGCAGCATCCAACCCAAATTCCACTTGCTCACCGTATTCATGAAAAAATTGATTAGTATATCTTCTCTATCTATCTATCTATCTATCTATCTATCTATCTATCTATCTATCTATCTATCTATCTATCTATATATACTATCTATATATATAAAAATAGGGGAAGACTGCAGTAAAACTTGGTAAATAGTGAAACACGTACAAACAAAGTACTATAGTTTTACAAAATACAGAAACAGTGACGATAAACAGCAACGTTTCGACCAACAAGGCCTTTATCAAGCAAACGAACAAACAGGAGTGACAGATTAAAATGAAACACAAATGGACGACCAAATACAAACGTATCTAAGGAAAATCTGGAATAAAAACGAATAACTAAATAAATGTAACACAAAAACAGGAATAGAACGGAAAAGAAACAATGAAACATCTAGTAAATATATAACTTGAATACATGCAACATAAACCCATATAGATTACAAAGCATGGGAAGAGAAAGTACTAAGAAGCATAAGAATGTAATACGTTGAGCCCGCGTGGTCTCTTCCTCCTTGATGTGTGCTCATTGTACACCTCCATACCTCATTCCGACGGACTTCAAGCTCTCCAGTTCTTTGTCGACAGGAGAACTAACCCACTTGTCTCCACCTCGGCTCTCCTTCGTCTTGCAGAACTAGTTCTAACTCTCAACTCCTTTCAGTTCAATGACCAGTTCTTTGAGCAGATCAGTGGCGTCGCCATGGGTACTAAAATGGGACCCAGTTATGCTTGTCTATTCATGGGTCATCTTGAGCACCTAGTATGGAATTCCTATGATGGCCCTCTTCCGTTTGTGTATCATAGATACATTGATGATTGTATTGGCATTACCGATATGCCTGAAGCCGATTTGTCACGCTTCATTAATTTCATTAATGTCTTCAATCCGGCTATTCGGTTTACATCTCACATCTCTACCTCTTGTGTCAACTTTCTTGACATCACTATCACTATCAGCCTATCCACCATCACTACATCAGTCTACTATAAGCCTACTGATGCACATAGTTTTCTTCTTTATACCTCTTCCCATTCCCAGGCTTGTCGTGACTCTTTACCATTCTCTCAACCCTTGCGCCTTCGTCGCCTCTGTAGCGAGGACGACGATTTTCTCGATAAAGCTCACGAGATGCTGGATTTCTTTCGTAAGCGCTTATACCCGGATAAGGTGCTTGCTTCTGCTATGCGGCGCGTTCAGCAAATTTCTCGCCAGGAGGCTCTCTCTAACCAGCATAGAACTTCCCATTCTGACAGGGTGAAACTTGTCTTAACTTTCCACCCTCATAGTTCCCTTGTGAAGAAAGTCTTATTCCGTCATCTCTCCATTCTTCAGTCTGATCCTGAGACACGTTCAATCTTCCAGCACTATCCTTTGGTGGCGTACAGACGGGAAAGAAGCCTTAGGGATATGTTGGTTCACAGTCGCCTCAAGCCTAATATCCATAGTCATTTTGGCACCATCCAGTGTGGCGTCGGCGCTGCAACACTTGTGCTTATGTAATACAGACCCGCACGGTGTCTTTTCCTAAAGCCACGTTCGTTGTTGAAGACAGTTTCACGTGCGAGTCCCGTAATATTATCTATGCCATTATCTGCAAGCGGTGCAACAAGTCCTATATTGGGGAAACCGGCAGGAGACTCAGTGACCGATTCGCCCAACATTTGCGCGATATACGCCAATGCTCTGTGACCCCTGTAGCTACCCATTTCAATGATACTGGCCATTCAGGAGCTTGCGATGTCCAGGTCACAGCCATCCGATCATGTTCCTCTGATGATCGTAGTAGATTTGCTCTGGAGAATCGGTTGATTTCTTTGTATGGTACCTTGCGACCACGCGGGCTCAACGTATTACATTCTTATGCTTCTTAGTACTTTCTCTTCCCATGCTTTGTAATCTATATGGGTTTATGTTGCATGTATTCAAGTTATATATTTACTGGATGTTTCATTGTTTCTTTTCCGTTCTATTCCTGTTTTTAGTGTTACATTTATTTCGTTATTCGTTTTTATTCCAGATTTTCCTTAGATACGTTTGTATTAGGTCGTCCATTTGTGTTTCATTTTAATTTGTCACTCCTGTTTGTTCGTTTGCTTGATAAAGGCCTTGTTGGTCGAAACGTTGCTGTTTATCGTCACTGTTTCTGTATTTTGTAAAACTATAGTACTTTGTTTGTACGTGTTTCACTATCTATATATATATCTATCTATCTATCTATCTATCTATTCTCTATTCCTGTTTTGCCTTTCAGCGTCAGGTCGAAAAAGGAGGAGACACCTGGAGCGAGCCTCTCCTCTATGCACCTTGCCTTTCTTTCTCTTCTCCAATTCCGATTTGCCTCACAGCTTCAGGTAAGAAGAGATTTCTATCATGGGCTTTTGTTGTGTGCTTCATAAATAGTGCTTTCGTCGCCTCTGTTATCTCTGAGATTTACTTTTTGCGTGGACCTATATCTATCTTCTCTATCTACCCCAAAGACGATATTTTCTGGCATGTCTAAACTTAATTCTTAATTCTCGCAATGGATCCAGTGTCTGAAACTCACCAATATCACATTTAGTATCTCTGAATAATACTACTGTCACCATCATCATCACCACGTATCTTAACTCTTAACCGTTTGTGGGTTTTTAGGTTTTTTTTGGTTAGTTTTGAAGGCCTGCTCTATTACTAGCAGCCATATATACTCCATGAATTGAACATAGGCATGTTATATATAGTTAGAAAGCTAACTGAATGTACTATCAAGATATGTGATTTTAATATCAGTGTCATGTAATATGTGATATCAGTGACCTAATTTTGGTGATACTAAAAATAGATTTTAAAACAAATTTCAAATAATTATACATTCACAAAGAAGGAAAAAAATAAGTATGAAATATATCATAAAAACTATTAATATACTCTCTTAGTACCTTCATATTTACACAATATATCCAAACATGAAGTTATTTGGACAATAAATAAGGCAGTAATTCGGAAATTTGTAACTTCTAAATATTTCCATATTTTGAAGACACCAATAAATAAATAATTAATAAATAAGAGAAAATGATGCAGAACTGGTCTAGTAAGCAGCCCATAAAGAACTAACACTTATAGTCTTGATTAGGACAGCAAAATGGAGTCACTAGATGCCATTTTTAAAGCAAATGTGTGATTTTTGACAAGAGCAAGTGAAAACTCGTCTGCAGAGATTATCCAAAATGGCGGCCGTTCGGAAATGTTGGTGTAATAAAAGCATGTTCTTATCACTGAAGTCGGAGAAGGTTCGCCTGAATGGCTAGGGACACCTTCAACACGGTTAGTCGGCTTTCACGCAGAAATCAGTCAGATACACCATAAAAGGCTCCTTGACTACGCATGAATTCATAGCGGGCGGAGGCAGAAGAAGAAGAACAAAAAGCATGCTTTATTCAACAAGATTAGACATCTTAAAAATAAAAAATATATTTTTTAACAATTTATTATGGTAATATCATATGTTTTACACTATGAAACATAAATTATATGCTTTTAAATGCATAAATAACACACAAATACAGCTAGTTCCGGAGTCATGTAGCCATCTCATTCATAAATGAGATTTTCTTAGTACCCAAACGTTACAGGGTTAAATGTACATTTTTGCAAGATAATTCCAAAAAAAGATATGAATTTACAGGCTGGTTTATCTAAACCAGAAAAAAAACTCTCGTTACTGCCTGTAGCACCGCTCTTTATAGCGGCGTAGGTTGGTGGGAACGAGAGCCTGAGGAGTGTAATTTGCCGCATGACTAGTGTAATCACTGCGAAGCTGTTCAGGTTAGGATTTTTTATTTATGCCAAAAACAGAAAAAATCCTTGACCTTATCGTGAATTAAACACGGATCTCACGCATGAGATCCGCGCTTTTGGTTATTCGGCCAGACTCTCCTCATGAGCTGGTGTATCTCAAGGACATACAGTCAAATCTCAAAGAAAGGAAATATGATGATACCGATCATATTTATAAAACAAATAATATTTCAGTCCAACATCAACGAGTTATTTTGTCTTACAAAAACAAAATGGACGTAGAAGAGGATCTTTGATACACTCAACTTGACCTCTGTACATATTGATACGAAAAATATCTCCAACAATCTCAGCCTTTTTGGTGGTGTTAGAAAACATAATTGTGGCCTCATAAATAGCGTCTCCTGGTGTTGTCGTTAAAGTGATACGGTACAGTTTTGAATCTTCTCTAGTCTGATTGACTCTAGCATTATCAAACTGTACTTCCATGACACTCTTGATAGCCTTAAATGTAAGATCTTCACATTTACTCCACATATTATGTACTTTGTCTCGTATATTGATTTGAACAGCTGCAGCTAAAATCAGAGATATACCTGAACTAACATTAGTATTGGTTACATGATTACAAAGACAATGTTCTACTGGAATCTCTGCATGTTCACACATTCTTTCACGAGGAATTTCTTGGAACAAACTAATTCCCCGTTTGTTGATGTCACCAAGTTTTGTTGTCGCTTGAAAGTTCACAAGATCTCGTAAAGTCTCGTAGACATCTATGTTTGTGGTGAGACGTTCTTGGTTTATTTTTAGCACTTTCATTATGTCTGGATATTTCCGATAAAACCAAGGTGGGAAAACCAAGAAGACGTAGGGAGTATTAGATTCTATCATGCCGTTGTAGGTCTCTCTGTTGGAAAATAATGAAACGATACTAGTCTTGTTATTCACCAAAATATATATATAATTTCTATATAAAAATCAGTGAGAAATTAGACGGGTCGAAATATGATCAAAGAAATATGCGAAGAAAATATGAATAAAACAAATATGTATGTCAGAAAGAAGAAGAGAGGAAACATTAGAGAAATGAATGTCACTGTAATAATTGGGGTGGGGGAGGGACAGAGAGAGAAGAGAAATGGCATGGGTATCAAATGTGATTTCTTCATCTTTTATTCTTCGAACTCTCCATATCAAATATTTATTCAACCAATCTTTGTGATTTCTATGTGATTTCTATGTGATTTCTATGTGATTTCTATATGATTTCTATGTGATTTCTATGTGATTTCTATGTGATTTCTATGTGATTTCTATTTGATTTCTATGTGATTTCTATGTGATTTCTATGTGATTTCTATGTGATTTTATGATTTCTATGTGATTTCTATGTGATTTCTATGTGATTTTATGTGATTTATGATTTCTAGTGATTTTATGTGATTTCTATGTGATTTCTATGTGATTTGTATGTGATTTATGTATTTCTATGTGATTTTATGTGATTTCTGATTCTAGTGATTTCTATGTGATTTCTATGTGATTTCTATGTGATTTGTATGTGATTTCTATGTGATTTCTATGTGATTTCTATGTGATTTCTATGTGATTTCTATGTGATTTGTATGTGATTTCTATGTGATTTCTATGTGATTTATATGTGATTTCTATGTGATTTGTATGTGATTTCTATGTGATTTGTATGTGATTTCTATGTGATTTATATGTGATTTCTATGTGATTTCTATGTGATTTCTATGTGATTTCTATGTGATTTCTATGTGATTTCTATGTGATTTCTATGTGATTTCTATGTGATTTCTATGTGATTTCTATGTGATTTCATGTGATTTTATGTGATTTCTATGTGATTTCTATGTGATTTCTATGTGATTTCTATGTGATTTCTATGTGATTTGTATGTGATTTCTATGTGATTTATATGTGATTTCTATGTGATTTCTATGTGATTTCTATGGATTTTATGGATTTCTATGTGATTTGTATGTGATTTCTATGTGATTTCTATGTGATTTCTATGTGATTTTGTGAGTATGATTTCTATGTGATTTCTATGTGATTTGTATGTGATTTCTATGTGATTTCTATGTGATTTCTATGTGATTTCTATGTGATTTGTATGTGATTTTATGTGATTTCTATGTGATTTCTATGTGATTTGTATGTGATTTCTATGTGATTTGTATGTGATTTCTAGATTTGTAGTGATTTGTATGTGATTTCTATGTGATTTCTATGTGATTTCTATGTGATTTTTATGTGATTTCTATGTGATTTCTATGTGATTTCTATGTGATTTGTATGTGATTTGTATGTGATTTGTATGTGATTTGTATGTGATTTGTATGTGATTTTATGTGATTTGTATGTGATTTGTATGTGATTTGTATGTGATTTGTATGTGATTTGTATGTGATTTGTATGTGATTTGTATGTGATTTGTATGTGATTTGTATGTGATTTGTATGTGATTTGTATGTGATTTGTATGTGATTTGTATGTGATTTGTATGTGATTTGTATGATATTTGTATGTGATTTGTATGTGATTTGTATGTGATTTGTATGTGATTTTGTGATTTTTAGATTTGTATGTGATTTGTATGTGATTTGTATGTGATTTGTATGTGATTTGTATGTGATTTGTATGTGATTTGTATGTGATTTGTATGTGATTTGTATGTGATTTGTATGTGATTTGTATGTGATTTGTATGTGATTGTATGTAGATGTAGTGATTTGTATGTGATTTGTATGTGATTTGTATGTGATTTGTATGATTTGTATGTGATTTGTATTGTTTGTGTGATTTGTATGTGATTTGTATGTGATTTGTATGTGATTTTGTATGTGATTTGTATGTGATTTGTATGTGATTTGTATGTGATTTGTATGTGATTTTATGATTGTATTATGTGATTGATAGATTTGTATGTGATTTGTATGTGATTTGTATGTGATTTGTATGTGATTTGTATGTGATTGTGATGTGATGTATGGATAGTATGATTGTATGTATTTGTGATGATTTATTGATACTAAAGCTATCAACGATTTACTATCATGTTATGCGACTACAAGTAACATATACGATTTCTGTATTTTTTAGAATACATGCAAGTGTTACTGCATGCCATGATAGTTACTAGTGTTTATTGCTTACATTGCGAGCTCGACAGCAGAAGGGCGAAATATGATTAAAAGAAATAACATGAATATTAAATGTGATTGAAGAATAACATGAATATTAAATGTAAGTAAAGAAATAACATGAATATTAAATGTATTGAAAGAAATAACATGAATATTAAATGTAATTGAAAGAAATAACATGAATATTAAATGTGATTGAAAGAAATAACATGAATATTAAATGTGATTAAAAGAAATAACATGAATATTAAATGTGATTGAAAGAAATAACATGAATATTAAATGTGATTGAAAGAAATAGTATGGCTATGAAATATGATAGAAAAAAATATGAAAAATATCTTGGAAGGTCATGTAAGAGAGAAAAAAAATTATATGGACAAATCTGTTAGAAGATAAGTTATCTCTGGCTACCTCTCATATGACCTATCTCTGACGACCTGTCATATGACCTATCTCTGACGACCTATCATATGACCTATCTCTCACGACCTGTCATATGACCTATCTCTGACGACCTGTCATATGACCTATCTCTGACGACCTGTCGTATGACATATCTGTGACGACCTATCAAATGACCTATCTCTGACGACCTATCATATGACCTATCTCTGACGACCTATCATATGACCTATCTCTGACGACCTCTCATATGATCTGTCTCTGACGACCTATCATATTACCTATCTCTGACGACCTGTCATATCACCTATCTCTGACGACTTGTCATATGACTTACCAGATCTAATATAAAGCCACAGTATAGCCAGAGCCAACGATAAACTTATGGGCTTTCGGACTCAGGTTAGAGTTATGGGAAATCAGACCACAACTACACCTCGTGACCTCGCATTCCAGTATTGGTGTATATAGACGAATTCAGTTTAAAATCAATACAATAATGCTAAATCGAAGTTATATTATGTAACATGTTAAGTTTAACAATAAGGAATATCAATATTATGAATATTTTTCACCAATAAATAACCATATATTCACAGAATTTAGTAAAATTACAAAAAAGCTTGCAGTGTTCTATCAAACATATATACTTTCCAGCCCCTTTTCTGATCTAGGTCAGGGATTCTCCGGTCAGTTGTCTGGTATAGTTATCTAGAGTTAGCTGTGATATAGCCCGGGAGTGTCGGTACTGTAAAATGAGATTTTTCTATTTCTAAATCGTATCAGTGGCCTATTCGTACAAATATGTGTATCCTATTAGACATTATACATAAACTCTCTCTCTCTCTCTCTATCTGTGGTTGGAATGGAGGCATGGTGATAGTTGATAGACCTAATGATAGAAAACTGCAAGATATGACGACATACATCTATGGAAAATGTCGTGATGTACAACTTCCTCTATGACGACACACATCCATGGAACATGTTGTGAACACTAATGTTGTAATGCTTCTCCAGGTTTCAAGAACATTTAGAAACATTCAGGGATTATAGTAGAGCTGGGTATAACCAGCTGGCACAATGGTGGCTGGGACTGAGCACATTAAAACCTATTTTTGCTGCTGTATCACAGAGTAGCATAGAAAACCCTTATCCCATAGTATTTGAACAGAGAGCTGCAGTAGTGTAGTTGTTAGGGAATTCTCTTCTGAGGCCCATGGTCCGGGTTCAATATCACAGTGAGTCCGGTATATTTTTCCAACCGTAACGACTCTCAGGTCGACCCAGCCTCAAATTGCTACCAGGAAAAGTACCGGGAAGTACAGACAACATACGTGGTGTTGGCCACATCAACCATCACGTAACGACTCTCAGGTCGACCCAGCCTCAAATTGCTACCAGGAAAAGTACCGGGAAGTACAGATAACAGACGTGGTGTTGGCCACATCAACCATCGTGTAACGACTCTCAGGTCGACCCAGCCTCAAATTGCTACCAGGAAAAGTACCGGGAAGTACAGATAACAGACGTGGTGTTGGCCACATCAACCATCGTGTAACGACAGTCACTGAAAAATACAGGCCTAACTCCCATATTACCCAATATACCTCGTGGTATGAAAAAGGGTTCCTTTACTTTTGTCTATACTTAAAGAGCTAGTTCGGATCCCTGAGTGTGTATAAAATGTGCACACATAGGGACAACGTCGTGCCAGGACTAGTGAGAGCTGGCACTAATCAAGATCCTACCCCACCTCCACGTGGTGACCCTGGAAACAGATAGTTGGGCTAATCGGGTAGGGATCGAGGGAGAGCTACTCTGGTATAAGTAGTGGTGCAGACGCAGTTACGTTCGATGAGATCTGCTCGCAAAGCAGACGAACAAAATCTTATAGTGATTATTTCTGCACGTCTCTCCAGGTTGAATAAATAAATAGAAAAAAACGAATCCTAAGAATTGACAAGGTACGCGTCATCAGAAGATCCATGTCCCTCGAAACAATGGTCGCACCAAATTTGTCAGCTCTCGGCAAGAATCGGTTGGAAAATGTATATACGTCGTAGCGACACTAGGGAATATTGCAGTAAACTCTGTATCATTGGCCAGGCGCAGATATATTTATTGGGTAAGGTTGGCTAAGCACAAATCCTAAAGTCGCGCTCTAGTGCCTAACGAAACTGCTCTCCCTAGGACAACCGGGTAATGTACTGTTCCAATAATAACTAACATCCACGGAAGAACTGCAGTGGGTGATGTTGGCGAGCACAAAATTTCAATTGTCTTGCTAGCGTTGACTGAAACGTCCCTCTAAAATATATGTGCGCAGCCCCAGTCCAGTGTTTCCAGGGGACAGGAAAAATGCAGAGTAGACATTGCAAATTGTCAATTACGGACACGTTCACCGAAACGGCTGAGAATACTCCTATTCTTGAATAAACTCACCGTAATGGAAAAGTAAGATCGATAATGTAAAGGTTGACTGGTACAAACCCAAACAATGGCGACAGATACTTTCGGACGCCGATACTCCTACTCTAGCAAGATAACGTCCAAGTGACAAGTCCATCCGTCCTACAGTTATTGGGAAAGCTACCCTAGCAAATAAAAAGCTTGGCAAGAAATCGGATGTGCTGACCTAGGCACCCATAGCAGCATAACTGACACAATTCACAATCGATCGCTCTTATGCTCAGATTACATACAAACCACAAAGAGCAGTTTAATAAGTGGTCGATATAGAGCGTTCGCAGAAGAAGATGAAGAAGATCACTGAGTGAAATAGAAAACATATCATCCTATAGTGCTAGTTGATATCAATTCTTGTTTCTCAAGTTTAAAGGGTTTTAAAGCCAAAGGATTGACTTCATTGCACCGGGTTTTACCCCACATGACTCTATTCCTCTCCGCACAAAGCACGAACTCCGTAGTTCCAGCAACAATCCTAGGGGTCTCTGGAAAAAACTCCACTCGTGAACAGAACGGCGAGGTTCGGAATCAAACCCAAGACCTTCGACAAGCAAGGCAAATGGCTTAACCACTTAGCTACAGAGACCCCTTTGTTTCTTACGTGTCATATAGAAATTACACAGAAATCATTACAATAGTATAGTTTAGTTTAATATTCAGATCATCACCACTACACATAGAACCAGTTAGTTACAGGTGCTCCAATCTCTTCATATGTATGTCTCTCAGTTTGTGACAACTAAAGACACCAGTTAGTCTATAAGTGCTCCAATCACTTTTTTCGGTATGCCTCTCAGTTTGTGGCATCTAACGACACCAGTTAGTCTATAAGTGCTCCAATCACTTTTTCGGTATGCCTCAGTTTGTGGCATCTAACGACACCAGTTAGTCTATAAGTGCTCCAATCACTTTTTCGGTATGCTCTCAGTTGTGGCATCTAACGACACCAGTTTTATGCTGACTTTTGTATTCTTTACTTACTTTTAGTATAGTACTCTTGTCTAGCTACACCACATTTGATTTCGTATGCTCGTAGTTAGTTTATGGCTGCAGATACACCCCCATTCTTTTAATCGTTTACCAGCCCTCTCTCGATTAGGGACGTCAGAATATACAGATGATGCATTCCTACCAGTCTCTGTGGCGTAGAAGCTAGGTGCATGTCTTTCGGGCCAAACTTATCAGATTCGCTCCTTCGTGGAGATGTCTGGATATTTTTCAAGAGATCCCTGGTCTCAGTGTAAGGGAGATCGAGTTCCTAGTCCTATCGGAAATGAACGATAAATCGTAGGTCCCTTGTTCAACTGTAGTACGTAAAAGAACCCTTGGCAGTTCAAAATCGACAAGAGCAGACTGGACAACCGCTTTCCAAGCAAAATTAATTGGAAAAGATTTTTTTTAATAAAAATGTCTGTAAATATATCTTCAACATCTTAAAAATAACACCACAAACCCTTGCCAGTGCTACGGAGTTCGTGCACTGCAGCTGAGATCTTCCTGTGTAAGAAAAGATCGAAGCACATATGGTTACTCACCAAAGTGCAATGAAATTGCTCCTATCAATCAATCAATCGACTCCTACCAGAAACGTAAATCTAGTGTGGGTACACAGAGAGTTAAAGTAGATCTAGTGTGGTACAGAGAGTTAAAGTAGATCTAGTGTGGGTACGCAGAGATTAAAGTAGATCTAGGTGACAGGAGAGTTAAAGAGATCTAGTGTGGGTACGCAGAGAGTTAAAGTAGAACTAGTGTGGTACACAGAGAGTTAATGTAGATCTAGTGTGGGTACGCAGAGAGTTAAACGTGTGGACTAATACCTTTTATGTTGCTGATGAAATGAACGACCCAAGTCAACAGTTCTATTATACAGCTACGTTTAAAGCTTGTCAGAGAATGACATTTTCTGTCATACAGCAACGTTTAAAGCTTATCTGAGAATGACATTTTATGTCATACAGCAACGTTTAAAGCTTATCTGAGAATGACATTTTCTGTCATACAGCTACGTTTAACGCTTGTCAGAGAGTGACATTTTTTTTTTAAATGACTAAAACAGATTAATAAGTTGTCAGATAAATCATACACTAACCTAGTTGGTCCAAAACGTTGTCCGTGGTCACTGAAGAAGATGAGGACTGTGTTGTTGATGATGTTCTTGTCTTTCAGTTCTTGTAAGAATTTCATGTAGAGATGATCACCAGCACTGGCCATGTTGTGGTTGTCATGAGTCAGACGTGCAGCAAAACTAGATATGAGAAACATCCGATGAATCGATCGGTTTACTCTAGTCTGTTATGTTCAATTATTTTACTTGAATCTCTTCTATCTTTTAACTTTAATATCTTCTAATCTCTTACTTTACTTGAATCTCTTCTAGATTTTAACTTTAATCTCGTCTAATCTCTTAGTTTACTTGAATCTCTTCTAGTTTTTTATCTTTAATCTCTTCTAATCTCTTAGTTTACTTGAATCTCTTCTAGTTTTTTATCTTTAATCTCTTCTAATCTCTTAGTTTACTTGAATCTCTTCTATTTATCAATTATTTTCTTCTTATCTAATCCATTCATAAAGTATATATTTATACAACTTGCACTTTTATTGTAACAAATCTTACCATCATGTGTTGTTCTCATTTTGATTTTCTTTTTTGTCTCTAATCTATTTTATATTTACACTATGTTACTCTAATCCAGTGGTTCCCAACCTTTTTTGTGCCGTGCCCCACCTAAGTTTTTCTGAAATTCTTATGCACCCCCTAAGTAACATCTACATAATTTTTAATTTTCCAAAATGTTTACTGAAACAACTTAAATGATAGGCGTTAGGAAGAAATCACTAGGAAATTGTTGAGGAAACACAGTAAGTAAATGTTCAAAACGTATAATAAAGAACTGAAATTCTCTCTCTCTCTCTCTCCGAACTGAAATTCAAGTTTTAATTTCCCCCTCAGCAATCAAATTACCCCTTAATCAAATTGCACCCTTGTGGTGCGTGGGCCCTACGACGTTGGGAAACACTGCTCTAATCCATAGGTTACCAACCTTTGCTGAATGAGTCACCCCCCTCCCTCCTTTTCTGTGAATAATTCGATTTCGTCCCCTTAGGTAAACTATATTGTAAATAATATATATTGAAAACTAACCAAATACAAACATTTTATATTTTATTAAAAGAAAGTACGAATATGAATGTATTGTTGACAGTATTGGATGGACCTCAGAGATAATAGAAGCTACGAAAGGCACCATTTATGAGCGCACACAAGGGTTCGTTCTAGAAATCTCTTCTTATCCTGACGCTGTGAGACAAAACAGGATTGGAGAAAAGAAAAGAATGAAAGAAAAAGTTGACAGAATGAAGGAAAAAATATGTTATTAAAAATGAATGTTATTATTGCGAAGAGCTGAGCTTGATGTGATGAAAGTAAGTGTACGATCGTTATTGCCATTGTTATCTTCAAAGTCTTCAGTTCGATCGTTGTTGTCATTGTTATCTTCAAAGTCTTCAGTACGATCGTTATTGCCATTGTTATCTTCAAAGTCTTCAGTTCGATCGTTATTGCCATTGTTATCTTCAAAGTCTTCAGTACGATCGTTGTTGCCATTGTTATCTTCAAAGTCTTCAGTACGATCGTTATTGCCATTGTTATCTTCAAAGTCTTCAGTACGATCGTTGTTGCCATTGTTATCTTCAAAGTCTTCAGTTCGATCGTTGTTGCCATTGTTATCTTCAAAGTCTTCAGTTCGATCGTTATTGCCATTGTTATCTTCAAAGTCTTCAGTTCGATCGTTGTTGCCATTGTTATCTTCAAAGTCTATAGTACGATCGTTAGTGCCATTGTTATTTCAAAGTCTTCAATCGTTTATCCACGATCTGTTTCTTGCCTTATGTTATTAGTCTAGACCATCATAAGCCATTAATTAGAAAAACGTAAACGACAAAGTCAAGTGTGGAATGGAACTGAGAAGTGGAAAGATAATAATAGTAACAGATAGTATTCCCAGTGGCAATGTATGTGCGCAGAAGCATGGACATTTAAAATGGGACTGGAAAAATGTACTTTTGAATATAAGTGTTACAAAAGAATACTTTGTATATAATGGACAGTGAGGTAGAAATAGATTCTACAGAAGAAACTCAAAGTCAGAGAATCTAACTTATGCTACAAATAAATATGAGAAAATTGAAGATTTTGACATTAAAAATAGCACAAAGTGCTTGAGAAGACATTATGGGAAACGGCATGAAGTCAAAAAGAAAAAACGAGAAGATGGATTCTGAATGTAAGTTAATGAGTTGAGCATGACGGTTTCAGTGACAGGTTCTGATCTAGTAAATAAATTAATGAGTTGAGCATGACGGCTTCAGTGACAGGTTCTGATCTAGTAAATAAATTAATGAGTTGAGCATGACGGCTTCAGTGACAGGTTCTGATCTAGTAAATAAATTAATGAGTTGAGCATGACGGCTTCAGGGACAGGTTCTGATCTAGTAAATAAATTAATGAGCTGAGCATGACGGTTTCAGGGACAGGTTCTGATCTAGTAAATAAATTAATGAGTTGAGCATGACGGCTTCAGGGACAGGTTCTGATCTAGTAAATAAATTAATGAGTTGAGCATGACGGCTTCAGGGACAGGTTCTGATCTAGTAAATAAATTAATGAGTTGGGCATGACGGCTTCAGGGACAGGTTCTGATCTAGTAAATAAATTAATGAGTTGGGCATGACGGCTTCAGGGACAGGTTCTGATCTAGTAAATAAGTTAATGAGTTGAGCATGACGGCTTCAGGGACAGGTTCTGATCTAGTAAATAAATTAATGAGTTGGGCATGACGGCTTCAGGGACAGGTTCTGATCTAGTAAATAAATTAATGAGTTGAGCATGACGGCTTCAGGGACAGGTTCTGATCTAGTAAATAAATTAATGAGTTGAGCATGACGGCTTCAGGGCAGGTCATCTGATCTAGTAAATAAATTAATGAGTTGAGGCATGACGCTTCAGGGACAGGTTCTGATCTAGTAAATAAGTTAAAGTTGAGCATGACGGCTTTGGATGATGTTTTGCTAAGTTTTAGTATTCGGACAGTGTGTTGCCAGGTCCACAAGGAAAAAATAATCGTAACACTGCGACTCTACAGTGACAAGTTATAAGGCGACTGATGAGGGCCTAAGAAGCTGCTCTAGTAAAAAGAAATTCGAGAGACGTTCAGGTGGGCAAGCAACGTAAATAAATTATTCTGTTCAGAACAAGCTTTTGGATGATGTTTCTAGTTATAGTATCAAATAATTTTCTTAAATCTAAAAGTGAAAAATTTTGCATTGCTTGTATGCTTCTAACCATTACAATATTTCTCAACTATTTGTCTCAGATTAAATATCTGGTCTATGGTTGTAATACTCTGTTTGAAACATGTCTTGTTAATCACGAAAGATACCTTTTGGGTCAGTGTGTATTCTTTTCAGTATTTTAGGGATCTCTGTGCTGAGGATGTTTTGTGTTTGCCTCTCATTCTATCGGTAATCTGTTCGCTTCCTCGGATAGCAATCTGTATATAATTTTCATAGGGATATTATAGGTAAAATCGAGTCTAAACTCCAATTATCGGAGATGGACGAGAAAACACAGGTTTCGTGTTGAAGTTGAGCACGTAATAGAACCCATTACATTTCAAATTGTTAAAAGCAGGCTGGAAAGCCGGTACCTGGTCAAAATTCATTTAAAAAATTAAACAAATAAAATTCCCGCAAAATATTTCTAAACTCTTCAAACAATACATCGTGGACCCTTGAGGGACAGCAGAGTTCCTGCACTTCTGCTGAGATCTTCTTGTGGGACAGCAGAGTTCCTGCACTTCTGCTGAGATCTTCCTGTGGGACAGCAGAGTTCCTGCACTTCTGCTGAGATCTTCTTGTGGGACAGCAGAGTTCCTGCACTTCTGCTGAGATCTTCTTGTGGGACAGCAGAGTTCCTGCACTTCTGCTGAGATCTTCCTGTGGGACAGCAGAGTTCCTGCACTTCTGCTGAGATCTTCCTGTGGGACAGCAGAGTTCCTGCACTTCTGCTGAGATCTTCTTGTGGGACAGCAGAGTTCCTGCACTTCTGCTGAGATCTTCTTGTGGGACAGCAGAGTTCCTGCACTTCTGCTGAGATCTTCCTGTGGGACAGCAGAGTTCCTGCCTTCTGACTGAGTTCTTCCGTGAGGACAGCAGAGTTCCTGCCACTGCTAGATCTTACTCTGGGACAGCAGAGTTCCTGCACTTCTGCGCTGAGATCTTCCTGTGGGACAGCAGAGTTCCTGCCCTTCTGCTGAGATCTTCCTGTGGGGCAGCAGAGTTCCTGCACTTCTGCTGAGATCTTCCTGTGGGACAGCAGAGTTCCTGCACTTCTGCTGAGATCTTCCTGTGGGACAGCAGAGTTCCTGCACTTCTGCTGAGATCTTCCTGTGCAAGAAAGCGATCGGAACACACATTGTTACTAACTGAAATGCAATATTTTGATCTTAGTTAACATCAAGGGTGAAGAGTACAACATGAAAATAAATATAATAAAGACAGAGACAATGGCAATAAGTAGAAAACCAGAAAACCTTAACAATAAAACTCCAGAACGTAGAAACAAACCAAACAATTGAGGCCAAATACTTAGGAGAAATTGTCACAGCAGATGGGTATCGATAGCGAAATCAGCAATTGTTGCACAAAAGCTAACCAAGTACTGGGACAGTTAACACAACGCCACTGTTGTCACATAAAGAGATACCGCTAAAAACTAAAGCAAATATCATAAGAACGATATTATGGCCAAGACTATGTTACCAGTGTCAAACATGGCCAATAACAGCAGCTAATGAGCAGAAAATCATAACGACAGAGATGGGGTGTCTTAGAAGAGCTGCAGGTGTAACAATAAGAAACAAAATTAGAAATGAAGAAATCAGAAGAAGACTGGATGTGAAACCAGTCATGTAATTCATAAAAGAACAACGGATTAAATGGTTTGGACACCTGACAAGAATGCCATGGTATCGCCTACCACAGAGAGCCACACAGAAAAAGTATAATGGGTACGACGCAAGAGGAAGACCACGAAAAGATGGAGCGACGGCATCAAGAACAACCTTACGAAAATGAATATCAGTTTACGAAGTGCCTTAAAACAAGCACACACAAGATCACAAAATCCCCTCCTCCAATACTTCTATAAAGAAGTAAATGGTGGACGAAAAGAAGATGAACACTTTAATTTAGTTACAACTTTGCAATTCTATTAAATATTCTTTCTATCTGTAAGATATTTTGTCTTTGTTATTTATCATGTTCTCGCTGTTATCTTTTATAACATGCATTATATCTTGTTTCATGGACAGAAAAACAGACTAAATAAACAAGTTTTAGGGAAATTAGGCATGAAGAAACAAGTATTAAGAGAAATAAAATTCAGACAAATAAAGTATTTTGGGCACATAAAAAAACATGACACCATGATAAAATCTTTACTAGAGAGTAAAGTTGAGGGGAGAGGGGGAGAAGAGCAAGAGGAAGACCGAGAGATAAGTGGGAGAGAAACTTTAAGAAATGGACAGATTACAGTTCGGCAGTGTGCAACACCAAGGCGAACGACATAGGATGCTGGAGATTCATTGCAGCCAACCTTCGATGTGGAGACAGCACCTGATGATGATGATATCTTGTTGTTCTTCTGTTTTAATGTTTTCAATTTCTTATGACAATTTCCCGCATTTTTATTGTGATATTGTTGTTATATTTCCTTCATAATGTTCTTCGCGAATACTTTATTTACTTGCCTGACTGTTCTGTAGCCTCCTCCATGTTACTCTATATTATTGTTCATATGTTTTGTGTTTGTTTTTACTTCCAAATTTACTACTTTAAGTTTGAATTACCTGAATCCAAAGTAAGGCTTAGTTTTAGAATTGTTGAAGGTCGAGGCCATCTGCATCCAGAAATTGTTGTTGAACGTAATCTCAGGGATATCCCCAACACAGTGCATGTCTAGACCTCTCAGCTTATCTTCATCTCGAGTAACTACAATTGCTCTTTGATAGTAGTCTACTGGTGGCTTATGCCAACCCTCTTTCTGGTAGTGAAAGGGTGTGACGTATTTTGAATCAAACAATACACCAGTCCTGTATCCAGCTTTGCGGAAATCGGTCCAAATGAAGTCTTCATTCACGTAATCAAATTTCTTGTAGGGTGTCCATCCACTGCGAGGTAATTCGTACTGTGATTTCCCTGTTAGAAGAGGCACTGTGTTTGAATAAGTTTTGTCTCCAAATTTATTATATTTATGTAGTTCTATTGCATTCAGATCATTCAGAAGGAAGTTTCTTGTCTTAGGCATGTGTCTCTGGAAGTTCTGTTTGGAGTTGCCGTCCATACCGATCATGAGAACGCTCAACGTTTCCTTGGGAGAGTGTGTGGCTACATGCTTCTGGTAGTTCTTCTCCAACAAGAGTTCTAGATCTTTCTTTATACGAATCAGGCTGAAGTAGGATCGTGAGAGCACTGTATTATTGCTACCATAACATTCTACAACCAAGTTATCGTCATTGTCTCTGAGAGTTATCGAGTCTGTAAATGGGTCACTGACGTGCAAGACGACTGTCTTAAAATCCGAACCTGGATCCTTGGCCACAGATTTGTACCTGCATTCTTTAAATGTATTATGTCTGTCACCAACTAGAGAAGTTCTGGAATGATTCACCTTGATCGTATCACCACTCAGGTAAACCAGGTGAGGAACTCCGCCTTCACATGCGATAGGCTTCTGATATTTGGTCAGAGCCATGATTGCTGAATCGAAAGGGTCAACATAAGTAAAATCACAACTAATCTTGACCTCTGAACTTTCACTGACCATTCCTTCATCTTGTTGTGTTTGGGACGTGCTAGAAAACTGAAAATTGTTTCCAAGTTTTTTGATATAATCTATTGTCAGATTATTTGTAACTCTGTCAGATCTATCTCCAGTTTGAGTTGCTACTCTCTGTGAGGTCTGGTTGATGAATATCTGGTATCTTGACAACGATGAAGTTGTATTCTTGTAGAAGCTGATTGTAATGATGATCAGGTTCAGGGTCATGAGGAGTAGCAGTATTTTTCCTGAAAGAATGAGAACAGCTTGTTACAATAGGTCATTATTGACAAGTCGTTGATGTTGCTGAAGTGAGGATAAGGATGTTGCTAAAGTGATGATAATGATGTTGCTAAAGTGACGATAATGATGTGGGAAGAGTGAGGATAATGATGTTGCTAAAGTGATGATAATGATGCTGAAAGAGTAAGAATAATGATGTTGCTAAAGTGGGGATAATGATTTCGCTAAAGTGAGGATAATGATGTTGCTAAAGTGAGAATATTGATGTTGCTAAAGTGGGGATAATGATGTGGAAAGATTGGGAATAATGCTGTTGCTAAAGTGAGGATATTGATGTGGAAAGAGTGAGGATAATGATGTTCTAAAGAATGAGAACATGATGTTTAAAGTAGGATAATGAGTGTTGCTGAAGTGAGGATAATGATGTTGTAAAGTGAGATAATGATGTTGCTAAAGTGATGATAATGATGCTGAAAGAGTAAGAATAATGATGTTGCTAAAGTGGGGATAATGATTTCGCTAAAGTGAGGATAATGATGTTGCTAAAGTGAGAATATTGATGTTGCTAAAGTGGGGATAATGATGTGGAAAGATTGAAAGGATATATGGATGATTGCTAAAGTGAGGATAATGATGTTGCTAAAGTGAGGATAATGCTGTTGCGATCCGGATTAGAATCCACGACTTTCGACTCGCAAGGCAAGGGATTTAAGTACTTAGCCACACAGATCTCCCGAGGTCAAGTGCTGTAACTAAGTGCAAGATAAATGGCATCAGATTTCTCACATGAAAATTGATAATAATATCACAATGGATCTCCTCAATAAACAATCTGTCTCCAACATCTCCCATCTCCCATTAATCAAAAGAAAATATTCTCCCACGATATACTGTTGATCAATCTGGCCAGCAACTGCGGAATGCGGGAGGGTCATTCAGAATCAGGACTTCTTGATTCTGGACACGACTTTGCTAGCGCATTTCCACTATGTTTGGTCGGGTATTTTCCGGTTTCGTTTGCCGAGTTATTGAGTCAGTGCTTGAGTAACGCTGTGAGCTATGAAAATTACATAGAGCTATTTTTGCTGTGTCAACCGTGCGTTTGTTGTGAGTATTCAGAAAATGGCGGACATCGGTTATAACGAACCGACTCAATCTACCGTATGCAGTGATATTTTGTGTTCTGAAAGCTGGATTTTGTCGTGATTGATGTTCCCTTCAACATGAATTGTAATTCAAGTGATGAATAGTTTTGTGTTGACACTTTAGCAACGACCATAAGCATTTATGCGGTGCAGGTTGCTTTTTGTAGCGGTACGGCTGTTTTATTCTGAATTTAGTTCACACGGGAAACAGTTGTTAGCATTTCATGTGATTTTCGTTGGCAGTGAAGTTGGAACCGTACATATGAACCACGAACTATGAACTGTTGGTATCTAGTGTCTATATTTTTTTTCCCAGTGATTTATCGCTGACATTTTGTTTCTTCTTCTTTGAACGCTCCATATTGACCACTTGTTAACCACTATGTGGGATTTGTATGCAATCTGAGCCTAAGAGCGATTGTAAGTTGTGCCAGTTATACGCCTACAAGTAGGTCAGCACATTCGATTTCTACGACGCTTTTTATATACTAGGTAACTTCCATTAGCCCTTACCTCAATCGCCTCTTACGACATTCCTTTGAAGGTCGCAGTGTTACTATTCTTTGCTCTCATTTGGTGTTCCGACAACACATGGAAGAATTTGGGAATAATATGAAGGCTATCTAAAAGACACATTTTTGAACTAAAAATCTATAATTTTGTGTAGAAACACGTAATCACAAAGTACTGTAGCTTTACAAATTACAAAAGCATTGACAATATACAGCCAGGTTTCGACCAATAAGGCGTTTATCAAGCAAACGAACATCAGGAGTGACGAATTTAAAAAAACAATTACATATGGACGACTAGATACGGAGACATTCAAACGTTTAAATCTGGGAATAAAAACGAATAACGAAATAAATGTAAGACAAAAAACACACATAGGTCTCCATATCTAGACGTTCATATGAAATTGTTTTTTAAATTCGTCACTCCTGTTGTTCGTTTGCTTGATAAAGGCCTTGTTGGTCGAAACGTTGCTGTATATTGTCATTGTTTTGTAATTTGTAAAACTACAGTACTTTTTGATTACGTGTTTCGCTAAATCAAATAGTTTTACTGCAGTCTCATACATATTGTAATTTTGTGTAACTCTCTTCCCCTCATTTAAACATCAATAACTCATAAACTATTAATGATAACCACATAATTCAAGCATAATATCAAACTAGAAAGACTGATAAACATTTAAAACGCATTATTTGTTTACTATAATTTTGTTTGGAAAGTTCTGGATAGTATTGCGCCATTAACCCTGTCACACCGTAATTTTGTTACTCCGGGCGCTGGCATTTTGCAATGTGTACTATATTAGCCTGTATATTGGCTTTGGGTGAAGGGTGATAGATAAAAGTAAAGGACCTTCTTTTATACCTCGAGGTATATTAGGTAATACGGTGTTAGGGCCGCATTTTTTATGGACACGAAAGTTGGACCCGATGGGTGAAGTGGTCAACATCCCGAGGCCGCCTTTATTTCCCAGTGCTTTTCCTGCTACCAAATTGAGGCCGGGTCGACCTGAGAGACGTTATGAATGGAAAAATATTCCACGCCCATTGTGGAATTGAACCCGAACCACTAGCCTAAGAGGAGAGTTCACTAACAACTACGCGAATGTGGGCAGAGACAAACACAACATCCAATGTAGTAAGCTAATGTGATGCTGTCTAGAAATGTTGGTGCTGAAGCCAATCTGTACTATTGCATTAAATTATGTACAAGAAGAAGAATGAATGGGAATAGAGAAGTAGAGATAAGTGGAACTGAGACTGCTCGACAGATGACTTTCTTAGAAAACTAGACGGATAATTGATCAGTATAAAATCTGGACATCACAAGAGTAATGACAAATTTGGAAAACAAGGTAATAAAACTGAAGTTATATTCTTCACAAATATTGACTATTATTATCCTATTATTATACCATCACATATGGAAACAAACGGTAACGCAGAGCGCAGAGAAACCATCCTATGTATCAGCTCTAGACTCCAGTTTCACCTGCAGCAACTGTGACAAGGATTGTCACTCCAGAATAGATCCTTACAACCACAGACGACGTTTAGATTTAGCACAGAACAAAACTAAGTTAAGTAACACATATTGTCTCAGGATACAGAAAGGCCAATAAGGATAATGTTTAGTTTTGTGACAGCGAAAGATATTACGAGTGTTCTGGTAAAGAACTATCTCTACCCAAGAACTGAGTACACCGAATCAACAGCAGAATATGAACACCATCATCCAAAAGCAACGTTGAAAATATGTTACAAATGTTGACAAATTCTGTCACAAAAGCTGTACTGATATGGACACCAGAGGGTTAGCTAAAAGGTGGAAAACCCAAAATGATCTGGAGAAGAACAAAAGAACACGTAAATGAATCACAGCTGTAACAGAGAACAGCGAAGAACAAAAGAACGTGGACTTAAAGAAATGAATCACAGCTGTAATAGGAACAGCGAAAACAAAAGAACATGGACTTAAATGAATCACAGCTATAACAGTGAACAGCGAAAAACAAAAGAACATGGACTTAAAGAAATGAATCACAGCTGTAACAGTGAACAGCGAAAAACAAAAGAACATGGACTTAAAGAAATGAATCACAGCTGTAACAGTGAACAGCGAAAAACAAAAGAACATAGACTTAAAGAAATGAATCACAGCTGTAACAGTGAACAGCGAAAAACAAAAGAACATGGACTTAAAGAAATGAATCACAGTCGTAACAGGAACAGCGAAAAACAAAAGAACATGCACTTAAAGAAATGAATCACAGCTGTAACAGTGAACAGCGAAAAACAAAAGAACATGGACTTAAAGAAATGAATCACAAAAACCCAGGGACTAAAAATGAACAGCTGTAAGAACAAAAAGAAAGAACATACATTAAAGAAATGAATCACAGCTGTAACAGTGAACAGCAAGAACAAAAGAACATGGACTTAAAGAAATGAATCACAGCTGTAACAGTGAACAGCGAAAAACAAAAAAGAGCGTTGCATATTTGTTGCTTCCCTTATCTACAATGACGTCACAAGCTGAAGATAGCAAACCTTTATAATTCTTATTCTTCATTATCATCAGGTGCCGTGCCGGTTGGCGTAGGTGATCATGGATCTCCACAATTCTCTGGTGTTTGCTATCGACTCAGACGTTGACGCTCTACCGTGCCATAAAGTCAGACTATCCACAATTTTTTCTCTCTGTCTTCCTCTGTCTCGTCTACCCTCGATTTTACCGGTTGTCATAATGTGTTCTAAACCTCCCTTCCTCATCACATGTCCGAAAAATGATAAGTGCCTCTTTCTTATATTGATGATAAACTTTCTCTGTGTTTTGACCTCATTTAACACCTCAACATTATTCATTTTAGCAGTACATGGGATTCTCATCATTCTTCTGTAAAACCACATCTCTGTGGACCACAAAGATTTTTCCATCATTCTTATTCAAACAATTTCATAATTGCTATTGTTTCTTACTACTACTGCATTTCAATCTCACCATTTTGTTTTTTTATTCACACGAGCAACAATTTCCAATCTTTCCATTTGTGTCTTAATTTTCTATAGGCATTTTTGTTTTTAAATTTATAGTGTCATAAATTATTCATCTGTCTAGTGATCACTTCTTACACACGGTTCTCCGTCCTTCTAGGCAGGTAGAACTGCACGGATAGAACAAAAACGACAAAATAGAAAGGCAGTAAAACTCCCCACAAGAGCAAGTATACCTTGCCCACACTGTACAAGAACATTTCAAGCCCATATCTGGCTCATGAGTCATCTACGTACATACAGACAAACATAACGCAACTATATTCACCATGGATGAAAATTGTGGTCATCATTACCCGTCATGGACGAGCATCATCATTCTAGTTTTGTCCTTCTTGTTTTTGTTTTATCTATTCATTTCTTAATTGAACTAAATTAAGCAGAACTGATTACATGCATCACGCAGAGAGAGTTGTGGAGAGAAATGATCGCCTACGCCGGCAGACATGGCACTTGATTGATTGATTGATTCAATCATTTCTTACTTGGGGCCAAAGGCGCATAGGAACAACATTGCGCCAGGATTAGTGAGCTGGCATTAACAAAGTTCCTACCCCACCTACACGTGGTGACCCTGGAAACAGACATTGGTTCCTGTCTGGCTAAGCGGGTACGGATCGAGGGAGAGCTACTCTGGTATAAGTAGTGATGCAGACACAGTTACGTTGGATGAGATCCGCTCGCAACACAGACGAGCAGAATCCACAGTGACTTAACGCACGTCTCTCCCATTCGATTAGAAAAGCTGAACAAATAAACATAAAGGGATGAGGGGTGCATCCAGAGAAGAGACATGGGCCCACATGGAGCGAAACTCGGAGCCCTGAGGTGGGACCCGAATTGAGTTGCGTGTTCTGACAGTCACGAGGCATAGTAAATGTGAGCACGGTGAGAAACCTAATAATCATGGTGAGCAGACACCAAAGTAGAGCGAACATACGGACGATACACAAGTGAGCCCACTGGTGGGGCATACATGCACGGGGCTGTAGATCGAGCTAGGAAAAGGCGTGGCAAACGTAGGGGTGAGCGGTCCACCCAAATGTGCAGAAAAACTGGAAAGCACAGCCGAGGCTTCAATCCAGTGCAAACTACTACTGCCTTGTAATTCGATTGGGGACAATCAAAGTCTAGCGGAGCAAACCGTACACAAAACTGGACGGCAGTCAAACCAAGTAGTCCAAAAAAGACTGATAACGTGGACAGATGACGCTCAACAACCTGGGATGGAAGGTTGTCTAAGGTTACTACCCAAACAAAGCAACTTGCTGCCTTGCAGATCGTCTGGAGACAGCTCACGGCTAACAGAGAGCGAACCCAGTAAATGCTGGCTACAACCGGGCACATCGCCGAAGGATAAGCACCAGATCTCCAAATGGCACTGAAGATGTGACGAAGCACACCCATGCTAATGCTGCATGAATCCGATGTCCACATAAATAAGACAAACATTTGCAAAAGTTATGGGGAAATCTGGTACATCAATCGGTGATCGTGACAGAGAGAGAGAGAAAAAGAGAGATTTCTTCCTTACCTTATGCTTTCCCTATACAAAAGACGTGCACAAATGGACAGATATCAATATTTTAAATTTGTCTATAGCAAACAAGCTCACCCTTAAATGTAGCCATGGCCTTTTACTGTGACCTCGCGTGCATGTATTCCTGTGAAGATCACATACGCGCGAAAAAAAAAGACTGTAGTGATGGTCAAGATGATTTACTGTAGACAATCAGATGATTTACTGTAGACAATCAGATCATTTACTGTAGACAATCAGATGATTTACTGTAGACAATCAGATGATTTACTGTAGACAATCAGATGATTTACTGTAGACAATCAGATGATTTACTGTAGACAATCAACTTCAAGAAAACAGGACATATATTTTCGCTTCTTTGACAAGTTAGATCACTAAGACAGAGAGACAGTTAATCTTTTTCACCAAGACATACAGATGGTCTCCCTTCGACATCGAGACATACATATGGTCTCCTTTCCATATCAAGACATACAAAAGACGTGCACAAATGGACAGATATCAATATTTTAAATTTGTCAATAGCAAAAAGCTCTCCTTAAATGTAGCCATGGCCTTTTACTTGACCTCGCGTGCATGTATTCCTGTGAAATCACATACAGAGCTGAAAAAAAGACTGTAGTGATGGTCAAGATGATTTACTATAGACAATCAGATGATTTACTGTAGACAATCAGAACATTTACTGTAGACAATCAGATGATTTACGTCAGACAATCAGATGATTTACTGTGACAATCAGATGATTTACTGAGACAATCAACTTCAAGAAAACAGGACATATATTTTCCTTCATTGACAAGTTAGATCACTAAGACAGAGAGACAGTTAATCTTTCACCAGACATACAGATGGTCTCCCTTCGACATCAGAGACATACATATGGTCTCCCTTCCATATCAAGACATACAGATGGTCTCCCTTCGATATCAAGACATACAGATGGTCTCCCTTCGATATCAAGACAGATATTTAGTGTCTTTTGCACACAGACATACCCAAGATCTGTATTTCTCGCCAAGACAGACAGACAACGCAACTCACAGACAGTAGGCTGGCTCTCTGTGACGTAGAGGTTAGGTGCTCGCCTCTCGTTCCAAAGGTACTCGGTTCACTACTTCGCGGAGCCATCGGGATATTTTTCCAGAGAGTCCTGATCTTTATGTAGGTGAGATCAAGTTCCTAGCTCTTTCCGTACGCAGTTATATTGCCTCAACTTTTATTTACAGTTAATTTAAGGAGGCCAAAAAAGCAATTTAAAAACAAAAAATTAAAACTACCGTCAATAAACAACTATATATATATATATATTATATATATATATATATATATATATTATATATACTAATTTGGAAACTGGACAACCTATTAGAATAACAAGGTTAAAAGTAGTAGAAGTAAAATAGAAGTAAAACTAGAAAGACTTCTTATAAGAGAAACAACTCGAATGGTGCAGTGTATGGCGAATGGCGTTCAATGGAATACCGCTGTGAGGAGGTGTGCTTTTAATGGCGTGACAAGAGCTAGTCCTATCGAAGGCGGACGATAAAAAAGTAGCTCCGGAGCACATAAATAAACCATTGGTCCTACACATGATCTTCTGTTGTCAACAAGACCTACACATGATCTTCTGTTGTCAACAAGATCAACATGATCTTCGTTGCAACAGATCTACACATGATCTTCTGTTGTCAACAAGACCTACACATGATCTTCTGTTGTCAACAAGACCTACACATGATCTTCTGTTGTCAACAAGACCTACACATGATCTTCTTTTGTCAACAAGACCTACACATGATCTTCTTTGTCAACAAGACCACACATGATCTTCTGTTGTCAACAAGCCCTACAGATGATCTTCTGTTGTCAACAAGACGGATAGTTGTTCTCCCTTTGCCATAAATATATGAATAATTTTTCGAAACTTTTCTCTATACATGAATACTTTCTCTATACATAAATACTTTCTCTATACATAAATACTTTCTCTATACATGAATACTTTCTCTATAAGTGAATACTTTCTCTATACATGAATACTTTCTCTATAATAATACTTTCTCTATAATGAATACTTTCTCTATAAGTGAATACTTTCTCTATATCATACTTTTCTATAATGCATACTTTCTCTATACATGAATACTTTCTCTATAAGTGAATACTTTCTCTATAAGTGCATACTTTCTCTATAAGTGCATACTTTCTCTATAAGTGCATACTTTCTCTATACATAAATACTTTCTCTATAAGTGAATACTTTCTCTATACATAAATACTTTCTCTATACATAAATACTTTCTCTATAGATGAATACTTTCTCTATAGATGAATACTTTCTCTATAAGTGAATACTTTCTCTATAAGTGAATACTTTCTCTATAGAGACACTTTTCAATACTTTCTCTATGCATAAATACTTTCTCTATAGAGACACTTTTCAATAGAACTTTTCTCAGTCTAAACTCTTATATAACATACTATATATATATATGACTGAATGATAATCATGGCATACCTTTACGGCATAGCATAAATACTTTCTATAACCACAGTAAACGAGTCGTTGATTTTCAGGCATCACTATATGTTCAGTTGTTTGACATAGCTTGGTCTATTTTTACCTTTTCGTAAAAATTTTCCGGAAACGAATTTGTTTAACGTATGGTTTGAACCATGTACGCTTGGGTTTGTGATCGAGCTCACTACCACTTGAGCTACAGGCGTTCACATATGACTGTACCACTATGTAACTATACATGTATATGATTTCAGCAAATATGTTCGGTAACATGCTTACTAAAGTTAAACTAATTAATTATGAATACATAACCTTACCTTTGACACTGATTTACCTCGTTAAAATGTGACCGCTAAGATGATTATCATCCACACCAATTCACGTCAACAGCCAAATTAAAAGAGTTTGCATTGAAGATTCGAAACTGGCCAGAAATAATTAGATTAATAAAGTTAGTAGTAACTCTAATTCGAAACTAGCCAGAAATAATTAGATTAATAAAGGTACATAATCATAATTCGAAACTAGCCAGAAATAATTAGATTAATAAAGGTACTAATAATCTCATAATTCAACATTAAAATGGTGAAGTTAGCCGGAGAACGCTGGTGGAGATGTAGTGGAGGAGATTGGAGCGACCTATTAGCATATCTGGAGTACAACAACGATTATTCGTAATAAAAAACGTTACTAAAACGCAGCTTGAGATAACGTCAAGTCGCCTACGTAACTCATAAATCGTAACATACGTTAAATAAAGTACACCACCTCCAGTTGTCTAAACGTCAACCTGATGAAACGATTTGAGAATTTCTATTGTTACATCTAAAAGTGTTTTAACATATTATTTTGTAGAATTAACTATAAAAAAAAACATTTTCAATTACACTTTCTGTGTTACGTGTAGTCACATGTAAGCCTGTTCTTAATAAAACAAACATCTTGCAGATATACTTTTCAATATTTCGTTTTAAGAAACATTTAGGACGTATCACCGCTTGTTGAATTTTTTAATATCGGCTTAAAAATATTTAAACTTATGTCGTATTAAGTTGTTATTAAAGTTGTATGTGTCAACCAACCATCCACCTTATGTGATAAAGTCACAGAGTGCATGCCTGAAGCTGTTATTAAAGTTGTATGTGTCAACCAACCATCCACCATATGTGATAAAGTCACAGAGTGCATGCCTGAAGCTGTTATTAAAGTTGTATGTGTCAACCAACCATCCACTATATGTGATAAAGTCACAAAGCGCATGCCTGAGGTTTCAATCAATGCCACGTGCAATGCCCTACATAGGGTAGAAGAGATCAAGAAGGCAACAAGACAGTTATCCAGCGGAAAGGCACCTTGTGCGGACAAAATACCGATCAAAGTGTTCAAAGAAGGAGGCCATTTGCTAATACTAGGTTTGACAGTTCTCTTGACATCCATTTGGAGCAACGAATCCGTACAACAGGAACTAAAGGATCTCACTATTGTCTACCTGTATAAGTACAAAGACAACTGCCAGGCATGGTATAATTACAGGGGATCTTCCTGATGTCAATTGCTGGAAAAATAATAGTCAGAGTCCTCCTCATTTTGCTTAATTCATCACCTGAAATATGACTTACTCCCTGAGACACAATGGGGCTTCAGAGCTGGCCACGGAACAGCAGATATGATATTTGCAGCTCGCCAACTACAGGAGAAATGTCTAGAGCAGCGTTGTAAGATTTACATTGTCTTTGTTGATCTGACGAAGGCTTTCGACACGGTCAACAGAGAGGGTCTATGGAAGATCATGGAAACATTTGGATGCCCAGTGATATTCATTAGGATGGTCATACAATTTCTCAGAGGCATGATGGCGTGTGTACTTGATGAATGGGAGCTGTCGGAGACCTTCCATATCACCAACGGCATCAAACAAGGCTGTGCACTGGTCCCAACACTTTTCAGCATGATGTTTGCTGCCATGCTCATGGATGTCTTTTGGGAAGGCGAAGAACATGGGGTAAAGATTAGATACAGAACAGACGGTAAACTATTCAATCTTAGGACGTTAAAATTCGGATGGGGTAAAGATTAGATACAGAACAGACGGTAAACTATTCAATCTTAGGACGTTTAAATTCGGATCTAAGAATACCTAACTTGAACAGTTTCGCGACGACTGTACTAGCCATGCGGCGGCCATTTAATTACTCATGCTCTCATCTCCCTGTCCTACACCGCCATTAAAGAGCGGTACAACAGGCAGTAAAGATAGTTTTAGATATTTATTGTCTGACACAACTGAACGTATCTGTGATGTCTATTCTATAAAAGGCTCAACCTTGTCGTTTGCTTTGTATCCCTTGTTTGATAAAGACTATGTTGTCGAAACCTCTGTTTGATGTATCTTGTTTTTGTACTTGTCAAAATTATATTTACTATTTAAGAGAGAAGAAGTCATTCGACCAGTTAATAACAATACAACAATATGTCACTATATGCATATACTTCTACAACAGAACACCAGCAAAGAATGCCAGAGGAGTACACGAAAAAGATAGCAGAGGGCATAGCAAAATCCTGTCAAAAAGCAAAATAATATAATCCAAGTCACTAGAGCAGCGCATGAAAAACAGAAAACTACGACACTGGGCAACAAAATTTTAAGTGTGACAACAAAAGAAGAAAAAGAAAATGTACACCTACATTACTTTGTTTTTACGTGTTTGGCATATCATTGGATTGATTGATTGGTTGATTGATTGATTGATTATTTGATTGATTGATTGATTGGTTGATTGATTGATTGATTGATTGGTTGATTGATTGATTGATTGGTTGATTGATTGATTGATTGATTGACTGATTGATTGATTGATTGGTTGATTGATTGATTGATTGATTGATTGGTTGATTGATTGATTGATTGGTTGATTGATTGATTGGTTGATTGATTGATTGATTGATTGGTTGATTGGTTGATTGATTGATTGATTGGTTGATTGATTGATTGATAGGATCATCATCATTGCACTTCGGTGAGTGATCTTATTACATTCTTACACAGTACGGTCCCAGTGGCAGTACACGCACTCCGTAGCACCGGCGAGGGTCCCCGATGTAATTTTGGAGATGCTAAACATATTTTGAGGTAATTTTTATTTTTAATCTTTTTAATACATTTTGCACGGGCAGCGGCTTTACAGTCTGACATTGGAAACAATTGATAGAACGGGGACGACAGAACGACAACAATTGAAATCTCTGGTGGAAGACATATGTGTCAAAATGCATATAGCCTTTTTTGTCTTTACAGAAATTGGTAAGTGTTTTACTGTGACAACTTCTGAGTTTTCGCTTTCTCTCTTGTCGTTCAGCTCATACATAAGTCTCTTCTCAAAAGACTCTGCGCCCTTTCGTATTTTGGCTTTCCATACAACTCTGTCATAGCTAGTCTTCCCATGTGCTGGGACCTATAGAAAAGTTTTTCATTGAGGTTTTGCAGACATCTTTATATCTGAGCAGTGGTCAGCCCTGGTGCCTCTTCCCCCGAAAGTTCACAGAACAACATTTGTTTTGGTATGCGATGTTTCTATTCTTCTCACATGCCCCAACCATCTTAGACGTCTACTGCTGAGCATGCCCATGATGGAAGGGAGGTTTGCACGTTGCAGTACTTCAGAGTTGGTTATCTTGTCGTACCACCTGATGTTCATAATCTTGCGGAGACATATAAGGTGAAAGATGTTAGTCTCCTCTCGTGTCTTGAGTAGGCTGTCCATGTTTCTGAGCCATATAGTAAAGAACTAATTACACAGGCTCGATATATTTGAATCTTTGTCTGCAATGTCAGTTTTATGTTGTCCCACGCTCGCTTTGATAGTTTGCCGAATGTAGTAGCCGCACTCACTACACGATCGTTGATTTCTTCATCAAGAGAAAGGCTGGCAGTGACCATGGACCAGAGATAGCAAAATTTGTGAACTGGTGTTAGATGGTTACCATTTAAAGTGATATTTGTTGTGTTACCTCCTTGACATAGTACAACTGTTTTGGAGACACTTATAGTCAGAGAAAATAAGTCGCATGCCTTTGACAAATTATTGATTAGGCATTGCAGTGTAGTCTCACTGTGGGCGATTAAGGCAGTATCGTCAGCGAAAAGGAGGTCCTTGAGAAGAATTTCCGTCGTTTTTGTCTTGGCTCTTAAGCGAGCCAAGTTAAAGGGTGAACCATCAGATCTAGTGCGGATGAAAACATCACCATCAGTGTCCCCTAAGGCGTGATTCAAAAGGACTGCGAAGAAGATGCCAAAAGGGTGGGGGCAAGGACACAACCCTGCTTGACTCAACTCTTAACCTCGAAACTATCAGATGTGCTGCCATCGAACTATATGCTGGCTTTCATGCCCTCATGGAAGGAGACAATCAACTGGATCAACTTTGAGGGACAGCCAATATGCTTCAGTATTTTATAAAGACTTGGTCTTCTGACTGTGTCAAATGCCTTAGTCAGATCCACGAAAGCAATACATAAAGGCTTACTCTGTTCTCTGCACTTCTCTTGTAGCTGTCGAAGGGTAAATATCATGTCAGTTGTTGACCGTCCAGCTCTGAATCCACATTGCGACTCTTGGAGAACACGCTCTGCTAGTTTCAAAATGTACACGCAAATATATTCTCCGATATACAGATAGATATACTCAGACATAGTCAAGTTAATAAGTCCCAAGATGGCGGCGATAAGACGTGCAGTCGGATAGTGCGTGCTGGATTGTGGTTTATTTCTTGGTTTTTCAGTGGATTTGATGTGTATTTCGGAAGAAAGGATATTTAATTCGTCTAGCTTTCATGTAATGTGGCATTTGAAAACATTCACCACATCGGGTCAACGGGATCTCTCGAGAAATGGACACACTTATCAGTTCGAGCGACACGGCAACACGGTGTTCTCCCGGTAACTTGTGAACTATATCAACTGAAGCCATGGAAGCAGGTATCGAATGGAATGTGAGAGCAGTTGACAATTAATATCAGTTATGGTCTCTATTCCGAGATGGTAGGCAGATGATCTCAATTAGAGACAATGGCTACGATCCCCGGCTAGTACAGTCACTGCCCGACGGAAAGAAAGAGGAACCTACTGTCGTAATTATCCCTAGTAAATTCATGTCTCAACACAATCGTAACGGTAACAACGAAATGAAACCAGACCAACAACACAACACTGATAGAAAACAACTCTTAAATATCGGAACATGAAACGTTCGAACTCTAGCACAAAGTGGCAAACTAGAAAACATCAGACAAGAAATGACAAGAACGGGACTTAACATATTAGGAATAAGTGAAATGAGATGAATAGTACTTAACATATTAGGAATAAGTGAAATGAGATGGATAGTACATAACATATTAGGAATAAGTGAAATGAGATAGATAGTACTTAACATATTAGGAATAAGTGAAATGAGATGGATAGTACATAACATATTAGGAATAAGTGAAATGAGATGGATAGTACATAACATATTAGGAATAAGTGAAATGAGATGGATAGTACTTAACATATTAGGAATACGTGAAATGAGATGGATAGTACTTAACATATTAGGAATAAGTGAAATGAGATGGATAGTACTTAACATATTAGGAATACGTGAAATGAGATGGATAGTACTTAACATATTAGGAATACGTGAAATGAGATGGATAGTATTTAACATATTAGGAATAAGTGAAATGAGATGGATAGTACATAACATATTAGGAATAAGTGAAATGAGATGGATAGTACATAACATATTAGGAATAAGTGAAATGAGATGGATAGTACTTAACATATTAGGAATACGTGAAATGAGATGGATAGTACTTAACATATTAGGAATAAGTGAAATGAGATGGATAGTACTTAACATATTAGGAATACGTGAAATGAGATGGATAGTACTTAACATATTAGGAATACGTGAAATGAGATGGATAGTACTTAACATATTAGGAATACGTGAAATGAGATGGATAGTACTTAACATATTAGGAATACGTGAAATGAGATGGATAGTACTTAACATATTAGGAATAAGTGAAATCAGATGGATAGTACTTAACATATTAGGAATACGTGAAATGAGATGGATAGTACTTAACATATTAGAATACGTGAAATGAGATGGATAGTACTTAACATATTAGGAATACGTGAAATGAGATGGATAGTACTTAACATATTAGGAATAAGTGAAATGAGATGGATAGTACTTAACATATTAGGAATAAGTGAAATGAGATGGATAGTACTTAACATATTAGGAATACGTGAAATGAGATGGATAGTACTTAACATATTAGGAATAAGTGAAATGAGATAGATAGTACTTAACATATTAGGAATAAGTGAAATGAGATGGATAGGTGCAGGAGAAATTTATTCAGACAACTTTAGAATAATATATTCAGGAGGAAACAATCACACAACAAGGAGTAGGTATAATATTAGACTCGAGAGAGCAAAAATGGTGAAAGGATTCTGTACAATATCAGATAGAGTAATGCTATTGAAACTACAGGGTACACCAGTAGATATCAACATCATACAGATATACGCACCAACAACAGATAGTACAGAAGAAGAACTAGAGGATTTCTACAGCCAGTTACAAATAGCTATGAAACAATGCAAGGCTCATGAAGTGACAATTGTGATGGGTGACTTCAATGCTAAGGTAGGCTCTGAAAAAGTAGACGAGACAACTGGAGGATGTGGCCTAGGAGAGAAAAACGATAGGGGAACACACTTATAGAATGGGCAACAATAAACAACATGATAATTGGCAACACTTGGTTTAAACATCATCCGAGAAGACTATGGACATGGAGAAGTCCAGATAACAACACACACAATCAAATTGACTATATTATGATAAATAAACGATTTAAAATGGACTGCAATATAAAACAAGACCAGGTGCATTCGAAGTGACTCAACACTACGATAGGAATAGAATAAACTAAAGAAGATAAAGAGGGACGCAAGAAACATTATATCGAACTCCTCAACACTCAAGACTGACACAAAAGAAAATAAAGAGGGGCGCAAGAAACATCATATCGAACTCCTCAACACTCAAGACTGACACAAAGAAAAATAAAGAGGGCGCAAGAAACATCATATCGAACTCTCAATACTCAAGACTGACACAAAAGAAGATAAAGAGGGGTACAAGAAACATCATATCGAACTTCTCAACACTCAAGACTGACACAAAAGAAGATAAAGAGGGCGCAAGAAACATCATATCGAACTCCTCAATACTCAAGACTGACACAAAAGAAGATAAAGAGGGACGCAAGAAACATCATATCGAACTCCTCAACACTCAAGACTGACACAAAAGAAGATAAAGAGGGCGCAAGAAACATCATATCGAACTTCTCAACACTCAAGACTGACACAAAAGAAGATAAAGAGGGGCGCAAGAAACATCATATCGAACTTCTCAATACTCAAGACTGACACAAAAGAAGATAAAGAGGGATGCAAGAAACATCATATCGAACTCAACACTCAAGACTGACACAAAAGAAGATAAAGAGGGCGCAAGAAACATCATATCGAACTCAACACTCAAGACTGACACAAAAGTGAAAGACTCATTTAAACGCATTATACAAAACAGATATAACGCTATGGAAAAATAGAAACAATAGAAGAACAATGGCAGATGCTTAAAGAATCAATCCAACAAACGTCAAAGGAACTAACCCACACAACATGTCAACGGATCAAAAGAAATGAATGACGGAAGACATTCTGGAATTAATGGAAAATAGAAGGAAAAACAAAAAGAATAAAGCAGAATGTGACCGAATCAATAAAGAGATAAGACAAAAATGTAAATCAACAAAAGAAGAGTGGCTAAATGAAAAATGCAAACAGATCGAAACAGAACACAAAGAAAACCCCAAATCAATATACGAAAACGTAGACGACTTACTTGGCAGACGTAAACGCACAACTACTGGATGTTTAAAATCAAAACAGGAGATATCATGATGGAAATAGACAAGAAAATAGAAGATGGACAGAATACATTAAAGACTTATACAGTGAAAACACTTCCATCAAAAGTTATCAATGCCATAAGACACACGAAAAAGGCAAAACCCAGAACCAGACAATATAACAAAAGAAGTAATAAAAGCAACAGGCGGATTGTGCGTTGGCGTTTTAACAAAATTATTCAATGTCATCTACAACACCGGATATGTACCCAAAGATTTGCGACAATCAGCAGGAACGATAGAATGCAAAGAACACCGTACAATCAGCCTCATGAGTCACGTAACAAATCTACTTTTCAGCATTATTATGAGAAGGATACGAAACAAAATAAGACCAGAAGTTAAGGAAGAACAATGTGGCTTTGTTGAACGCAGAGGAACAAACAACGCATATATACAATAAGAACAATAATGGAAAGATCAATAGAAATGAAGTTGGACTTATACCTATGTTTCATAGACTACTCAAAGCTTTCGATAAAGTAAAACATGGAGAAATAATCAGCATGTTAGAAAGTATAAATATTGATTGTAAAGATCTTAGACTGATCAAGAATATGTGCTGGCAACAAAGCGCAGCCATTAGACTAGAGAGTAAGATTGGAATCTATCAGGCGATACAGTTAGGAGTACGACAAGGGTGCGTACTCTCACCAGACCTATTCAACTTATATAGCGAAAACATCATGAGATCTGTAGAAAAATAGACAGGAATAGCAGTCGGTGGACAAAATATAAACAACCTAAGATACGCTGACACAATTCTCATGGCTACAAATGAACAAGATCTACAAGACTTGATAGACATACTAGTGAGAGAAAGTGAAAAGAAAGGATTAAGCATGAATATAAAGAAAACAGAGGTTATGGTTGTCTCCAAGAAACACCAACATGTAATATCAAAATAAATAACACAACACTGAAACAAGTCCATCGATTCAAGTTTCTGGGAACATTCCTAACATCAGATGGAAGATGTACAACAGAGATTAGGAGTAGAATAGCTCAAACGAAAGCAATTTTTATGAAGATGAAGAACACACTATGCGTGAACTCACTACCAATGACACTGCGAAAACGAGTACTCCAGTGCTATATTGAACCAATACTTATGTATGGCAGCGAATCATGGACAATGAACAAACAATCAATACGATCATTGAAGCCACAGAGATGTGGTTTTACAGAAGAATGTTGAAAATCCCATGGACAGCAAAGAAAACAAATGTGGGGGTTTTAAATCAGGCCTGCACACAAAGAAACCTTATCAAAAGAATAAGAATCCGACAATCAAGGTTCTTCGGACATATAATGCGAAGAGAAGGTGTAGAACATTTGGTGACTACAGGTAAAATTCAGGGAAGGAGAGATCGTGGAAGACAGAGGAGAAGATGTTGGATGGCCTGACATCATGGTTCGACAAAAATCGACGTCAGAACTGATTACATGCACCAAGCAAAGAGAGTTGTGGAGTGACATGATCGCCTACGCCGGCAGGCACGGCACTTGATTGATAATCAGACAAGTCTGCTACTAATGTTGATATTCACGATCTATTCTGTAATCCTGTTTTGCCTTTCAGCGTCACATCAAAAAAGGAGAACCTGGTGCGAATCTCTCTATGCACCTTGTATTTTTTCTTTTCTCACAGCTTGAGGTCAAGAAGAGATTTCTAGAACGCGTTTTTGTGTGCGCTTCATATACAGTGTATTTCGTCGCATCTGTTATCTCTGAGGCCCACCTTTTTCGTGGCTGGTCTTTTGCTTTGTATCCACAAATTAAATATTCACTAAATAAAGTGTAACAACCCTCCCCTCCCCCAATCAGGCCATAACTTGGTAGGGTGAGGAAGGGAGTTGGGCTTGCGCACCTCAATGAACCTGAGAGCTATGCCGGCAGAGTTAACCAATCGTACAGGTCAAAGGAGATAGGTCAGATTAAATGTGGCCTCCTGGACCTCCAGGTCGGGAGTTGTGAGATGGGCTAACTACCAATCTATTTAAAAAGAACAGTAGTTACAGAAACCAAAATGAAAGTGTTCAAAACTAACTCGAGTCTCAGAAGGACTAGGGCTCCTTGCCGAAGACAGATGACGCGCAGCAGCCAAACCCACAAGGAAGCTGATGTGCTGACGAGGTCTTCTTGAGGAAATGAAGACTGCTGAACTGTCCTTGGAGATCATAACAAGAACAGACTGAGTCCGAGAAGAGTGGCGAACAACTATTGATTCCCTATGCTCCTCGAGGAGCAGAGAGGAATAAGTACAAAAAGTGTAAATATAACATAACAAAAACATGAAATACAATGGAACATTATTAAATAGCTTGTCCTGAGCAGAACTTTGTCACCCCAACAGTCCTACGAAATTGTTCTCTCTCATAGGCCAGCTGTCCTGCCTCTGCAGTCGTCATGTTCAAACCATCAGTTGCATCATGAATCCATCTTCTCCGTGGTCTTCCTCTTCTTCTCTTTGCCGGTATGCCTCCTTCCATGGTGGTCTTCTCCAGCCCTTCATATATCTTTATTTGTCCAGAATACCACAATTTTCTCCTTTTTTTTGTAGCATCAGCCAGTTTTCTTTCTGATTTTGAGTTCTTTCTGGATAGATCTATTGGTTCTCTTCTCTGTCCATGATATACGAAGGACTCTTATGTAACACTTATATTTAAAAACACATATATGTTTTTCCACTGCTTTATTAAATGTCCATGCTTCATAACCATACTTTGCCACTGGGAATATGCCTGCTCTTAGTGTTCTGATCTCTGTTTTCTTATCAGTTCCGCTTCATACTTTTTTTAGTTGTTTAATTTTTTGTGAAGCCATGTTTGTTCTTCTTTTAATTTCCTTCATCCCATTTCCATCTGTTGTTAGCAGTGAATCAAGATATTCAAAACTGTTCACATTTTCTTTAACAATATCTTTAGTCATGTTTGTTTTATTTGTTGTCATTTTTTTTGGTCCACATATATAACGAATAATCCTATTAAAGTAATCTTGAAAAATCGTTAGATTTTTTTCTGAACAATCGACTTAATACTTACAATACAATCATGTACAAATGTGGCGACAAGCTAGTCTTTGTCCAAGTTTCAATATCGAAGTCATAATACTTGTCCCAGCTTTCTATAAATATCAAAGTCTAATACGAAAATCAATATAAGGAAAGACACGTAGTCACACTGTACTGTAGTTTGACAAATTACAAAAACAATGACAAAATACAGCAACGTTTCGACCAACAAGGCCTTTATCAAGCAAACGAACAACGGAGTGACAAATTTTAAAACAAATGGACGACCAAATACAAACGTTTCTAATGAAAATCTGGGAATAAAAACGAATAACGAAATAAATGTAATACAAAAACACACATAAAAACTAGAAATAGAACGGAAGAGAAACAATGAAATATCTAGTAAACATATAACTTGAATACATGCAACATATACCCATATAGATTACAAGGCATGGAAGAGAAAGTACTAAAAAGCATAGGAATGTAATACGTTGAACCCACGTGGTCGCAAGGTACCATACAAAGAAATCAACCGATTCTCCAGAGCAAATCGACTGCGATCATCCGAGGAACATGATCGGATGGCTGTGACCTGGACATCGTGAGCTCATAAATGGCCAGTATCATTGAAATGGGTGGCTACAGGGATCACAGAGCATTGGCGTATTTCGCACAAGTGTTGGGCAAATCGGTCACTGAGCCTCTTGCCTGTCTCGCCGATATAAGCCTTGTTACACCGCTTACAGATATTGGCATAGATAAGATTACTGGACTGCATGTAAACCATCGTCAATAAGAAACGTGGCTAAAGGAAAAGATACAGTACGCTTCTGTATCACATAAGCACACATGTTGCAACGCCGACGACCACACTGGACAGTGCCAAAATGAGTCTGGATATTGAACTTAAGGCGATGGTGCACCAACATATCCTTAAGACTTATGTCCCGTCTGTAAGCCACCAAAGGATAGTTGGGGAAGACAGAACGGGTCTCAGGATCTGATTTAAGGATAGACAGATGACGGAATAAAACATTTTTCATCAGTGAACTATGGGGATGGAAAGTTAAGATAACTCTGTCGGAATTAGTGGTCCTATGCTGGCTGGTGAGGGCCTGCTGGCGAGTGATTTTCTGAACTCGATGCATAGCCGAGACAAGCACCTCTCCGGGTACAGACGCCTGCGAAAGAAATCAAGCATCTCGCGAGCTCTCTCAAGAAAATCATCGTCTTCGCTACAAAAAACGACGAAGGCGCAAGAGCTACGTGAATGGTAAAGAGTCACGACAAGCCCGGGGATATGTTGCATGTATTCAGTTATATATTTAAGATTTTCATTGTTTCTCTTCCGTTCTATTTCTAGTTTTATGTGTGTTTTTTGTGTTACATTTATTTCGTTATTCGTTTTATTTCCAGATTTTCATTAGAAACGTTTGTATTTGGTCGTCCATTTGTTTTTTACAATTTGTCACTCCTGTTGTTCGTTTGCTTGATAAAGACCTTGTTGGTCGAAACGTTGCTGTATTTTATCATTGTTTTTGTAATTTGTAAAACTAAAGTACTTTGTGACTACGTGTCTTTCCTATATTGATTTTCATATAGACTTGATATTATATAAAGCTGTGACAAGTATTAGAATTCGATATTGATATTTATAAATACATGTATGTTGCCATCTTATATATTCATATCTCGAGCAGTTAAGGTAGGTACATGTATGTTGTCATCTTATATGTTTCATATCTCAAGCAGTTAATGTAGGTACATGTATGTGCATCTTATATGTTTCATATCTCGAGCAGTTAATGTAGGTACATGTATGTGTCATCTTATATGTTTCATATCTCGAGCAGTTAATGTAGGTACATGTATGTTGTCATCTTATATGTTTCATATCTCGAGCAGTTAATGTAGGTACATGTATGTGTCATCTTATATGTTTCATATCTCGAGCAGTTAAGGTAGATACATGTATGTTGTCATCTTATATGTTTCATATCTCGAGCAGTTAATGTAGGTACATGTATGTTGTCATCTTATATGTTTCATATCTCGAGCAGTTAATGTAGGTACATGTATGTTGTCATCTTATATGTTTCATATCTCGAGCAGTTAAGGTAGGTACATGTATGTGTCATCTTATATGTTTCATATCTCGTGCAGTTAAGGTAGATACATGTATGTTGCCATCTTATACGTTCCATATCTCGAGCAGTTAAGGGAGGTACATGTATGTTGTCATCTTATATGTTTCATATCTCGAGCAGTTAAGGTAGGTACATGTATGTGTCATCTTATATATTTCATATCTCGTGCAGTTAATGTAGGTACATGTATGTTGTCATCTTATATGTTTCATATCTCGAGCAGTTAAGGTAGGTACATGTATGTTGTCATCTTATATGTTCCATATCTCGAGCAGTTAATGTAGGTACATGTATGTTGTCATCTTATATGTTTCATATCTCGAGCAGTTAATGTAGGTACATGTATGTTGTCATCTTATATGTTTCATATCTCGAGCAGTTAATGTAGGTACATGTATGTGTCATCTTATATGTTTCATATCTCGAGCAGTTAAGGTAGATACATGTATGTTGTCATCTTATATGTTTCATATCTCGAGCAGTTAATGTAGGTACATGTATGTTGTCATCTTATATGTTTCATATCTCGAGCAGTTAATGTGGTCATGTTTTCATCTTTATGTTTCAGTATCTCTAGCCTTAATTCATGTCATGAATACACAATTTTCTCTTATTTTTGCATATCTCTGAGAGTTATCGGATAGATCATGTATTCTCTTTTGTCATATTCGAAGGACAGTTAATGTAAACATATATGTTTCATCTTATATGTCCTTCATACCAACTGCATGAATTGGTCTAGTGTTCTGATTCTGTCTCTTATCATTGTTCATACTTTTAGTTGTTAATTGTAGATACATGTTGTTCTATCTTTATTTTCACCATTTATCTTGTTAGCAGTTAAGTAGATAATGTCAATGTTGTCATCTATTTTTTCATATCTTAGTCATGTTATGTATTATTTGTTGTCATCTTTTTGGTCATATTAACGAATAATCATGTAAAGTACATTTGTCATCTTAATTTTTTTCTGAACAGTTAATTCAAAATATACAATGTGTGCTAGTCATCTTATATGTTTCAATCTCGAAGTTAAGTAATACATGTTGTCCAGCTATATATAGTCTTACATATCTCTAGAAGCACGTAGTAAGTACATGTATGTTGTCATCTATATTCATATCTGACAGTTAATAGGTAATGTTTCGATCATCTATAGTTTCATATCATCGAACAGGTGAATGTAAAGAAATGATTGCAATACTTAAGTTTCATATCTCGAGAGATAAATACGAATACATGAATATTGTATCTTATATTCATATCTAGAATTAAGAAGAGACAATGTATCTAGTCATCTTATACATGTACATATCCAAGATTAAGGCTGAGGACATATTGTCAACATATAGGATTAATACTTGACCAGTGGTCGAAGGTACATAAGAATACGTTGCTCATCTTAATGCTTCGATATCTCGAGAACAGTTAAGGTAGGACTGGACATGTGATGCTAAAGCCATTCTTGAATGTCTCAGATCCGAGCATGTATTCGCTAAGTTATGTGCATCGTATGAGCTCTTCCTTCTCGCAGTTATGCTGGTACACTGTATGTGCATCTATATACTGACTCATGACATCGCAAGACTGTTAAGGATAGTACAGTAGTTGTATCCATCTTATAATGTTGCATACTCGAGCATACATGAAGTGCAATGTAGTCTGATCATCTTAAGTCATATCCTCAACATATAAGGACTTATGTCTGTCATTTAATGTTCCAATCTGAGCAGATCTAGATGTAGGTAACATGATGTGATAACTTATTTTTCATCATGAACTCAGGATGGTAAAGTTAAGATAATTTGCACTTATGGTCTATCTCTGGTGAGTTAAGTGATTTGTCTGATCATGCATATATGCTTACATATCTCAGCAGTTAATGCAGGACATGATGCTGCATCTTCATATGTCTTCATATCTCGAGCAGTTAATGTAGGTACATGCATATGTTGTCATCATTATATTTCTATCTGAGAGTTAATGTGTACATGTATTTGTCATCTTATATGTTCTAGTTCTCAGAGTTATTGTGTACATGTATTTGTATCTTTATGATTTCATATCTGAGCAGTTAGATGTAGGTACATGTTAATTTGTCATCTTATATGTTTCATATCTGCAAGTCAGATTAATTGTAGTACATGTATGTTGTCTCTTATATGTTTATTCAAGCAGTTAGAGTTGATACTTATGTTGCCATCTATTGTTTCATATTGACATTATAAATACATGTATGTTGCCTCTTATATGTTCATATCTCGAGCAGTTAATGTAGGTACATGTATGTTGTCATCTTATATGTTTCATATCTCGAGCAGTTAATGTAGGTACATGTATGTTGTCATCTTATATGTTTCATATCTCGAGCAGTTAATGTAGTACATGTATGTTGTATCTTATATGTTTCATATCTCGAGCAGTTAATGTAGGTACATGTATGTTGTCATCTTATATGTTTCATATCTCGAGCAGTTAAGGTAGATACATGTATGTTGTCATCTTATATGTTTCATGTATATCTCGGCAGTTAAGGTAGATGCATGTATGTTGTCATCTTATAGTTTCATATCTCGAGCAGTTAATGGAGGTACATGTATGTTGTCATCTTATATGTTTCATATCTCGAGCAGTTAAGGTAGGTACATGTATGTGTCATCTTATATATTTCATATCTCGTGCAGTTAATGTAGGTACATGTATGTTGTCATCTTATATGTTTCATATCTCGAGCAGTTAATGTAGGTACATGTATGTGTCATCTTATATGTTTCATATCTCGAGCAGTTAAGGTAGATACATGTATGTTGTCATCTTATATGTTTCATATCTCGATGCAGTTAAGTAGTACATGTATGTGTCATCTTATATGTTTCATATCTATCTGTGCAGTTAATGTAGTACATGTATGTTGCCATCTTATATGTTCATATCTCGAGCAGTTAAGAAGTACATGTATGTTGTCATCTTATATGTTCCATATCTCGAGCAGTTAATGTAGGTACATGTATGTTGTCATCTTATATGTTTCATATCTCGAGCAGTTAAGTAGTACATGTATGTGTCATCTTATATATTTCATATCTCGAGCAGTTAATGTAGGTACATGTATGTTGTCATCTTATATGTTTCATATCTCGAGCAGTTAATGTAGTACATGTATGTGTCATCTTATATGTTTCATATCTCGAGCAGTTAATGTAGTACATGTATGTTGTCATCTTATATGTTCATATCTCGAGCAGTTAAGGTAGGTACATGTATGTTGTCATCTTATATGTTTCATATCTCAAGCAGTTAATGTAGGTACATGTATGTTGTCATCTTATATGTTTCATATCTCGAGCAGTTAATGTAGGTACATGTATGTTGTCATCTTATATGTTTCATATCTCGGCAGTTAAGTAGGTACATGTATGTTGTCATCTTATATGTTCATATCTCGAGCAGTTAATGTAGGTACATGTATGTTGTCATCTTATATGTTTCATATCTCGAGCAGTTAAGGTAGATACATGTATGTTGTCATCTTATATGTTTCATATCTCGGCATTAAGGTAGAGTACATGTATGTTGCATCTATATGTTTCATATCTCGGCAGTTAAGTAGTACATTTATGTGCCATCTTATATGTTCCATATCTCGAGCAGTTAAGGTAGGTACATGTATGTTGTCATCTTATATGTTCCATATCTCGTGCAGTTAAGGTAGATACATGTATGTTGTCATCTTATATGTTCCATATCTCGAGCAGTTAAGGTAGATACATGTATGTTGTCATCTTATATGTTCCATATCTCGAGCAGTTAAGGTAGGTACATGTATGTTGTCATCTTATATGTTTCATATCTCGAGCAGTTAAGTGTAGGTACATGTATGTTGCATCTTATATGTTTCATATCTCGAGCAGTTAAGGTATGATACATGTATGTTGTCATCTTATATGTTCCATATCTCGAGCAGTTAATGTAGGTACATGTATGTTGTCATCTTATATGTTCATATCTCGAGCAGTTAAGGTAGGTACATGTATGTTGTCATCTTATATGTTCATATCTCGAGCAGTTAAGGTAGATACATGTATGTTGTCATCTTATATGTTTCATATCTCGAGCAGTTAAGGTAGGTACATGTATGTTGTCAGCCTATGAATAAACACGCAATGTTACCTGTTCCTGTCTACGTGTATCAACGTAAACGTATTGTTACGTGTAAATAAATGTGGACTGGAATTGTTGGGTAAGTAAGTTTAAAAGAAAGTAAGTAATGAAATGTGTTTAGTTACGGAGAGAAGATATGACCAGGAGATAGTATAGTCTTTATCACTAACGTCTAGAATGAGACAATTAAAGACAATTTGGACATATAAAGAGACATGAAGGGCTGGAATAAATCATCATGGAAGGAGGCATCCCGGCAAAAAGGAGAAGAGGAAGACTACGGGAATATGAATTCAGGATGTAACTGAAGGTTTGAGCGTGACCACTGCAGAGGCAGGATATCCGGTCTATGAGAGAGAGAAATTCCAAAGGACTGTTAAGGCTGAAAAGTTCTGCTAAGGACAAGCTGTTTAACGATGATCGTCTAGAGAAAGTATTATATTTAGGAATAATTAAATATTTTTATCTTAAACATATAGTGAAGTTTAGAGAAAGTATTTATGTATAGAGAAAGTATTTATGTATAGAGAAAGTATTTATGTATAGAGAAAGTATTTATGTATAGAGAAAGTATTTATGTATAGAAAGTATTCTATTTAGGAATAATTAAATATTTTTATTAACGATTTCACGTTTAGAGACGGTTTTTTTATTTTCTAAGGAAAGTATTTTTATCTTAAACATATATTGAAGTTTAGAGAAAGTATTTATGTATAGAGAAAGTATAGAGATCAAGAAATGAACCGGATCTACAACACCTTACCCAAGAGAATTGATAACATCGAGAAGGAATGGGAAGTATTTAAAACCTCCATATCAAACAATTTACTAAAAGTATGTGGCACAAGAGGACCAGCCAAAGCTCATCACAAAACAGCATGGTGGAGTGAAGAGATACAAGCAGCCATACAAAGAAAGAAACATTGCTTCCAAACATGGTTGAAATCTAAAAACCATAACGACTATGTACAATACCATCCAGCCAGGAGAGAGGTGAAAAGAATAGTCAAGAAAGAGAAAGAAAACTCTCGGTGCAAATATGGAGAACATCTAACAGACTTATGTAGGACAAAACCGAGATAATTTTTTAAGAGTGTCAAGGCAATGAGAGTGAGAGACGATAGCTACAACCCTACCACTATCATAAACAGTAAGGAAGGAACACCATTACTCAACAGATAAGATAGAATGACCAGATGGAAGGAATATTTTCAAGAACTTTACAACCCTACTAAATTAACTGAACATATATACACAACAAAGGAAAGTGAAGAAACAGAACCATATATATTGATCCAAGAAATTGAAACTGCAATAAAGAACAGCCCGAACAACAAATCACCAGGTGCAGATGGCAGACCCAACGAAGCAATTAAAGCATGCAAAGAAATAGGTGTAAAATGGTTAAATAGAATATTCACAGCCGCTTGACAGAAATAAAAGTTCCAGATGACTGGCAAAAATCAGTAATAGTCCCATTATGGAAAAATAAAGGCAATAAAAGAGAATGCGAAACATACCATTTCACTATTAAGCCACACTGGTAAAATATACGCTAAAATATTAGAACAGCGCATAAGACACATCGCTGACCCACAAATAAGCCCCTTACAGTTTGGATTTAGAAGAGGAGTGGGATGCACAGACACTCTATTAACTCTGAGACAACTGAGTGAAAAAGCAATAGAATATAACAAAGAGCTACACTTATTATTCATCGATCAAGAAAAGGCATTCGACAGAATAGATAGAAGTATTCTATGGAAAACACCTAGAAAATTATGGGATCAAGGGACAACTGCTAGACAATATCAGAGCAATATATATACAAATAGCCACAGTGTGGTAAGAACAACAGACGGAATGACAGACTCATTCGAAACAAAATCAGGAGTAAGACAGAGTTGTGTGCTCTCACCTCTTCTCTTCAACATATATATAGACAGAATAGTGAAAGAGGCACAGTGCGAAAAAGACCTTATTGACATAGACAATGATTGCGACGACCAATTTAACAACCAAATCAACGAATTGCTTTTTGCGGACGACCAAAGTTTAATCTATGAAGATGAAGATCAGCTACAACATCACATGAATTCACTGCTAATAGCATGTAGAAAGTACAACATGAAAATCAACAAACAAAAGACCGAGACCATGAAAATCAGCAGATCACCAAGCCAAGCAAACATACAAATAGATAACACCAGAGTAAAGCAAGTTTCCGAGTTCAAATATTTAGGCAGTATTTTTACAGAGGACAGAAAACTAGATAGAGAAATAGAGACAAGGTGTCAAAAAGCAAATGCAGTGACCTACCAGCTGGCACCATTACTACAACACCAAAAGATCAAGATGGAAGTGAAAAGACAGATGATAAAATATATTTTCCTACCAACACTTTGTTACCAGTGTCACACTTGGTCTCTTACAGCAACACATCTATTTATGTATAGAGAAAGTATTTATGTATAGAGTAAGTACTTATTTTTAGAAAAAGTATTCACTTATAGAAAATGTATTCACATAGAAAAAGTATTCACTTATAAAAAAGTATTCACTTATAGAAAAAGTATTCACTTATAGAAAAAGTATTCACTTATAGAAAAAGTATTCACTTATAGAAAAAGTATTCACTTATAGAAAAAGTATTCACTTATAGAAAAGTATTCACTTATTTTATATGAAAAGTATTCACTTATAGAAAAGTATTCACTTATAGAAAAGTATTCACTTATAGAAAAGTATTCACTTATAGAAAAGTATTCACTTATAGAAAAAGTATTCACTTATAGAAAAAGTATTCACTTATAGAAAAAGTATTCACTTATGAGAAAAGTATTCACTTATAGAAAAAGTATTCACGTATAGAGAAAGTATTCATGTATAAAGAAAGTATTTATATTTATAGAATTTTTAAATATTTTTTTTTCGATCCAGTAGCACTTGAACTGAAAGCTCTTCGGCTCGGTGTCATGGACTTCGTAACCCTTGGGCTCAGTGCCACGAACACCGTAAATCTGGGGAACCTGTAGCTTTTCTGCCAGTCCGCGGAGTTGAATCCGCACTTATAGAGGATTTGTCACCCGTAGTCCAACGCGCTATAAACACGCTGGGCACTGGGCATATTTATAGATAAAGTATTCGTGTATAGAGAAAGTATTCATGTATAGAGAAAGTATTTATGATAGAAAGTATTTATGTATAGATAAAGTATTCATGTATAGAGAAAGTATTCACGTATAGAGAAAGTATTTATGTATAGAGAAAGTATTTATGTATAGAGAAAGTATTTATGTATAGAGAAAGTATTTATGTATAGAAAAAGTATTTATGTATAGAGAAAGTATTTATATATAGAGAAAGTATTTATGTATAGAGAAAGTATTTATATATAGAGAAAGTATTTATGTATAGAGAAAGTATTTATGTATAGAGAAAGTATTCATGTATAGAGAAAGTATTTATATATAGAGAAAGTATTTATGTATAGAGAAAGTATTTATAGAAAGTATTTATGTATAGGAAAGTATTTATGTATAGAGAAGTATTTATGTATAGAGAAAGTATTTATGTATAGAGAAAGTATTCATGTATAGAGAAAGTATTTATATATAGAGAAAGTATTTATGTATAGAGAAAGTATTTATGTATAGAGAAAGTATTTATGTATAGAGAAAGTATTCTTGCTTAGAAAATGTACTCAATACCAATTATGACAATGATAAATATTTGTATATGAAGAAATTGTATATCTCTGCTGCTAGAATGTAAATCACTGCTGATAAAGTGTAAATCTCTGCTGCTAGAATGTACATGTCTACTAGAATGTAAATCACTGCTGATAAAGTGTAAATCTCTGCTGCTAGAATGTACATGTCTACTAGAATGTAAATCACTGCTGATAAAGTGTAAATCTCTGCTGCTAGAATGTACATGTCTACTAGAATGTAAATCACTGCTGATAAAGTGTAAATCTCTGCTGCTAGAATGTACATGTCTACTAGAATGTAAATCACTGCTGATAAAGTGTAAATCTCTGCTGCTAGAATGTACATGTCTACTAGAATATAAATGTCTGCTAGAATGTAAATGTCTCCTAGAATGTAAATAACTGCTACTAGGATGTAAATGCTAAAATATACATGTCTACTAGAATGTAAATGTCTGCTAGAATGTAAATGTCTGCTAGAATGTAAATGTCTGCTAGCATGTACATGTCTCCTAGAATGTAGTAAATGTCTGCTACTAGAATGTAAATGTCTGCTAGAATATGAATGTCTACTAGAATTTAAATGTCTGCTCAAATGTAACTGTCTGCTAGAATTTAAATGTCTGCTACTAGAATGTAAATGTCTTCTAGAATATAAATGTCTACTAGAATTTAAATGTCTGCTCAAATGTAACTGTCTGCTAGAATTTAAATGTCTGCTACTAGAATGTAAATGTCTTCTAGAATATGAATGTCTACTAGAATTTAAATGTCTGCTCAAATGTAAATGTCTGCTAGAATGTAAATGTCTCCTAGAATGTAAATGTCTGCTACTAGAATATAATTGTATACTAGAATGTAAATGTCTGCTAAAATGTAAATGTCTGCTAGAATGTAAATGTCTCATAGAATGTAAATGTCTGCTACTAGAATGTAAATGTCTCCTAGAATGTAAATATCTGCTACTAGAATGCAAATGTCTGCTAGAATATAAATGACTACTAGTGCTAGAATGTTAATGTAAACCGGTACAAGATTGTAAATGTCTGTTAGTTCTAGAACGTAAATGTCTGCTACTAGAATGTAAATCTCTATTAGTACTAGAATGTACACGTCTGCTACTAGAATGTAAATGTCTGCTAGAATAAAAATGACTGCTAGAATGTAAATGTCTGATAGTGTTAGAATGTAAATGACTACTAGTGCTAGAATGTAAATATGTAATAGTGCTATAATGTAAACTTCTGCTACTAGACTGTAAATGTCTGCTAGAATCTAATTATCCACTAGAATGTAAATGTCTACTAGGTCTAGAATGTAAATTGCTGCTAGTTCTAGAATGTAAATGTTTTCTAGTTCTAGAATATATACGTCTGCTACTAGAATGTAAATGTCTGCTAAAATGTAAATGTCTGCTAGTTCTAGAATGTAATTGTCTGCTAGTTCTAGAATGTAAATGTTTTCTAGTTCTAGACAGAAAATGTCTGCTAGAATGTAAATGTCTGCTAGAATGTAAATGTCTGCTAATAAGATAATGTAAATGTCTGCTAGTTCTAGAATGTCAATGTCTGCTAGTTCTAGAATGTATATGTTTTCTAGTACTAGAATGTAAATGTCTGCTAGTAAGAGAATGTAAATGTCATGCTAGTTCTAGAATATAAATGTATGCTACTAGAATGTAAATGTCTCACTATGAATGTAAATGTCTGCTACAAGAATGTAAATGTCTGCTACAAGAATATAAATGTCTGCTACTAGAATGTAAATGTCTACTACAAGAATATAAATGTCTGCTACAAGAATGTAAATGTTTGCTAATAGAATGTAAGTTTCTGTTAGAATTTCACTGTCTGCTAGAATGTAAATATCTGCTACTAGAATGTAAATATCTGCTAGAATATAAATGTCTACTAGATTATAAATGTCGGCTAGTTCTAGAATATAAATGTCTGCTAGATTTAGAATGGAAATATCATGCTAGTTCTAGAATATAAATGTCTGCTAGTTCTAGAATGTAAATGTCTGCTAAAACGTAAATGTCTGCTAGTTCTAGAATGTAAATGTCTACTAGAATGTAAATGTCTGCTAAAATGTAAATGTCTGCTACAATGTAAATGTCTGCTAGTACTAGAATGTAAATGTCTGCTAGTTCTAGAATGTAAATGTCTGCTAGAACGTAAATGTTTGCTAGAATGTAAATGTCTGCTAGAATGTAAATGTCTGCTAGAATGTAATATCTGTTAGTTCTAGAATGTAAATGTTCTACAATGTAAATGTATACTAGAATGTAAATGTCTGCTAGATTTAGAATGTAAATGTCTGCTAAAATGTAAATATCTGCTAAAATGTAAATATCTGCTAGTTCTAGAATGTAAATGTCTGCTAGAATGTAAATGTCTGCTACAATGTAAATGTCTACTAGAATGTAAATATCTGCTTGTTCTAGAATGTAAATGTCTACTACAATGTAAATGTCTACTAGAATGTAAATGTCTGCTAGAATGTAAATGTCTGCTAGTTCTAGAATGTAAATGTCTGCTAGTTCCAGCATGTAAATGTCTACTAGAATGTAAATGTCTGCTAGTTCTAGAATGTAAATGTCTGCTAGAACGTAAATGTTTGCTAGATCTAGAATGTAAATGTCTGCTAGAATGTAAATGTCTATTAGAATGTAAATATCTGCTAGTTCTAGAATGTGTAGTCTGCTAGAATGTAAACGCCTGCTAATTTTAGAATGTAAATGTCTGCTAGTTCCAGCATGTAAATGTCTACTAGAATGTAAATGTCTGCTAGTTCTAGAATGTAATTGTCTACTAGAATGTAAATGTTTGCTAGTTTTAGAATGTAAATGTCTGCTAGAATGTAAATGTCTACTAGAATGTAAATGTCTACTAGAATGTAAATGTCTACTAGAATGTAAATGTCTACTAGAATGTAAATGTCTACTAGAATGGAAATGTCTGTCACGATGTAAATTGATATCTTATTGACCATCTTTTTCACCAACTGTCTGTCTGTCTGTCTTTCTGACTTAGAACTGTCTGTCTGTCTGTCTTGCTGACTTAGAACTGTCTGTCTGTCTGTCTTGCTGACTTAGATCTGTCTGTATGTCTGTCTTGCTGACTTAGAACTGTCTGTCTGTCTTGCTGACTTAGAACTGTCTGTCTGTCTGTCTTGCTGACTTAGAACTGTCTGTCTGTCTGTCTTGCTGACTTAGAACTGTCTGTCTGTCTTGCTGACTTAGAACTGTCTGTCTGTCTGGCTTGCTGACTTAGAACTGTCTGTCTGTCTGTCTTGCTGACTTAGAACTGTCTGTCTGTCTGTCTTGCTGACTTAGAACTGTATGTCTGTCTGTCTTGCTGACTTAGAACTGTCTGTCTGTCTGTCTTGCTGACTTATAACTGTATGTCTGTCTGTCTTGCTGACTTAGAACTGTCTGTCTGTCTGTCTTGCTGACTTAGAACTGTCTGTCTGTCTGTCTTGCTGACTTAGAACTGTCTGTCTGTCTGTCTTGCTGACTTAGAACTGTCTGTCTGTCTGTCTTGCTGACTTAGAACTGTATGTCTGTCTGTCTTGCTGACTTAGAACTGTCTGTCTGTCTGTCTTGCTGACTTAGAACTGTCTGTCTGTCTGTCTTGCTGACTTAGAACTGTCTGTCTGTCTGTCTTGCTGACTTAGAACTGTCTGTCTGTCTGTCTTGCTGACTTAGAACTGTCTGTCTGTCTTGCTGACTTAGAACTGTCTGTCTGTCTGTCTTGCTGACTTAGAACTGTCTGTCTGTCTGTCTTACTAAAGTCATCTTAGTCTGATCAATAGCCGCAACTCTATAATTATATTATTGTTGCAGAACTTCATGCACGTGAGGTCACAACAAAGACCATGGTTGCAGCTACCAACCAACACGGTTGCTGTCGACAAGTTACAAATTGTGAGTTCTGTCATTTTTGTTTTATTTTGTACGACAAGGATTGATTGATTGATTGATTTGATGGAACCAGCATGATTACACTTCGGTCAGTAACCATGTGTGTTCAAATTCCTTCTTACACAGGAAAATCTCAGCCGCAGTGCACGAACTCCGTAGCACCGGTGAGGGTGATGTAATTGTGAAGATGGTGAAGATATTTTTGTAGGAATGTTATTCTTAATCTTTTTTTATGAATTTTTAAGGAATTCCTTCCCCCTCTCCCCATGAGGACATTACCTTGTAGTGGGGAGGGTTTGCGTACCTCACTGACCCGGAGAGCTATGCCGGCAGGGTTACCCAAGCCAGACAGGTAAATAGAGAGAGGTCAGACTAAATGTGGCTTCCTGGTCCACCTGGCTGTGGGTTGTGCGATGGGCTAACTAACCATCCATTTAAAAAATAACGTAGTAACAGAAACCAAAAACAAATTGTTCAAAATCCTACGCATCTGCAAAAATGCCACAATCCACCCAATTTTTAAAAGCAGAAAAGACTAAAAGGATCCATGGAGCTACAGGTCTATAAGTCTGTTAAGTCGTACCGCAAACCTGCTGGAAAGAATGATAACCACTAGACTCCAGTGGTTTTTAGAATCCAACCATAAACTTGATCCGGCCCAGACAGGCTACAGGCAGCATATAAGCACTGATGACCAAGTGGCATACCTCACACATGACATATAAAATGGCTTCCAAGAAAAGAAGACAACACTCACAGTATTCTTCGACATGTCCAAGGCCTTCGACAAAGTCTGGAAAGATGGTTTGCTACTCAAGCTCTTACGCAGTGGAATACGGGTAGAATGTACTATTGGATAAAAGACTTTCTTACCCATAGACAAGTATCTGTAAAATTGGATGGAGTACGCAGTCCCGGATTCAAATTAAGAGCAGGAGTCCCACAGGGTAGCGCACTGTCCCCATTGCTTTTCCTGGTATACATCAATGATCTGCCACAAGCTCTGCCCAGACATGTATCACACTCTCTCCATGCTGATGATCTAGCTGTGTGGTACACCTCCGAGTTTCTGGGTCCTGCCATCTTTAAACTCCAGGAAAGCCTGAAAAGCGTCATAATGTGGGCAAGTAAATGGGGTCTATAGTCTGTCCATTAATTCGTGAGCACGTTTGAAATTGATTTTCTCGAAAACTACCTGTTGGATCTCAGTGAATTTTTTGCATGCAGCCTTAGAATATCCATGACGCTAAAATAAAGCTAACCAGTAGTCCATAGATGCTACGGATTTTGCACATCGGCGAATTCCTTTGATATTTTATGACAATTGCAAATACGGGGGCTCAAATTTTAGATTTTACAGTAATCCTTAGAATTTGTCCATGTCAATTCTATTCATAGGTGTATCTCCATATTAACTTGATAGGTCAAGTAATTAATTGTGTTGCCCTTTATGTGCAATCGTGAACTTGGATACAATATGCAACAGTTAGTCCTCCCTTCGGTCACCATTAGACCCCAGGGTGTCTTAACTTCACCACAAATTGTATGATGGTAGACGCATTTGGATATGGAAATGTATACGTTGCTATTTCTCAGTCTGTAATCAAAATATGATTTGTATCATCCCGAATCTGACGATTCCATGAGGTTGATAATTGTTACTGGCTGGACAAATTGTAATCCATCTCGGTGCCAGTACTCGTCTTCCTCTCGGAGCACATGTTCAACACACTTCTTCCAGAACTGCATGTCTATCATTGAGAGGACTCACGTGTCAGAACTTCAACATCACACATTTTAAACGTCCTGTTCTGTTCGGCAACTTGCTCTTTTACTTTAGCCCAGACAAGCTCTTTCGGATTGAGGTGAGCATGATATGGAGGTAGTCGCAAAGACGTGTGGCCGTATTCCGCAATGATTTTGTCAATATGAAACACCTTTGTCTTATTTGTCATCCTCACCAGGTGCAACAACTCGGTTTCAAATATGTATCATCGAAGCTGACATTTTCCTTAGCAAGCCAAGTCCTAATTTGATCTTTTGTATTTGATGCAGTTGGTACTTTGTCTTCCGCTGATACTGCGTTGTGATAGGATGCATTATCCATTACCAAGCATGATGGTCTGTTTAGAATTGGAAGTAGATCTTTCTCCATCCAGTGCCTGAAAATATGTCCATTCATTTCTGTGTGGTAGTCCCTACCGTCGGTACTTTTGATTGGAAAATAAGTCCAGCGTCATGGACAAGACCTTCTTCACTGCTTCCTGCATGTGTTAGTATAATACGCTGGCCTTTGCTGCTTGGTATTTTTCTTTTCTGTTCACCGTCTACTGATTGCCATTCTTTAGCATTGGTGTGGTGAACATTGACCCAGGATTCGTCCAAATATACAATATCATAGCCTTGCCTCCGCCGCTCACGGATCTGCCTCAGGTATTTACTTCGGGCAGCAATTAAATGGGGCTTTTCACAAATAATATTCCTGCCGCCTATAGTTTTTCTGAAGGTGAAGCCGGCGGCTCTTACAATTTTCCATAGAGTACTTTTAGAAATGTCTATGCTGCAATCTGATTGCAGTTTTAATTTCAGTTTCCTGAGAGTAACAAGTTGATTTGTCGCAAACATTTTCAAGAGCTCCGTCTTATGACATCTATGTCAAAGTCGTCAATTGTTCTTTTCCTTTCTTGCTTGACATTAGTGCACTTTGTGTCCTGTTTAATCCATCGAGAAAAGGATTCTCTATTCAGACCAAGCGCCATTTGAGTTCGTTTCTCAGGGTTATGAATATCGCAATATAGATGACCTCTCTTAGATTCCCTACGGAAGTGTTGGTATAGTAAAACTGTAACCTTCTGCATTGTTATAAATGTGCACTTCAGACTCATTACGAATGTGATATCAATGTCAGTTTTGATAAGCCAACAAATATGATACAATAGCTTCATACAAATAGCGAGATACGCCTATAACTATACAACGGTATCCCAATTATAACGTCATATGCCTTCCGCTTTCAAAGTCGACTGGGTTAGGTGCACGGAATTCCCGTGAAATTGTTGTTTACGCACGATATTTCAATGTTACCATAATGTATTTTTAGAACAGCGCGTCTGTGTACGGTAGATCTGTTACTATTGTGTACAATCCGGTGAGGTTGATTTTAATATAACCTGAAGAAGAAATATTTCAAACTACATCAAATTTTCTTGGAAAAAATATTTCTCTAGCGTCATGGATATTCTAAGGCTGCTTGCAAAAATCACTGAGATCCAACAGGTAGTTTTCGAGAAAATCAATTTCAAACGTGTTCACGAATTAATGGACAGACTATAGAAATAAACCGGAGGAAAACTATAGCAACGCTTTTCTCATTGTCAACAAAAGAAGAACACTTCAGACTAAAATTTAACAATGATATCGTTCCCCGTTCCCATACTCCAACCGTTTTTGGGAGTTACACTTGACAGTCGTCTGACATGGAAACATCACTTAATGGAAACAAACAGAAAGGCTATGAGGAAACAAAGTGTGATGCGGAAGCTGGCAGGAACTACCTGGGGAGCTGATAGTGGAATCCTGAGTCAGGTATACACTGGCGTAGTTAAACCGACCCTGGAATATGCATCATCGTCATGGATATCAGCAGCCCATTCAAACAAATTGATACTGGAAAAAACACAAAACAGGTGTCTACTAACTATTTTGGGAGCCATCAAATCTACACCAACTGTAGAAATGGAAAAGGCAGCCAACATCCAGCCCTTGGAAGACAGAAGAAGGAAAACAGTGATTCTACAGACTGAATGGATCAAAAGGATGCCTCACCATCCACTACATGGAAAAATGGCGACTAGGACATTAAAACAGACTAAAGCGTACAAGTCTAAACCACAAAGCAAATGAAATATGAAAGTCATACTTGGAACTACTAAATCTTAACTACATACCAGAAGAATTACTGTTTGATCACTGGGAACCAGACTCAGTAGCACTAGACTGCACAATCTCCATCCCTAAATTTTTAAGCAAAGATACCGAGCCTTAACTAGTGAAAAAAAGCAACTACAATGGAACATCTCCATTACATGTTACCAGAAGACAACTGGATAAGAATTTACACAGATGGATCGACAAAGGAGGCAACCATGAATGGTGGAGCAGGAGTGTACATTAGGCACTCAGATGCTACCCTTGTGTCTCTAGCGGTCGCTACTGGAAGAATATGTTCCAACTACAAAGCAGAACTTTTAGTCCTTCTGATGGCAGCACAGCACATGAATAAGCTGCAAGCCCCTGCAGGCAAGATGGTATTTCTTACCGACTCACTATCAGCTATACAAGCCATGGAGGCTAAATCGGCTGACAGCACAGTACAAAGCCTATAAAGAGAACTTGCTCAGCTTTCAGAAAAAGCTGAAATTCACTCGCAGTGGAATCTATCACACTGTGACATTGCAGGCAATGATAAGTGCCGATGTCTTAGCTAAGGAGGGCAGTGCCAAAGAGCAAATTTACCAGCCCTTGTCTTCTCAGGAGGTCAAAAAACTCATACAGAGAAAATCTGCAGTAGACTGGAAGACAAACACTAGATATGATTATGGAAAAGATTCCATCAAAGACGTAAGCAGAACAGACCAGGTCATTATATTTCGACTACGCACCGGACACTGCAGACTCAATAAACACTTATATAGACTAGAAATAAGTTAAACAGCTCTCTACCAGTATCAGCAGGCGGAACAGACACAGGTGCATATCCTGCAAGACTGTCCTCTCCTGGGTGAGCTGAGAATCAACATGTGGCCACACCCAGTCGATATGAAAACTAAGCTATGACAGACCTGAAGCTGACCCGCCAGTTTGTGGTCCACAGTAAATTAAACGCATGACCAGAGATTGCTGAAGAAGAAGAAAACCCTACGGGAGACGCAATCGAGTGTCACTAGACAAGTACTTGAGTGGAACCCGCAAGGAAAGCGAAAAAGAGAACGCCCTAAACAGACCTGGAGACGAAGTCTTCTTGGAGAACTGAAGCGTGCTCAACTGTCCTTGGAGACCATAAAGAAAACAGCCAGAGACCGAGAAGAGTGACGAACAACTGTCAAGGTCCTATGCTCCTCGAGTAGCGGGGAGGAATAAGTCACGTCAGTGAATGTTGCGCAGACAGCGGCTTTCCAATCTTCTCTTCTCGATTGTGAACTGCCAAGGGTTTTTTACGTGCTCAAATTGAACACGGGACCTACGTTTTATCGTCCGTCTCCGATAGGACTAGGAACTCGATCTCATCTACACTGAGATCAAGGAAAAAAATATCCAGATGGCTCGACGAGGAAGCAAACCCGATACATTTGTTACAAGAGACGAACACCTAACCTCTACGCCAATGAACCCCCTACCTTCCTCGACGACAAGGAAAGATATAAAAACATAAAAAGAAGAAAATGAGAAAATGCCAGAATTTTTCGGTTTTTGTTATTATCTAATCCTGTATTGTTGCACAGCATTAGGATAATAAGAGACTAATACCAAGGACATTTATTTGCGCTTCATAAATAGTGGTTTTTCACCGCCGCTGTTAATTCTGAGGTCCACCTTTGTGACAAGGATTATATTATTCAATTAGGGTCTCATATTTCTTCTGGTTGATATTCATCGATCAGCTCATTTCTATTCATGTATATTTTACTAGAGAACCGCGGTAGCGTAGTTGTTAGTTAACTCGCTTCTCAAGGCTGGTGGTCTGGGTTCAACTCCCGCAGTGCGCTTGGAATTTGTCCCGACCGCGACGGCTCTCAGGTCGACCCAGCCTCAACTGGGTACCAGACATGCTCTGGGAAAGTAAAGGCGGCCGGCGTGATGCTGACCACATCACCTATCGTGGGCCGACGGTCAATGAAAAATACAGGCCTAACACTGTATTGCCTTATATACCACGAAGTATGAAAGGGTTCCTTTACTTTTTTACTTTTTACTATATTTTACTATTTTCCCCAAACTTGGTCCCTGACATCAACATACCACAGAAAGCTCACCACATGTGAAATGAAATGCTTGAGGAAGGCAGTAGGGGTCACCAGGAAAGATAGACTACGAAATGAGGACATCAGAAGCAAAGTGGGCATAACTTCATTCACCGAATACTTTGAAAGACAACAAATGCAGTGGTTTGGACACTTAATGAGAATGGGATACAACCAACTATCAATAACAGCATACAATAACAAGAGAACAGGTACTAGAGCCTAGGGAAGACCAAGAAAAAGATGGATAGACAATATCAAGACCACACTAAATATACACGGATATAACACAACGGCGACTCTTCTCGCCCTGGAACGCAAACTAAAGCTCCCACGCCTACGTTTAACGGCAAGAGTGGACAACTAATTCCATCATCCACTTAGAGAAAGACAGTTCCGTCATCCACCTGGGGAAAGACAATTCCATCATCCACTTAGAGAAAGACAGTTCCATCATTCACCTGGGGAAAGACAATTCCATCATCCACCTGGGAAAGACAATTCCATCATCCACTTAGAGAAAGACAATTCCATCATTCACCTGGGGAAAGACAGTTCCATCATCCACTTAGAGAAAGACAATTCCATCATCCACCTGGGGAAAGACAATTCCATCATCCACTTAGAGAAAGACAGTTCCATCATTCCACTTGAGAAAGACAATTCCATCATCCACTGGAAAGACAATTCCATCATCCACCTGGGAAAGACAATTCCATCATCCACTTAGAGAAAGACAGTTCCATCATTCACCTGGGGAAAGACAGTATTCGAAACATCATCACCTGGGAAAGACAATTCCATCATCACCTGGGAAAGACAATTCCATCATTCACCTGGGAAAGACAGTTCCATCATCCCCTTGAGAAAGACAATTCCATCATCCACCTGGGGAAAGACAATTCCATCATTCACCTGGAGAAAGACAATTCCATCATCCACTTGGAAAGACAGTTCCATCATTCACCTGGGAAAGACAATTCCATCATTCACCTGGGAAAGACAATTCCATCATCCACTTAGAGAAAGACAGTTCCATCATTCACCTGGGGAAAGACAATTCCATCATTCACCTGGGGAAAGACAATTCCATCATCCACCTGGGAAAGACAATTCCATCATTCACCTGGGAAAGACAATTCCATCATCCACCTGGGGAAGAGACATTCCTCATCACTGAAGACATCATCTCCACTGGGAAAGACAATCCATCATCCACCTGGGAAAGACAATTCCATCATCACTGGAAAGACAATTCATCATCACCTGAAAACATTCCATCATCCACTGGGAAAGACAATTCCATCATCACCTGGGAAAGACAATTCCATCATCACTGAGACATCTTCATATCCATCACTGGAAAGACTCACTCATCCTAGAAAATTCCATCATCCACCTGGGAAAGACAATCTCCATCATCACTTGGAAAGACAATTCCATCATCCACCTGGGAAAGACAATTCCATCATCCACCTGGGAAAGACAGTTCCATCATCCATCTGGGAAAGACAATAGACAATTACTATTGTCATCATTACTATCTATTGTACAGCATGTCCTGCAATCTCTCAGAAATAACATTGAATGCCATCATGGCACTAACCATCTCTCTCTCTCTCTCTCTTCTTCTCTTCTCTCTCTTCTCTCTTTCTTCTTCTCTCTTTCTCTTTCTCTCTTTCTCTCTCTTCTCTCTCTCTGTCCCTCTCTCTTTCTCTCTTCTCTCACTTCTCTCTTTATCTCACTTTCTCTCTCTTCTCTCTCTCTTCTCTCTTCTCTTTTCTCTTCTCTCTTCTATGTCTCTCTCTCTTTCTCTCTCTCTCTCTTCTCTGTCTCTCCGAGCAGGTGAAGCACCTAGCGCTTAAGACAGAAACAGATGCACGCAATTCTTCTCTGCTCTTGACCGTCCTCTGTATTGTGTTCCAACTGTGATTCATTTCTTTCAGTTCTTGTTCTACTCTTCTTCTCCAGATACTTTTGGCCGTCCACTTGTTGTGAGGCATTTATGGCGTAGAGTATAGTTGCTTGAGCTGTACACTTTCTGTGAGGCATTTATGGCGTAGAGTATAGTTGCTTGAGCTGTACACTTTCTGTGAGGCATTTATGGGTAGTATAGTTGCTTGAGCTGTACACTTTCTGTGAGGCATTTATGGCGTAGAGTATAGTTGCTTGAGCTGTACACTTTCTGTGAGGCATTTATGGCGTAGAGTATAGTTGATTGAGCTGTACACTTTCTGTGAGGCGTTTATGGCGTAGAGTATAGTTACTTGAGCTGTACACTTTCTGTGAGGCGTTTATGGCGTAGAGTATAGTTACTTGAGCTGTACACTTTCTGTGAGGCGTTTATGGCGTAGAGTATAGTTACTTGAGCTGTACACTTTCTGTGAGGCGTTTAGGGCGTGAGATGAGCGTAGAGTATAGTTGCTTGAGCTGTACACTTTCTGTGAGGCGTTTATGGCGTAGAGCGTAGAGTATAGTTGCTTGTGCTGTACACTTTCTGTGAGGCGTTTATGGCGTAGAGCGTAGAGCGTAGAGTATAGTTGCTTGTGCTGTACACTTTCTGTGAGGCGTTTATGGCGTAGAGCGTAGAGTATAGTTACTTGTGCTGTACACTTTCTGTGAGGCGTTTAGAGCGTAGAGCGTAGAGCGTAGAGCGTAGAGCGTAGAGCGTAGAGTATAGTTGCTTGTGCTGTACACTTTCTGTGAGGCGTTTATGGCGTAGAGCGTAGAGCGTAGAGCGTAGAGCGTAGAGTATAGTTGCTTGTGCTGTACACTTTCTGTGAGGCGTTTATGGCGTAGAGCGTAGAGCGTAGAGCGTAGAGTATAGTTGCTTGTGCTGTACACTTTCTGTGAGGCGTTTATGGCGTAGAGCGTAGAGCGTAGAGCGTAGAGTATAGTTGCTTGTGCTGTACACTTTCTGTGAGGCGTTTATGGCGTAGAGAGTAGAGCGTAGAGCGTAGAGCGTAGAGTAGAGCGTAGAGCGTAGAGCGTAGAGTATAGTTACTTGTGCCAAAAGCACCAGGTTCGTTCCATCGTTGAGCCATCTGGATATTTTTCCAAATACCCCTGATCTCAGTGTGGGTGAGATCGAGTTCCTAGACCTATCGGAAACGGACGATAAAATGTAGGTCGCGTGTCCAATTTGAGCACGTAAATAAGCCCATTTGCAGTTCAAAATCGAGAGGATCAGCCTGGAAAACCGTTCCCGGACAAAATTCATTATAAATGATTTTTTTAAATAGAAGTTCCTACAAAATTATCTTCACCATCTTAAAAATTAAATCAAAACCCTCGCCGTTGATACGGATTTCGTGCACTGCAGCTGAGATTTTCCTGTGTAAGGGGATCAGAGAACACATGGTTACTCACCAAGTGCATTGATGATTGTCCTATCAATCAATCAATGATTTCGATTATAGGTGGCACTCTGTAATCATTGATGTTGTATATATCAGACGCTAGCATCATTAACAACATATCAACAACATTATTATCCTCATGTTAATATAAACATCACTTTACCAACATCATTAACCTTACTTTACCTAAATTATTAACTTCACTGTATCATCATTAACTTTACTTTATCAACATCAAGTTCACTTTATCATCAACAACAATAAGTCACCTTGTATTTATTATCTTTATCTAACATTATGTTTCAGTTCTGCCAGTGAGAAAAGACAAGTTTACAAAACTTCTGTTGCTTCTCTTGGCCCTGACCATTACTACCATCACAATCAGTTTCTACAAGAATCCCAGTTTATGGGTGTCAAGATATCAGATGTTCATCAACCAGACCTCACAGAGAGTAGGAACTCAGACTGGAGATAGATCTGACATAGTTACAAATAATCTGACAATAGATTCTATCAGAAAACTTGGAAACAATCTTCAGTTTTCTAACACGTCACAAACACAACAAGATGGAGGAAAGGTCAATGAAAGTTCAGAGGTCAAGATTAGTTGTGATTTTTCTAATGTTGACCCTTTCGATCCAGTAATCATAGCTCTCTCCAAATACTTCGAACCTCTTACTTGTGAAGGTAGAGTTCCTCACCTGGTTTACCTGAGTGGTGATACGATCAAGGTGAATCTTTCCAGAACTTCTCTAGTTGGTGACGGAAATAACATATTTAAAGAATGTAGGTACAAATATGTGGCCAAGAAACCAGGTTCTGACTTTAAGACAGTCGTCTTGCACGTCAGTGACCCATTTACCGACTCGATAACTCTCAGAGACAATGACGATAACTTGGTTGTAGAATGTTATGGTAGCAATAATACAGTGCTCTCACGATCCTACTTCAGCCTGATTCGTATGAAGAAAGATCTAGAACTCTTGTTGGAGAAGAACTACCAGAAGCATGTGGTCACACACTCTCCCAAGGAAACGTTGAGCGTTCTCATGATCGGTATGGACGGCAACTCCAAACAGAACTTCCAGAGACACATGCCTAAGACAAGAAACTTTCTTCTGAACGATCTGAATGCAATAGAACTACACAAATATAACCAATTAGCGGAGAATACATATCCAAACACTGTACCAATTCTTACAGGGAAATCACAATACGAACTAATTCGTAGCGACTGGGCTCCAAATCAGTTTTTCGACTACATAAACGATGATTTTATTTGGAACGACTTCCGCAAAGTTGGATACCGGACTGGTCTCATGTTTGATCGTTACAACACAGCTTTCCATTTTCAGAAAAAAGGTTGGGACAAACAACCTGTAGACTACTACAACAGAGCTAGTATAATTGCTAGGCTGGACATCATGGGGTTGCACGGTCCGGACATGGACTGTGATGGTGATATTCCTGAGATTACCTTAAACCATAATTTCTGGATACAGATGGCCTCGACCTTCAACAACTCTAAAACTAGGCCATACTTTGGATATAGGTAATAACAAAATGTGTACAGGTAAATATATGAGGTAAATTATAATAGTCGTCCATCGTAAGCGGTAATCAAGAAGGCCAGGCAAACCTTTGCCATGCTCAACAAAATCTTGAAAACAAAATGGCTAAATCTTAGGACAAAACTTTAAATATATAGAAGTAATGTACTGGGATTGCTATTATACAATAGTGAATGCTGGAAAATGACCATACACATAATACTCAAGTTGGAGACATGTCAGAATAAATGTTTAAGAAGAATCCTGCAAGTTGTCTGGCCAAATACCATAACAAATGAGGAACTTTTGAAACGAACGGACTGTGCATCCTTAGAGATCATCATTAAGAGACGAAGATGGAGATGGTTTGGACGTCCAAAGGAAGCATGGAGAAGAACGGTGGAGAGACAGTTGAAGAAGTGCAGCCTGACGTGGGGGACAATTGTAGAAAGGCAGCAGAACGGCAACAGTGGAAGTCTCTTGTGGAAGCCTTATGTGTCAATAGAGACACGAAGAGGATATAGAATCGGAGGCGATGATGACAACAGACTTAAACGTGTGCTGCTGCACCTCTCTGGTGTGTGCGGAGTCAAATCCTAGAACACAATCCCCTACCACAGGTAGAGCATACATGATCAAAGATAGACTTGTGAGTGTGGTGTGTTATATCTTTACACGTAGCCTTTTTTCTCTGTGCCTCAACAGCACGATGATTCTCAGCTATACGGATTTCTCTTGTTTGTTCAGCCTAATTGACTAATCTTGCTAGTGAATTCACAAGCACGTAATGTCTATAAGCCATTGATAATCTGTTTGTTTTTTTGCATCTTGATCTTTATACAACAATAAATAAATATTTAAACATCAGACATATTCTTTACAGACATCGAATCAATATAGTAAACGAGTTATTGTTTTCTAGCCCATATCGTTCATAGTTACATTCTTTCTGAACGTAGGTCTGTTTGTAACATAGTTTACCATTGCTTTCTGAACGGTGAGTCTGTTTTACGTAGTTTCCATTGCTTTCTGAACGGTGGTCTGTTTGTCAACTATTTACCATTGCTTTCTGAAGTTGAGTCTGTTTTCAACTAGTTACCAATTGCTTTCGAACGGTGAGTCTGTTTTCTCAACTAGTTTACCATTGCTTTCTGAAGGTGAGGTATGTTTTTACCGTTCTTTACCAGAACAAATTTGCTTCTCTTCCAACAATTTGACCAGGTACTCTTGGTTGTGATACTCAACCATTAAGCTACAACTCCACCAAGCTATCAATTTTAAAACCTAAATCTTCTAGTTGTTTTCTATCCAACCTAATACTAAACCTTCTAGTTGTTTTCTACCCAACCTAATACTAAATCTTCTAGTTGTTTTATACCAACCTAATACTAAATCTTCTAGTTGTTTTCTACCCAACCTAATCCCAAATCTTCTAGTTGTTTTATATCCAACCTAATCCAAATCTTCTAGTTGTTTTCTACCAACCTAATACCAAATCTTCTAGTTGTTTTATACCCAACCTAATGCCAAATCTTCTAGTTGTTTTTATCCAACCTAATACTAAATCTTCTAGTTGTTTTCTACCCAACCTAATACCAAATCTTCTAGTTGTTTTATATCCAACCTAATGCCAAATCTTCTAGTTGTTTTATATCCAACCTAATACCAAATCTTCTAGTTGTTTTTATCCAACTAATGCCAAATCTTCTAGTTGTTTTCTACCAACCTAATACCAAATCTTCTAGTTGTTTTATATCCAACCTAATGCCAAATCTTCTAGTTGTTTTATATCCAACCTAATGCCAAATCTTCTAGTTGTTTTATATCCAACCTAATACCAAATCTTCTAGTTGTTTTCTACCCAACCTAATACTAAATCTTCTAGTTGTTTTCTACCCAACCTAATACTAAATCTTCTAGTTGTTTTATATCCAACCTAATACTAAATCTTCTAGTTGTTTTATATCCAACCTAATACCAAATCTTCTAGTTGTTTTATATCCAACCTAATACCAAATCTTCTAGTTGTTTTCTATCCAACCTAATACTAAATCTTCTAGTTGTTTTATATCCAACCTAATACTAAATCTTCTAGTTGTTTTATATCCAACCTAATACCAAATCTTCTAGTTGTTTTATATCCAACCTAATACCAAATCTTCTAGTTGTTTTCTATCCAACCTAATACAAAATCTTCTAGTTGTTTTATATCCAACCTAATACTAAATCTTCTAGTTGTTTTCTACCCAACCTAATACTAAATCTTCTAGTTGTTTTATATCCAACCTAATACCAAATCTTCTAGTTGTTTTCTACCCAACCTAATACCAAATCTTCTAGTTGTTTTATATCCAACCTAATACTAAATCTTCTAGTTGTTTTCTACCCAACCTAATCCAAATCTTCTAGTTGTTTTCTACCAACCTAATACCAAATCTTCTAGTTGTTTTATATCCAACCTAATACCAAATCTTCTAGTTGTTTTATATCCAACCTAATACCAAATCTTCTAGTTGTTTTATATCCAACCTAATGCCAAATCTTCTAGTTGTTTTCTACCAACCTAATACAAATCTTCTAGTTGTTTTATATCCAACCTAATGCCAAATCTTCTAGTTGTTTTATATCCAACCTAATGCCAAATCTTCTAGTTGTTTTATATCCAACCTAATACTAAATCTTCTAGTTGTTTTCTATCCAACCTAATACTAAATCTTCTAGTTGTTTTATATCCAACCTAATACTAAATCTTCTAGTTGTTTTCTATCCAACCTAATACCAAATCTTCTAGTTGTTTTCTACCCAACCTAATACCAAATCTTCTAGTTGTTTTATATCCAACCTAATGCCAAATCTTCTAGTTGTTTTATATCCAACCTAATACCAAATCTTCTAGTTGTTTTATATCCAACCTAATGCCAAATCTTCTAGTTGTTTTCTATCCAACCTAATACCAAATCTTCTAGTTGTTTTCTATCCAACCTAATTCCAAATCTTCTAGTTGTTTTATATCCAACCTAATGCCAAATCTTCTAGTTGTTTTATACACAACTTAATGAATAGACAAATGAAATGAGAATAATATAATTTATTGAAAGAAGTCTGTGTGAATTGAGAAGCAGCATAAGGCCACACCCAGCCGATGTAAAAACTAAGCTTTGTGGAAATCTTACAGACCTGAAGCTGACTGCCCAATGTTTGGTCTACAGTAAAGTAAGATCAGAGATCGATGAAGAAGAAGAAGAAAGAAGAAAATAAATTAATATAGAAAATATTCCTTTCTGTTGGTATAGCTGAGAATTGTTGCCTTACCACATAGTTCACTACGTTTGACTCAGCATGACGAAGCTAGTGTGATCACCCTACCTGCACACTAAGGAACTGAGAGATAAGAATATCTCAACAACCAGTCATTATCTTCTTCAGTGACCATGGTCAACGTTATGGACCAACCAGGTCAGTAGATATTTTACCTGTCGTTTTATATTTCATCATTAAATTATTTAACTGCGTAGTAGATGGAGAATTGTTGAACTATAACAACACAAGATTAACTGGATAGTTGAATGTAAGATGGAGAATTGTTGTACTATAACAACACAAGAGTAACTGGCATAGTTGAGTGTCAGATGGAGAATTGTTGTGCTATAACAACAAAGAGTAACTGATAGTTGAGAATTGTTGTGCTATAACAACACAAGAGTAACTGGTATAGTGAGAATTGTTGCTATAACAACACAAGAGTAACTGGTATAGCTTGAGAATTGTTGCACTATAACAACACAAGAGTAACTGGTATAGCTGAGAATTGTTGCACTATAACAACACAAGAGTAACTGGTATAGCTGAGAATTGTTGCACTATAACAACACAAGAGTAACTGACATAGTTGAGGAATTGTTGTGATATAACAACACAAGAGTAACTGGTATAGCTGAGAATTGTTGCACTATAACAACACAAGAGTAACTGGTATAGCTGAGAATTGTTGCACTATAACAACACAAGAGTAACTGGTATAGTTGAGAATTGTTGCACTATAACACAAGGTAACTGGCATAGTTGAGAATTGTTGCACTATAACAACAAAAGAGTAACTGGTATAGTTGAGAATTGTTGTGCTATAACAACACAAGAGTAACTGGTATAGTTGAGAATTGTTGCACTATAACAACACAAGAGTAACTGGCATAGTTGAGAATTGTTGCACTATAACAACAAAAGAGTAACTGGTATAGTTGAGAATTGTTGTGCTATAACAACACAAGAGTAACTGGTATAGTTGAGAATTGTTGCACTCCAACACAAGAGTAACTGGCATAGTTGAGAATTGTTGCACTATAACAACACAAGAGTAACTGGTATAGCTGAGAATTGTTGCACTATAACAACACAAGAGTAACTGGTATAGCTGAGAATTGTTGCACTATAACAACACAAGAGTAACTGGTATAGCTGAGAATTGTTGCACTATAACAACACAAGAGTAACTGGTATAGTTGAGAATTGTTGCACTATAACAACACAAGAGTAACTGGTATAGCTGAGAATTGTTGCACTATAACAACACAAGAGTAACTGGTATAGTTTAGAATTGTTGCCTATAACAACACAAGAGTAACTGGTATAGTTGAGAATTGTTGCACTATAACAACACAAGCGTAACTGGCATAGTTGAGAATTGTTGCACTATAACAACAAAAGAGTAACTGGTATAGTTGAGAATTGTTGTGCTATAACAACACAAGAGTAACTGGTATAGTTGAGAATTGTTGCACTACAACACAAGAGTAACTGGCATAGTTGAGAATTGTTGCACTATAACAACAAAAGAGTAACTGGTATAGTTGAGAATTGTTGTGCTATAACAACACAAGAGTAACTGGTATAGTTGAGAATTGTTGCACTACAACACAAGAGTAACTGGCATAGTTGAGAATTGTTGCACTATAACAACACAAGAGTAACTGGTATAGCTGAGAATTGTTGCACTATAACAACACAAGAGTAACTGGTATAGTTGAGAATTGTTGTGCTATAACTACACAAGAGTAACTGGTATAGCTGAGAATTGTTGCACTATAACACCAAGAGTAACTGGATAGTGAGAATTGTTGCTATAACAACACAAGAGTAACTGGTATAGTTGAGAATTGTTGTGCTATAACAACACAAGAGTAACTGGTATATCTGAGAATTGTTGTGCTATAACAACACAAGAGTAACTGGTATAGCTGAGAATTGTTGCACTATAACAACACAAGAGTAACTGGCATAGTTGAGAATTGTTGCACTATAACAACACAAGAGTAACTGGTATAGTTGAGAATTGTTGCACTATAACAACACAAGAGTAACTGGTATAGTCGAGAATCGTCATACTGTTAAAGCGCAGAGAAACCGAAGACAGAACACACAACACCCACATGTCTAACCTCGATTATGTATGCTCTACCAACGGTAGCTGATTGTGTTGCGAAATTGGACTTCACAGTCACAACCGTACACACAAGAGAGGTGCAGCAACACAAGTCTGAGACTGTTGTCATCATCGCATGCGGTGGACAACTATATTTATTTAATCTGATTAGTTCATCTCCTTACACTCGGTAGTATGCGACCAACATTTTGACATATGCGTCCATCACTGATCGCAATCGAAGCATGAGACATTCCACATTTAACATTGCTCATCCGTCCCAAGAAGATAATAAGGAGTGTTTAGAAACCCCAGGTGAAGCAACGGAAGCAATAAATATGATAAAAATATAGACAGTGTCCAAGAATTACGAGTTTTTGGAAACAATAAATGATCAAACACATGATTCAAATCACAAACTCTTATTTCTAACGGTATTGTAGGGCTAGGCAAGGGATGCCGTACAACATAAGGGTTCCTTGTTTGATTTCTGTGTTTGGTAATTTGATTTGTTCCCGGAATCTCCGAATATTTGTACAATGTCTATTTATTGATCTTCTGTTCGAAGATATATTTCGTTGGTTGTGGAAGCATATTGTATTATGTTGACTTTGTCCCAACACATATTTCGCCTACGCAGAGAGTTTTGACTCCATTCCCGGAACCAGTATCTCTGTCACTTGCATGATATTTGTGCTCGGAACACTTATGGACTAATTGGTTTGATGTACAATGATGATGATTCAATAACTGAACTAAACTAAAGAATTGTGTCGTTAGTTGTCGCACGTAGAGAGACATACTGAGGAGGAGATCGAATCACTTGTGGACTAGTTTGTTCGATTTGCAGTGATGATCTGACGACTAAACTAAACTAGAAGTGGTGTTGTTACTTACCACACGATGAGAAACATACAGAGGCGGAGATTGGAGCACGTATGGACTAACTGGTTCGATGTGCAGTGATGATGATACAACAACTGAACTAAACTAAACATTCTTATTTTCTATGAAGTCTGTTACTTATAATTTACTTTTCATATTATTTTCTCATTCATTTCTTCCATTTTTATTCACTTGTAATTCTTTCATAAGTTTTATCTCTATGGAAATTTCTCTTCCTCATTCTTAAAGAATTGACTTCATTGGCCCATATAGCTCGGTCCCTCTCCGCCGAAGTGACGTGCCATCTGCTCAGAGTATTGCACAAACCAGTACACTGTAACTCTGGCAACAATCCTAAGGGTCTCTAAGAAAAAAGGCGCCCTTGAACAGAACGACGCAATCCGGATTCGAACCACGACCTCCGGAACTCGTGGCAAGGGCTTAACCACTTAGCCACAGATATCTCTACTATCTATCGAAATTAAAATATACCGATACTGTTTCTTCTATTTCAGATCTACCTACAACGGCATGATAGAATCTAGGACTCCGTACGTCTTCTTGGTTTTCCCACCTTGGTTTCATCGGAAATACCCACACCTAATAAAGGTGCTAAAAATAAACCAAGAACGTCTCACCACGAACAGAGATATCTACGAGACTTTACGAGATCTTGTGAACTTTCAAGCGACAACAAAGCTTGGTGACATCAACAAAAAAGGAATTA